>PVLA01000125.1:8548-576328 GCA_004027455.1 Hydrochoerus hydrochaeris | reverse complement strand
AAAAAAAAAAAAAAAAAATTGTTGAACATTTGTGGAGTGAGATACTAGCTGGATTTGGTTAAGAAAATATTTTTACTTGAGAAAGATAAATTTAAATACAATGGAATAAGTTATTATAATGACATGTTGTTTGGCAAGCATCAAGTCACTATATAAATACTTGGGTTTGAACCCAGGGCCTTCATACTGAGTCCCAGCCTCTTTTAAAATTTCCAGGCAGGAAAGGTCCTGCCAAGTTGTCCAGGCTGGGCTTGAACTTTTGGTTCTCCTGCCTTAACCTCCCAGAGTGTGGAATTACAGGTATATACTACTATGTTTAGCTAAGAATCACGTAATTTTTGAGAAAATTAAATTATATTGGTAAATGTGGAAGTAAAAGCCCACACTTACACCTGAAACCTTTGTTTATGATACGAGACTTGCCTAACACTTTACTTTTGTATTGGTAATGGCATAAGTAGAAATATTGAAAAAATGGTTTTCTTCTGTATTGGCTGCCACTAAGTGGCAGATTATATTATCACATGTGTTACATGCTATAAAATGAATAATATATACTAGTAATAAGGTCCCTCTAACGTTTTTGTTGATTAATTTGTTCAGAAATAATTTTGATATAGGAAAAATAACACACTTTAACATGTTTAGAACTGTAGTTAATCCTTCCACCAAAATAAGATGGTTTTCTATCTTCTTGTATTTTAGGAAAGCATATGAAGACATTACAAGTAGTTAATTCTTACAGACTATTAAGAAAATGTGGTTGGCAGCAGCATTTTTTTTTTCCCAAACAGGAAATTTAATTCTGACATTTGTTTTATCCAAGTCCTCTTACCTGAGAATTATGGCTCCATAATTTTTTAGTTTTAATTTTATTTATTTGAAGATAAGCCATTTGACTAAAGTCAGCTGGCAAAAGATTTATTTTTATTTTGGGACAATTATTATATAAGAATATATAATATTCTTAGAAACATTATGTAAGGAAAAAAAATAGCAACCCAAATGTTTAATCTTAGGAAAGTGGTTAAATACAACTATTTTAATTAGAACTTCATATAGTCAGTAAGGACATGGGCAAGATCTGTATTGAATGGGGAGAGGGGAAAAAGAAGTTACTAAATAGTATCTATGTTATCTCAATTTATGTACATATATAAAAATACCAGTGTCTTTCTGTGGAAGATACTATGAACTATTAAATATGTATTTCTAAAATGAATGTTTTACATATTCAGGAATGGTATTGTTATACTAAGAAGTTGGCTATGTTTTTAGTGCATATGTTTGAACAAATTTTTTTTGAGGGGGAATTGTGTGTTTGTAAATTTATGAGAACAACTTGATGCTGGGAATATGTAGAAACAAACCTTACTTCTTGGATCTCTTCTAGGAATCTGATAAGCTTTGGCTCATATAAAAAAGAAAGCCTTTAAAAAACATTATCTTACACAGGTTAGTAATTTCCCTCCTAATAGAAGGATAAGACTAAATTCTAAATTAGTAGAATTCAAAATAAATTTTAGATAGTTATCCAGCAATTTAATGTTTTCTCAAGGTACTAGTTATTGATGACATAGCCATTTGTTTCTAGAGTCAGCATGTTCTTGCTTTTGATATCTGTTTTCTGCCACAGGCCTGATTGGAATTGAAACAATACAGCTACTGCTTCCACCAGAGGAAATAGTATGGGAATTCCTTTTATGGTAGGTTATTTTCTAGTAGTCTCTGCAGTAATATAGGCAGCTCTTATAATTTGTTGGTTTGTTGCTATTTGTGTCTCTTTCTAGTTTATGCATATTGCTATGTGAATAAATACTTAGCTTCAACCAGAATCTTTTATTGGAGACATTTTGAGTATAATAATTGCCCTGGTTTAGGGAAAGACTCGGCATATAGCAACTTAACAATTCAAATTGATTTTCATCAAAATTTATAAATCTAGTATCTCTGTTGTAGCTTGGTGATTAACATAATAGCTGAAATAATGAACAGTATTGCAACTAGTATTATTTTGTCCTGGAAACAAATAAATGTTTTCTAAATTACTAAGTGTTTGTCTTGTTCAGTTGATGCAGTAGTTGGTCATAGCTCATTCTCTTACATGTAAAATGTGGCACATCCTTTGAACATTATCAGGCATTTAGTAACTGTCTGAGAAAACTAAATCATACGAATTCCAATATTTTTAGTGGAACTAGTTTCAAAATTCTCAAACTTTAGAATTAGTTTTAGACTGGAGGACACTGATAAAGACCATATACATTTAATAACGTCAGTATTGTTTGTTAATGAAAAATGCTCAAAGATTTATAAACTGTGAAGGAAGAAACTGGCCCAGTAACTGACTGTATTAAACATTTTTTTAAATTTTGTTTCTGTTATTTTGAGACAGGGTCTTTCTGTGTAGTTCAGGCTGTTGTTGAACTCATTGTGTAACTCAGGCTGGCCTCAAACTCAGGACAATCTTCTTGCCTCAGCCTCCCGAGTGTTAGGGTAACCAGCATGTGTCACCATGCCTGGTTGTGTGTTTTGTGTTTGTTTTTGGTTGGTTGTTTGTTTGTTTAACAAAGAGATGATAAGAAAACTGTCATGTCAGAAATAGATTTTGCTCATGTTTTCTGGTAGGAGAGGGGCAGGTTATTGAGAACATTTAGTTGGACTAAGTGATCACATTCAGGGTTCCCTTTAGAGATTCTGACTATTCTGTATAAATATTGTAAATCTTCCTTGGCATTTTTTCAGAAGGCTTAGGTTACTTTTCTTGTTGTTTGTTTGTTTTTTAATATGTAGTATAACTCTCATTTGCTGTTTCTGGGAGGGCTGTTGGTGACTAGAATTTAATAGGAAATTAACTCTTCACATACTTTATTTCCATTCCTTATAAATGGTTTCCTAGTCTCTGACTTATTTTATTGTACAGCATGCCAATCCTAATTCTTTTCTCAACCTTTAAGTGTTGAATAATGGGTGGGCAAGAACAAGAATAATGGCAAAAACAAGAAAGTGTAAAACTTTCATTAGTGAAAGATTTGATTAGAAAAATGATGACAAATAGCAGATGTCATCAATATCATACAGATCTTTTTTTATTTTTTTCCGGATGTGTGCTGGGCACATGGATAGTGGAGTATTTTACTGCTTTACACTAAAATCACTGTGTAAGCTGCAATTATTTTTTTACCACTTGGTGGTGCTTTTGCATTGGTTGATGCAAGCCCTTTCTAAATTTACATAAGGGAACCATTTGAAAAATGGTATCATTATAGTGAAATAAAGGTAGTATGTATAGTTGTTAATGCAAATAAGTAAATTCATGCTAGTAAAATAACCATCACTTGTGATAGTCAAATATATATACATATGAATATTTTAAATAAATCCTAATAAATGAGTGAAATGGTTAGGAGCTATAACTGTTTTCTAATGTAATCTTCAGTCACTACCTTAAACATTTTACATGCTTTGATTTTTTTTTTTTTTTTTTTTAGGTATCATTATTTGTACTTTGGTGGAAGGGCTCCTGGGGATTAAACTCACAGCCTTGCACATGCTAGGCAAGTTCTTACTACTTAGCTACACAAATGATACTGTATTGTAAATACCATGTAAATAAAACACAATTTCTTAATGTGTAATGTTAAAAAAAATAAGGTAGCTCTGTTTTTGAAAACTGATCTTGATCATCCTTTTTCTTTTACCTAGTAACCATTGAAACTACCTTCACTGAAGTCTTTTAATGTCACAGATAATATATTCAAACTTTCTTAAGCTACCAAATGACTTTGACAGTTATCCTGTTTGAATAAGTTGAATACTTAGATCTATATAGAGTTTATTATGGACATTTCAGTCCAAGAACAAAAACAACATTTATAAAAACAAGCACCTAAAATTACCTTTATTTTATTTTATTTTATTTTTTTGCAGTCTGCTCTTCACTAGCTATTCAATAGTGTTTGTGGGATGATTATTTAGAGGCTGTTGTAGCCTAGTCTCTTAACAGCCTTGATTTGCCTTTAAGGCCCAACAATTCTAGGCTCCCAAGAGCCATGAGTTAAATGGCTTTGACTTTGTGTATTTACTTTTTAGCAGTGAGTCTTCCTAGGTGAGAAGACAGTGTTTAAGTAGTAATGTGAGCTTCTGTGGCTTAATTCCTCTTGCTCATATTTTTCTTACTAACAAGAAAGTGTTTACTTTTAGTAAATAAGGATCATAACTAAAGTATAAAGTTACTCAAGAAAAAAAAACATGAACGTAATGTAGGGTAAATTCTAAGAAATGCTTTTTAAAAGGGGCTTGAGATGTAGCTTGGTTGTAGAGTGCTTGCCTGGTGTGGGGTGACCTTGAGCACTGCAACAACAAAAAGGGGTTTCTGTAAGTCACGACCGAATACCACTGTATGGTGTGTACCAGTAGTGGCAAACCTATGGCACGGTGCTGCAACAAAGCTGTTTGTATCATTGAAAAGGTTCACCATCACTGGAAAATACTATATTTTAAGTCATTGTTATATTCAGATTGTTATATTTAGGGTACTTTCATGCTAAAATGAAGTTTTTAGCAAAATTTCGTTAGATGTATTTTTGGAAGCATCGCATTGCTTCCTGTGTTTGCCAGTAAGTGTTAAAGAATGTTAAAGATTTATTCCCCCTCCCCCAGCCCTCTGCACTTTCCTACCCTTCACCCAGCCACACTGAGAAGTTGTCTCAGTTTGTTGTCACTGTCCCTTGTGGCTTCTGGTTTGACTTTTGCAATGGGTTACTAACGATTTTCACTGCCATTAGTTCCACCTCATACTTAGGTCATCCTTTACCCTATATCCACAGTGAATTCTCTAATATACAAGCCTGTCACTTTTCAGCCTACAGATCTTTTAGTGGTATATCCATCAATCTACAGACTAACAATGTTTAATGTGGAATTTCAGGGACCATTATGACTTTTACTTCCTGTGTAATTTCCACCTTGTTTTATGTGACACTCATATATTTTGTGGCTCAGGAAGAAGGAGAGCATTCAAAGCACAAGAAGCAGCATATACAAAGGCAGTGCTACATGAAATGGGATGGTATATTTGAATTGCAATAAGTACATTGGTGTATGAGGAACTTAAAGGCAAGGTAAAAGTGTTTATTAGTCACCTTTCCCATTGCTGGACCTGATAACCACGGTTTAAAGGTGGTAAGGTTTAATTGGCTTATATTTTCAGTCTGTCATTGACTGGCCCCAAGGCAGAAACATTATGGATGAAGGACTTGAAGGGGCAGAGCTGTTCACTTAATGGAGGCAGGGAAACTGAGCAGGGAAACAGTGCCAGAAAGAAATGGGCAAGGGGCCATATATAGTACCCACGATCACACCTCCATGACCCATCCAGGAACACTCAGGAGTGTGCTTTACTAATCTGTTAGACATTTCTTATTCAATAAAGTTGGCATAGCAGGATTAGTGGTCACACATGGCAGAACTAATTAGGATGATGTCCTTTAATAAAATTAATTGAGTAAAAATAGAGAAATAATATTTTACTTCTAATTTTAGAAAGTAACATGGCATAGAGAAGTATTAATCAGAGCCTTAAGTTACAAATGACAGAAATCTAACTCAAATTGACTTAAATGTAAAAGGAAATTTATTGATCAGTAGTAGACATGGTCAGAGGCAAATTCAGAACTGTGCTCCCCACTCTTTATTCTGCCCATCCTATAGGCAATTCATTTTACATTGCCCTTGCTCAGAATTCTAAAAAAGAGTATTCATCCTACCAGCTTTGCTAAGAAAGTAAAGTCCTAAGAGCTTGTCTAGTTTCAGTCATTTGCTAATCCCCAAACTAGATGTGAGACTAGGAATGAGATAGGTGGTACTTTTGCCAAGCCTGGATCACACTTGTATTTTCTTTACCAGAAATGTTCCTTAAGAGGAAGACATACTTGTGAAAGAACCTGTATCTGCTACAGGGATGGTTAAACTACAAAAAAGGAGAATTGAGAGATTAGTTAGAAAGTACTTACAGCTCAGGTGAGAAAAATGGGTCTGAAGGAGGTCAGTGTCGGTAAGATAATGATGATTTTGTAGTAGATTATTGTTAGTGAGCTTAGAGCAATTTTGGTTGCTAAGTAAGAAGCCAGATTGCGCTGGATTCAAATGATCAAAAATGAGTGGCAGTTTGCTAAAGAGGCAGGAAAGTTTTCTGTAGACCATGAGGAAGGAGCAGAGATAGCAATGAGTGCTAAATAAAAATTATATATGAAAGGAATCAATTAATAAAAGTAAAATCTATAAGAACGTAGAATGAACTTTTCTCCCATGGGACTACAGGTTTCCTTCAAACTGAATAGTCACTGAGATTTAGAACTTGCCTGTAAGAAGTATTTAATAAATGACTGTTGAATACAAGAAAGATCATAGGGAAAAATAAAAAATACAAATATGTTTGGAGGTAAAGCAAATTAAAATAATTCATCATTCTTGTCCTTTTTCTGAGGTAGAATGCTGGGGTTAATGTCTCCCCAATTTACCTTAAAGCATTTCTATGAGGAACCATTACTAGAGTGTGAAATAGTCACAAACTAGGAAAGATTAGCACAAATGGAAGGGAGTCACTTTTTTATTTCTGGCATCTTTGTGTTCAGCGAGATTTCATATCATAGGATATTTGATTCTCATCAACTTAAAAACCCATTTTGCTTCCTTAAATTGCTAATTTAACTACCCCTAGCTAGTATGGGAAGAGCCTGGCCTTGGAGACAGACAAGCTTGGATTAGAATCCAATTTTCTCAACTCTTTTAGCCTGGTGATTTTGATACTGTATTTTACTTGTCCAGCTCAGAGTTTTGTCTGTGAAATCAAGAAAAAAACAAAAACAAACTGTTTTTGCAGGTGTGTTGTTAAAATTTACTGAGTGCTCATCAAGCGACCCGTTTAGACCTTTCAGTGATACAGATAGCCCTTTATGGCACACTTGCCATTAGTTTGCCACAACTGGCCTAAACTATAATAGCTATTCAGGTTACCCTGGAATATTCTCCCCCCTCCCCCAAGGGAGTAGCCAACCTTCCATTTTCAGCTATTTTAAAACGTTAGACTAAAGTACTTTGCTATATTGAAACAGATTTTACCACCTTGTTTGTTATTCATTGATTCTAGTTTTTAACTCTAGAACTGTGTGATTTAGTAGCTCTTTACAATAACAGCACTTTCAATATTCTGACTGACTTCTTCCCAGACAGAATGTTGGCCTTATGGACTCTTAGGGCATGATTTCCAGATTCACCATTGTGCTATCTTTTGTGAGTGTGTTCTAGTCTTATTTATCACTCTAGATGGGATCTGCCCAATGTCTAATAGTTAGCTTTCCTTTCATAAAAGAGAAAAGTGATATTAATAAATATGTAGAGATAAAACTTTCATTTCAGCTGATCAAAATTAAGGTGTATTTTTTACAATTTCATATTAAAATATGGTATTTTCTTACATTTGACATTTTTAATTTTGTTTTGCTTTGTTTTGTTTTGACATTTTTCTTACTGTCATTTATACAATTTAGTCTTAAGATAAATTATTGATTTTTTTCCCCTTTAAGAAATTTCTGGAGCCCTCTATCTTCCATTATTATGTTGTGATTAATTCTTTGTGTGTGAGATTAATTCTTAAAGATGAGAAAAATTAAATTACTAGGGAAAAATTGCCACAAGTTGGTTTTTCTAATATATAGCATTCTATTGACTAGACCCAAGTAAAGATGATCACTGACATGGATTTTATTAAATAGCTAAGTATGATGTTCAAAATGTCATCTGTAAAGAATTGAAATCATCTGGATGACTGAGAGAACTATAATTCTGATGGACTGGGAGATGAGATTTGACAAATTACAAGCAAGAATAGAAGGGTTGCCTAGTAAAGTGCTATATGCTTCAAAAACAGCCATGTTTTTATATGCAGGAAGGCTGAAAAAATTTTAAGACTTATATGGGGGACTAGAAAAATGCTCCCTTCCTCCTGGCATGTACACTTTGGGCATTCTCAAAATGGACCAAGCAGTAGTAACAAAGGAATAGCTAACATTTGAGGAGATCTCAGAAAAACAAATAAATAGGAATACAGTGAGTTTCAGTTAAGGCAGGGGGTGAAGTGGATTTCTAGGGAGACGTGGATTAAAGAGTTATGTTAAGAACTTCAGGTGTGACTGATTTGAGTTTTTTGGTTTGTTTTGCTTTGAGACAGGGTCTCTGGTTGGCTGGCCTTTAACTCACTATGCAGCCCAGGCTGTCCTCTCAAACTGCAGTTTTCCTTCCTGAGCCTCCCAAATGCTGAAGTTACAGGCAATGCAATGCCACACTCAGCTAGATTTGAGTTTAAAAAAGTGTTATCATTCAAAAGAATTTGAACAAAAATTTAACATGCTGAAAACAGATAAGTTTCCCAGAATGTATCTACTATGCCAAAAATAAGAGATAAAAAAGCTATTCTGCTAGTGACTAATAGTATTATAATTAAGTAATATTTTAAAAAGTTAAATTATTTTCTTCATAACTTTACTTCAAGAAGTAGTTGGAACTTAAAGCATTCATCATTCAGACTAGATTAAATGCTGATTGGAATTAGGTTTTCTTTAAAGTTGTGTTATTTTACATATCCTATTTCATCTATCTGTCTCTTGTTAGTATAATTTTTTAGTTAAAGTTCATATGAGTAGCATTGTCTTTAGCATATTAGTTATATTTTGTCAGGCCCAAGATAAACATATTTTCTGAAATCTAATTACATTTATTATTTGCCTTGTTAATTACCTTTCAGTATCTGTTGCAGCAAAAACTAGTCACAGTGCTGCAGCAAAAACTAGTCACAGTGCTACCAGTCAGTAGAGTGTAGCATTTTAAACAGGCTGATTTTTTGCTCTTCTTAAAAAAAAAATTAAGAAAAGGTTATTTACAATTCATTCTAGTTTCTACAGTGTGGCAGGTAAATGTAGTATCAAGTTACTGCAGTTTAAAAGCTGAAGGGGGAAATTTTTTCAGTTTAAAAATAAATTGCTATGGTTACCCAGTGTTTATCTTTATAAGCAATAATTACATGAGACATCTAAGGAATTCCCAGAAGTACAGAAAGATCAGTGGCTGACGTGTACACTGGTTAGTTCACATACAGATTGAGACTGCATATATCACTTCCATTCCAAAATAACTGTTGTATGGAAAACACTCAAGAAGATGAGTCATGCCTTTTTGAACTGAAGAATGGTGGCAACATACTGAATACTGAACATACAATTTTAAAATTCAAGTTATGACTCAGATAGTTGAGAACTTTTTTTGTATTGGTTAGTTCCCTTTGTAATTTTACACAGCAGCTTCTATTATTGAAAAGGAAAGCGTGTTTACAATGTGTTTCAGGTGTGGAGTTTCCTTTTCAAATAAGTAGATTTTTATACTTTTGAGCTATACTTAAATCGTAATGTTAATTCAGAGTTAAACAATGTCATTCTCTTTAGATGTAATCAGTTTTGAACTTTTTGCAAGAAAAAAGATCCCTGTTAGAATTGATGACTAGCCCATTACCAGTTAACTGCATTTTAAAACCTGCTATCAGTTATTGTATTGTAGAAAATTTTGACTGTTTTACTTATTTTCAAAATATTCAGCAAAATAAGAATGCTTATAAAACTTTTGACCCAGTGTAATTTCAGTCTTAAAATTGTGAGGCCCATCTCTACGTCTCAGTGAACCTCCATAAAGTGTCTACTTTTCTGTGAGGTGGAATATTAATGTTTCTTTTTTAATATTAGGGCTACTCTAAATTTGAAATAATTATAAGATAACATGCTATGTTCAACTGGCTTCAATAATAAAAACATTAATCACATACAGCAAAAGTTGAAATAAAGTAGCTTTAGACTAAGTTATACAGTGCAGTTACATAGGTTCTAGGCTCAATGTAGCTTTTCCTCTCATACTCAACATGGACCTTAGAATAAATTTCTTTATACTCACAAGATACCTGCCAAAATTCAGAGAATCATCATCAAACAGATTGTTGTCTAGTAGAAGGACCTTCGAGTTTCCTTCTGTATCTCCCTTATTTTTATAGGTACAAGGAAAAATTTCCCAAAAGCAGTAGAAGCTTAACTTTGTGTAACAAATGTAAAGTCAAGGTGCCCTCATCATATTATTCACAATTGGAACACTACTAGGTAGAACAGTATTACCATGATCTGCTTACACTGTTCATCATTTTCCAAAGACATACTGAATGTAGAGACAGCCGTACAGACAAAACTAAAGATAGTCCACAAAAAGTAAGGGCCCAGTGGGTAGTAAGTAGATAACCAATATTATGCAGTACATTACATAGAAAAATTTAAATTCTGGCACTTGAGTTCCAGTAGTTTAATTTTCCCACCATTGTGAATTAATCACAGTGCACTAATACTGGAAGATACTCTGAGGGCTCTGGAGATGTTTTTAAAGGATATAAAAATCAGTAATTCATCTTAAAACATTAAAGGAAATTGTTTTATAAATGGTACTGACAAAAAAGTGTTAGATATAATAAAACAGTATATTTTAGAAGATGAAATAGTAAAAGCACATCATCATTTTGACCAAATGAAATGAAAGCTTTATCTCCAAATGTTTCCTGTTACTCTTACTCTTCTCCCCTGTGAAAAGCTCATCACTTTTTTCTGTATCTTTGGTCTTCTACCTTTTTGTCTTTTTGAAACAGGGTCTCACTATGTGGTTCAGGCTGACATTGGGCTCACTTTGTAGCCTAGGCTGGTCTTGAACTCTGCCTGCCTCAGCCTCAGCTTCCGGAATGCTGGTATTACAGGAGTACTCCACCACGCCTGGCTTCCTGCACTATTTATTGCCCTTTCCTACATCCTTTCTTTTTCAAAAAAGAATGCAAAACATTTTTTAGATTTTATCAGTGGTCCTTTTTAACTATTTAAAAACCCCTCTTCAGCCATTAACTCCATTTATTCTTTTTTTTTTTAGTTAGATTTCCATAAAAAAGTAATCTATGGTTATTACTGCCTTTTTTAGTACTCCTTTAATCAACCAACATACCAACATACTCTTATCAACAAAAAAGGGCCATAAAATTAAAATGTTAAGAATTGAAAACAACTAGAAATAGTTGATAGTATTATTTTCAATAGGAAAATGAAGATAACCTAAATAGTAAAGTAATAATACATTTGTAGTTACATGATATTTGTTTGTAAGTTCCATTAGACAGACTGGTTATTTATAATTTTATTTTACGTGCTTGCCTCAAAGCCTGATGCATAACAGATGATAAATACTGTACTGGGTGGCTGGATTGATGGGGTTGAGTGAATGATTGAGTAGGTGTCACTGTGCCTGTGTTTATGTATGTGTGTGTGTGTGTATATATATATATATATATATATATATATATATATATATGACAGTAGTACTTAATGGTGGCTGAAATTTTATTGAGAATATTTGTGGTAATTGTTTGTTCTCTAACTTCCCTTACTTTACCCAAGATAATATAATGAGTTCTTTTCCAAGCTTATTTCAGTTATTGTTTCTATTATAATATGTGGTAGCTATTGACTGTAGCTCATTTCATTTATTGAAGATTTTAATACTTGTACTATGCTAGAGTACAGATGATGGAAGAACAGGGCTGGAAAAATGTATGTCCACTCATGGATATTGTTTCTTTAGTTAGGTTTAGCTTCAGGTACCGGAAAACTGTTTTTAATAAACAACGTGGATCGTTTGATTTCTCTCAGGCATAAAAATCAGAAAGTAGGCATTCCTGGTGTTATATGGTATTCCGGTCCCAAAGTCTCAAGGATTTGCTTCCTGTTGTCCCTAGACAAGGGTCAAAGATGATAACTAGTCATCCATGTTCCAGCAAGCAGGCTAGATAAACTAGCTAACCTTTAAGAAGTTACCTCAATGGTATACAACATCCTCTGCTTTAAATACTGGTCAGATCTGTCTTGTAGCTCCTAGCTCCAGGTGGGGCTGAAAAAGGTAGTCTTTATTCTGTGAGACGCTGTACTTACTTAAAAGCTGGCTATTATGGTCCTATATCAGTGGGATCAAATCACTTGAGATCTTATAATCACATTAGTTATTACCCTTTTAGAAGTACAACTAGGTAAACATTTTAAAAACTTGCCCTCTGGGGGCCAGAGATTTATCTCTGTAGCATAAGCACCTGCCTGGCAAATACAAGGTCTTGAGTTCAGCACCCAGCACCAAAAAAAAGTTAAAAACTTCGCCTAGCTCTTAAATATATTACATGACATGGTAAACATGTTCTGTTTTGTTAGGCGACATAGCACATGCCTATAATCCCAGCACTCTGGGTGGTGAGGCAGGAAAATCACAAGTTCAAGCCCAGCTTGGGCAACATAGCAACCTAGCAAGAACTTGTCTTTAAAAACAAAAAATGGGAAAAGGCATGGAATATAGCTTGGAATGAAGGCCCTGGTTCATTTCTCCCAGTACTGCTTGCCCCCATCTGTATTGAAGGATTTTTGACTTGATAACTTTTTAAACATACAGTAACTTTTTCATTGACTCTGCTATTCACATTCATAGTTACAGATTTTGACCTACAACCTAGAAAGCAGCTATTTCTTTAATCACTCCACCCTTTCCCTGCAAGTCATTTTTAAAAAACTCTCTTCATAAGATTTTCTTCTGAAGTACATAGATATTTGAGGCATAACTCAAAAAGATTGTTTAGGATTCCTCATCTTTCTAAAATGTTTCCTGAAACATGGCTTGACCCCACTTCTGTATCATCTTTTTATTTATGAATTTAGTAGTCTCTTTATATCCACACAAGATTAGTTGCTCAAGTTCCTTGCATAATGTGGCATAGCATTTCCTCACGTGCACATCCTCCAGTATACTTTAAAAATCATGTCTGGGTTAGGTATAATACTTAGTACAATGCGAATGCTATGTTAGTGGTTGTTATGCTGTTTGGTTTAAGGAATAATGACAAGAAGGAAATGTCTGTACATGCTCAATACTCCAAAATGTGTTTGTTCTACAGTGGTTGACTCTGTATATGTGTGGGACTTGTGGATAAGAAGAGCCAGAGAATAGTGTGGTGTTTGGCACCAGCATGACATTGAAAAAGTTTAGAATTACAGAAGATTTTGGAATTCAGGTTTTCAGATTTGGGTGAATGAAAGAAAGGGGAGGGAGTAGCTACAAAGTGGTTAGGATTGTTTTGGTTTTTAAGGAATTGAACCCAGCACCTCACATGTGCTAGGCAAGCACTCTACCACTAAAAGCTACATCCGTTGGCCCAGAGTGACACTTATTTGAAGTTGGGAACAGTTTTCTATAGGGAAAATACTTTGTGTTCCTTATACACTTTGACATGTGGCTAACTCAAGACCAAGGACTAAACAATTGTTTAGTTTGTTAGCACATTTTTAAGGCTTTATAATACATTTAGATGGAAAGATAGGATTTACTCAGTAAATATTCAAAATGGTTTCTAATCAAGTTTTTTCTTTAAAAATATAAATGATAAAGTTCAACAACATAGAAGTTGTAAGAAAAAAATCTTAAATTTCTACTGTTTAAACTTTGCATTCTAGAAAGTAACATATATGTGGTACCTTCCCCTCAAAAAAAATCTTAGCAAAAATAAGAACTTAAAATAGTTTTGTGATTTTTAGTCTCATAAAATATTTCTTTTTTCCTCTACATCTCTTTGAGTTTACTGCAGATATTTTTTATTATAGCTGTCACTATAGGGTTAAAAAAAATGCTACACTGCAGCATACGAAAGCAGTTAAGCTGTTTGGGATTGTTTACTTGGTAAAACCAGTGTTAGTCAGCAGAGGCAGTACACCAGATTTCCTTGTGGCTTTTAGTGGAAAATGTTAAAAGCACACTCATTTTTCAGTTATAGAATTTTTCAGTTTGATTTGAATTAGTCACAGAACTGGCATAAACCTTCTAATTGTGAAGGCTGTCCAAATGCACTATTTTTTTCTTCTGCTAGAGGAAGTTACATCCTGAGCAGCTCTCTGGTAAGTGTAACATGTGAGCATTACTAGGCATTTCATCCTGCGGGTCTGCAGTCTTTGCGCTTCAGATTGTGGCTCAGTTGGAATGCATCTGCGGGCCGATTTGGAGGTTTTATAGGTATTTGTTAAGGACTTGTTCCTGTGGAGATGTTTATTACTGGCATTTTTGAAGATTGAGGAACAGGAAAGCATCTGAAATTGACTGAAAAGGATAACTGTAGCGGTTTTTACTGTGGAAGGAAACTATTGGCACAGAGGCAGATGATTGAATAAAGTAGTTGGCTCAAAGAAGATGCACAGTCTGCTGCTTTTTCTTCTGAATGAAGACTAATGGAAACTGTATTCGTGTGAAGATCAGAGGAAACACTGGAATGATAAACTACTGGGGTTTTTTCTCCCCTTCTTTCTCTTTTAAAAATGAAAACCCTGAAGCAGTAATTTGAGCTGAAAAGCCTTCTAATTCCCTTGCAGCCTGCTTGTTGTATTAGGATTCTCCACTATCACCAATTCTGCCTGGTGCCTGTGTCCTTTTGCTGGAGCAGCCACATACAACTGCCTGATGGAGAAAGAATGAAAGCTGTGCCTTGCTTATGCTATGGATGGGAATAAGACTATCTGTGTTTCTTCTGTTATATGGGAAATCTGGATTAATCAAGCTGTGTTCCTGTACCAAGAGTCCCATTGTCTTTTGTGGTCTGACTCATCACGTGTAAATGTACTGCAGCCTTGCTATTAACGCAGAGTGCTTTTCATTTTTTCTTTCTCAAACACAGAAAGAATTGTTAACCTCTGAGCGTCATTTTTAAATTTGTGTGGAGCTCTAGATGTTTTACTCCTCCCTGGATAATATCATCATTAAATCAACGAAGCTGAAGAAATGAAGATAATTTAGAAGTGGAAATAGAATAGTGAGATTTTTTTTTTTCCAGTTGTAAGCCAGCCAGCCTATTGGTAACTATATGACCTTGCAGACAAGAGTGGGTATAGCTGTGATCATCTCTGCAGCAGCAGTTATTTCTCATTTCATTCTTTGTAGTTAGTGTTGTTTCATTAAAAATACTGATTGTTTTGTACAAGTTGTTTTGTACAAGTAAATTTCAAAGAGAGCAATACACTATTTTGGTAGGTAGGAAAAATATGTGTAAATAAGCTCATCGTTTTAATGACTGTCATGCTGATATTTAAGCTTTGTTAAGTGTTGCAGTAACCTAACAGAAAATACTAGACTTTTGTTATTTTTATGAAGTTACAAATTATATATCATGATTTTAAACTTCAGTTTCTCTAACAGTAATAACTTTAAAAAATCAGCTGCGCTGCTCAGAGAATGTTTGTAAGTGTTGTGCAGAGAGGAAGAAAAAGTACTTGTACAACTGTGACTTTTATTATATAGCTTGGAATTTAATGTTTTAAAAGAGCGAATGAGTCGAGTGTGTATTGTTGTTTTGGAGGAGATAGAAGATGAATCTCCTGCATTCATTTCTAAATTGCCACAGGAAAATCAGTCCCTACTTTCTCCACCTCCTGGAAGTGTATTGGTAAGATATGAGAGTTTATGTTTTCAATATTCTACTAAACTAGTAGTATAAGTTTTATTTTTTAAGAATAAACATGAGTTAGTTTTTACTAATGCCATATAAAAACCCAGGTTAAAGTGCCATGTGCCAGTGTGATGCAATATCATTTGTGTATAAAATGAATATATTTCTGATTTTTTACTTTATCAAATGTTTTGATAACATTTTGGATATTTTTAATCTCTTAAATAAGACACTAAAAATGAGTTAAGAAATGTTATTGCAACCATGTTTCTGTTTTCATTTTGTGGTTTTAGAACTGATATGACAAGAATCAGGAACTCTGCATATTTTAGGAAAGGTTGACTATTACTAGCAACACTGGAACACAGCTTCTTCTATAAGGAATTTCATTTATTTACATGCAAAACTTTATATGAAAAAGACTCAAACCCTAACCTTACTTTTAATGCTGTTGTCAGCTGTCTCCTTATTTGAGTAGTATAATATGATACCTTAGAAAGACTGTGTTGTTGATTAGGAAATTATATTTAGAAATGCATGTGTTTGTCTTTTTATGTTATTCAGGTGTACAATATTTTTTTTTACTCTTTTAATAGTTATTTTTACCAACTTTCTTGAGATTTACATATTTAAACATGTACTACTAGCCCATGTGTGTTATTTTCTTGTCCTAAACAGACTTTTTCAAGAGGACCTTCTTTTATGGGTCTCAGCATGGGCTAGGAGTTGACAAATTCTGTTCCACAAGCAGATACTAAAACTTACGTTTAAAAGTCTTTATCACAGATAGACAAGAAGTTTCCACTTAAAAGAAATAAAATCAGATTGTCTTCATATGCTGCTAAATTTTACTCAGCCGAATTGTTACGTGCTTTTTTTTACTCAGCCCTCTTCCCTTCCCTCTAAAGGTAAATCCTCTACTTGATTACACTGTATAGTTTCATGAAATTTAGGATTTATGTCAAAAGGTAATTATTCCTTCAAGGAAGCCATAAAAGCTGTATGGAAATATTTTTATAATTATTCATGGTCACAGGCTAATATTTTTATTATTCTCTCGTATTTTAGCCGTCACTGGTGCAAGCTATATTTAACGGAGATCCTGATGAAGTTCGAGCGCTAATATTTAAGAAAGAAGATGTTAACTTTCAGGTAAAAGAGTTAAATCACTGATACCAGCCTTTAAACCAACCTTTTAGAAACTCTTTCCTAGAGTTGTGATTTTGTTAAAAAGATATTAAATTCTGTAACACTTGTTTTAAATGAGGTGAGGCTTTTGAGGCAAAAAGGGAACTATTGGATGTGTATTCAAGGTAAAAGCACAAGAGTACTAGAAGGCATCCAAGGTTTTTTTTTTCACCCAGCTTTTTAGTTTGAAATTTTTCATAGAAATATTGAAAATTACTTTCAACGCATATGTACCCTTCACTTAGGTTCAGCATGGACAACATTTTACCACATATTTACTGTGGTATATGTACACAAACATTTTATGTATTCCTCTCTCTCTGCTCTCTGAACTCTATTTGAAAGTAAATTGCAGAAATCATGATAATATTTCATTGTGTGTATTTCAGATGAGAGTTCATTTTTGTGAATTTGAAATGACATTTTCATTGTATTATTATTATATTATATTTCATTGTATTATAACTTAATTATGAAGTCCAATTTGCTTTCTGTAAATAATCATTGTGTTTTACAAAAACTTCTAATTAATTTTTGCCCTGTTCAGGTTTATATTTAGATACAGAAGCATGCACATAACTCAGGATTTGTTTATTTTAAATGGGATCTTGTCACTTTTCCTCACTTGGATATCCTGGCAAGTCTACTTTTCTTAAGACAGAAAATAAATGAAGGGTACAGATTTATGAAAAGGAGGAAAACAGATTTTCTGTTGTTGAGTTAACTCTTAGAATTTTTGTTGTTTTGCTTTAATAGTACTAACAAATCTCATCTTAATTTTGGTGAGAAAGTTTGAGCCATAATCTTTACCACGGCTAATTTCTCATTCATTACATACTCATTATACCTAACCTTGCTTTTCTGCTAGATTTAATCAAAATATCTTAAACTTTAAAGAAAATTTTTTTTTGAATATCTGTTGATTCACCAGTGAACTTTCTTGAGCGTGCCTCTTTGACAATTGTTTTCAATGATAACATGGGTTAACTGTTTGAAAATAATATCCAACTGTTTAAAACTTAGCTTTCTCAAGTTTTGTTGTTGTTCTTTATGCATTTTAGGATTGATATATGTTCATATTTGCTTCTCTGCTGCTAAGTAGTAATTTTATAATTTTAGATTAGTTTGAATTATTCCAGTTTTGAATTTCATGGGCCTGTACAAAAATATCTTTTTAAATAACAAATGAATTAATTTTTAACATAATTGTAATTTTACAAATATGCATATAACTATATATGCATGTTATTTGATATCTTTATTGTAGGAGATAGAGAATATGATTTTACTGCAGATCATGTGTTTTACATTAGGAGGCACACTGAATTGATTTTTTAGCAAAAATAGTAATTTTTAAAGTTATACATGCATGTCATTTGGTATCTTCTTTGTAGGACATAGAAAATATGATCTCACTACAAATCATAAGTTTTAAATTAGGAAACTTTTGAATACCTGACTAAGTGGATGCTTCTTGCTTGTGTAATAATTTAATCTAGAACAAGGTGATTATTGGGGTTAGTTAACACAGCAGTGTCAGAGCTCTGAAAGATCTCTGATCTCTGATTTCTTTGGTTACAAAACCACTCTCTCGATCCATCTACAAGTTGATTAGGATTAGTTCAATCCTGGTTCTTTGTCTGCTTCATCCCCTGTGGCAGAATTAGAAGTTCATCTTTATTGAATATATTGCCATATCTGAAGTAAATTGAAATTTTTAAAGGAAAAAAGACAGATTATTTGAGAAAGTATTTGTTTAGATTAATAGTAGATTATTAGTGCCTGAAAGCAATTGAAGTGGCAAACTTTTAGAGATAGGAAAGAAGCATTACATATCAAAAAGGATACACAGTAAAAAATTTTGTGATGTTTTGATGTAAAGAACATTTGGTATATAAATTCAATGTTTTGCCATGTTAGCTGTACAACTTGAGCAAGCCCATTCTTCTTTAGGGCTCTTTTTTTTTCTGTGTAAACATGTGAGGTTGCATTAATGATCTTCACTGTTTTTCCCCACCCCAAATTTAGGACGTTCCAAGAACTCTTGATGACTTTGAATGACTTTTGCTTTTATCTGGAAGTTTTTGTTTTCCTTGGTTTATATGGCCAAGATAATTAGCAAATGTCTCTCCTTGAGACTTACTAGAACATAATGCCATGTGGGACCCAAATAATTTAATCTGAAATATCAGTGCTTCCATATTTTATAGGAAAGGTGTAACTGTGTAAAAATTATTTTCTACAGGAATTTTTTTTTAGCCAGAGTGATAAAAATTGGTATTAATTGGTATTCTGAAACAGGCATATTCATAAGCCTTTTTAACTCACCCAACAGTCTTGTAAAGTTAGTAGGAGAAAATTTCCATTCCATCAATAGATGACAAAACTAAGATAAAAATTAAACATTTACAGGACCAATAGGTATAGCAAAACAGAAATTTAAACCTTTATTAGATTTGACTGTAACTGAGGAAATCAAGCATTTTTTGAAAGAGAAATATTTTTTCTTTTGCCAACTCATATACCATTAAGCAAGGATATTCAAAAACAGAATTATTCCCCCATAAAGTTACATGTATACCCTGTGGATGCCTGCCTTTTAAGCTGTGACACAAATATGATACCAAATTAAATAACTTTGGTTATAATTAAATTTTATAACAGATAATTAAATTTTAGCATCACAAACAAGGGAACACACAGTTTCATCTAGAGCCATATTTTTTTCTCCCAAATCCATTTTATTTCAAGGACAAAAAGAAAAAGAAGAAGAAAAGCTACAACAAAATTTCAGAACACATTAATTGGCAACAGTGTTACATACATCACTCATTGTCATCCCCAGATCATACACCTAGAGCATAAGACATCTACATTCAGTTGTCTGAACAATACCAGCACAAATCTTTTTCTTCGTGAACTCAGAGAAATCAGTAGTATAACTGTCTTAACTATTTTTTATATACATACACATATGTTGTTTATTTTAGCTTCCCACATTAATGAGACAATACAATGTTTACACGTGTGTCTTATTTCCATAATGAGTGTGGTAACAAGTTGCATCCATTTACCTATAAATACTACACTATATCCTTGTTTATACTCCATTATATAAAAACACCTCATCTTTTTTATCCATTCCTCAGTTGATGGGCATTTAGGTTGTTTCCAAGATCTAGCTATTACAAATTGTGATGCTAGAAGCTGGGCGTGGTGGCTCATGCCTGTAATCCCAGCACTCGGGAGGTTGAGGCCTGAAGATTGTTGCGAGTTTGAGACCAGCCTAGGCTACAAAGTGAGCTCAAGGATAGCCTGAACTGCATAGAGACACCCTGTCTCAAAAAGACCAAAAAAAAAATTGTTCTGCTATAAACATGAGCGCACATGTATCACTGTGGTATGATGTTTTTAATTCTTTTGGGAAGATACCCAAAAGGTTAATAGCTGGGTCAGATGGGAACTATTGTCTTAGTTTTTGGGGGAATCTCCACACTGATTTCCACAGTGGTTGTACCAGTCTACATTCCCACCAACAGTGGAGAAGGTTCCTTTTTCCCCACAGGCACTCTAGCATTTGCTTGATTTCTTGATAGTAGCCATTCTTTCCAGGATTAGGTAGAATGTCAGTGTTGTTTTAATTTGCATTTCTCAGATCACCAGTGATGTTGAACACTTTTTCATGTATTTATTTGCTGTTCGTATTTTTTCATCTGAGAAATGTGTATTCATCTCAGATGCCTATTTTTGGATTGGGTCTTTAAATCTGAGAGGACTGTTTTTTTTGGTTTTTTTTGTTTTTGTTTTAGTTCTTTAAATGTTATCAATAGTAATTCTTTGAGGAACAGTGGGCAAACATTTATTCTCATGTTGTGGGTTGTCTCTCCACTTTCTTGGTGGTTTCTCTGGCTGTGCAAAAGTTTTTCAGTAGGGTGAGATACCAGTTGTTGACTGTGATAGTTTCTGTGCAACTGGGGTTTTGTTGATAAAGTCTTTGCCTATACCAGTGTCTTCAAGAGTTTTACCTACTCTATCTTTCAACATATTTAATTCTGTTTTAATATTAAGATCTTTGATCCATTCTGATTTTAGTTTGGTACATGGTCAAAGATATGGGTCCAGTTTTAATCTTCATCATATGTAAAGCCAGTTTTTCCAGCACCATTTTCTAAAGTGTCTGTCTTTCTTACAGTGAATGTGTTTGGCACCTTTGTCAAAGACAGGGTGGCTTAGTGTGTCTGCAGTTGTTTCAGCATCTTCTAATCTGTTCCATTGATATTTGGGTCTTTTTTTGTGTGTGTCAGTTTTTATCACAATAGCTTTCTAGTGTAATTTCAAGTCAGGAATTGTGATGTACCCCTGTCTTCTCTTTATTGCCCAGGATTGCCTTTGCTATTCTAGGTCTCCTGGTTTCAGGTGAATTTTAGGATTGTGTTTTCTAATTCTATGAGATATGCTGTTGGAATTTTGATTGGGATTGCATTGAATCTGTATAATAGTTTTGGAAATATGGCCATTGTCACTATGTTGGTTCTTCCTGCCCATGGGCATGGGATATCTCTCCATTTTCTAGTATCTTCTTCAGTCTCCTTTTTCAGTCTCCTTTTACATGGTTTTCAATGTAGGTGTCTTATATACATGCTTTGTTAAATTGATTCCTAAGTATTTCATTTTTTTGGATGCTATTGTAAAAGATATTGTTTCTCTGATTTCTCTCTCAGTGAGTTTGTTAATTGTGTACAAGAAGGCTATTGATTTTTGAGTGTTGACTTTGTAACCAGCTACATTACTGAATTTGCTTATTAAATGTAGAAGTCTTTTGGTGCAGTTTTTGGGCCCTTCTAAGTATAGTATCATGTCATCTGCAACTAATAGTTTAACTTCTTCCTTTCCTATCTTTATTCCTTTTATTTCTTTCTCTTGTCTTATTGCTCTGGCTAAAAGTTTCCAGGACTACATTGAGTAAGAATGAAAACAGTGAACATCCTTGTCTTGTTCTTGATTATAGAGAAAAAGCTTTCAGTTTTTGTCCTTTTAATATGATGTTGGCTTTTAGTATGAAGATGGCTTTTATTGATTGAGATACAGACCATCTATTCAGTTTTCTGTAGGGTTTTTTTTATGAATGAATGCTGGACTTTGTCAGAAGCTTTTTCTTCATCTGTTGAGATGATCATGTGATTTTTTGTTCCTGGCTGTGTTAATACGGTGTATTGCATTTATGGATTTACCTTTGCTGACCCATCACTGTGTCCCTGGGATGCAGCCCACTTGATTGTGGTATACAGTCATCTTGATTTACTACAGTCTGTTTGCCAGTATCTCATTGAAGATTTTTGCACCAATGTTCATTAGGAAGATTGGCCTCTTTCTTAATTGGATCCTTCTCTGCTTTTGGTTTGGTGTCAGGGTAATGCTTGCTTCCAGGAATAAATTGGGAAGTATTGCTGCCCTTTCAATTTCATTAGAGTTTGAGAAGTAGTGGGGTTAGGTCTTCTCTAAATTACTTCTGTATCCACCAGGGCCTGGGCTTTTCTTTGTTGATAGGTTTTAAATTACATCTTTGATTTCATTTATTGATAATGGGTTATTTAGGATTTTTGCATCTTCTTGATTCATACATATCTAGGAATCTGTCCATTTCTTCTGTTTGCTGTCTTAATAAAATACAAGTTTTACAGTAGATACAGATGATTTTCTGGATTTCTACAGGGTCTGCTGTGATTTCACCCTTTTCATTCCTGATTGCATGGATTTGAGTCTTTTCTTTCTTTTTTTTGATAAGGTTAGCTAAGGATTTGTCAATTTTAGTCACCAGTATGTTAATTTCTGCTCTGATCTTTATAATTTCCTTCCTTGTACGAGCTTTTGATTTAGCCTGCTCTCCTTTTTCTAGAAGTTTGAGGTTCACGATTAAGTTGTTAAATGCACTTGCTCTGTTTTCCTGATATGAGTATTTACTGCTATAAATTTCCCTCTTAAGGCTATTTTCATTGTATTGTACAGGTTCCAGTATGTTGTACTGTCATTAACATTCAACTGTCAAAACTTTCTAATTTCTTAATTTCATCTGTTATTTATTGGTTGTCAGTAGGTTGCTATTTAATTGCCGTGTGTTTATGAAGTTCTTGAATTTTCCTTTGGCATGGATTTCCAGTTTTATTGCACTATGGTCTGATAGTATGCATGGGATAATTTCAATTCCTTTGCATTTATTAAGCCTATTCTGTGAGCCATTATGTGGTCTATTTTGGAGAATGTCCCATGTGCAGCTGAGAAGAATGTTTATTGTGATGTGGAGTAGAACACTCTACAGACATCTACTGGGTCCATTTGTTCAAAAGTTTGATTTAGTTTTAATTGATTTTTTTAATCCAGCTGATCTTTTGTGACAGTTGGATATTGAGGTCTCCCAATACTATTGTATTAGGGCTTATTTTATTTTTCCGGTCAGTAATTGTTTTATACAGTAGAATGCACTGGTATTTGTTGCATATTTATTTATTTTTGCAACAGGTGTTACAATGCAGTGCAGGCTGGCCTTAAACACGCAGCAGTCCTCTTGCTTTAGCCTCCCAAGTGCTGGGATTACAGGCTTGAGTCACAATGCCCGGATGCATATATATTTATGATTATGTCTTTCTCTTGGATTGTTCCTTTTACAAGGATGTAGTGACCTTGTTTATCTCACTTAATCAGTCTTGGCTTGAAATTCAGTTTGTCCACAAATAGAGTAGCAATCTGTGCCTTTTTCTGGGTTCTGTCACATGGAGTATTGTTTTTCATCCTTTGACTTTCAGTCTATGAATTTCTTTTGTATTAGATATGTTTCTTGTATGCAGCATATTGTTGAGTCTTGCTTCTTGATCCATTCTGCCAGTGTGTGTCTTTTGATTGGTGAATTGAGACTATTAACATTGATGGTTATAACTAATATGTATTGACTTATTTTTGTCATGTTACTTTCCTGTTGTTTGCGCCTCCCTTTTTTCCCTGTCCTTCTAATTGTTTGCCTTCCCCGGTGGATTCCTTCTATTGGGGTTCATAAGCTGTATAAGTCCTTATTATCTGTTTCTAGAATGTCCTTCAGAATATTTTAGAGTGATGGTTTGGTGGTCATAAATTTCGTCAGATGTTCTTTGTCATGAAGCATCTTATTGTTCTATCAATTTTGAAAGATAGTTTTGTGGGATACATCAATATGGTTTGAAAGTTGTTTTCCTTTAAAGCTGGAGTACTTCACCCCAAGTTCTCCTTGACTTGAGAGTTTGTGCTGAGAAGTCAGCTGTGATTCTGATGGGCTTTCCTTTATTGGTAATTTGTTTCTTTTCTCTTAACAGCTTTTAGGATTCTATTCTTGTGTTAAATTTCTGGAATCTTGACTATGATATACCTGGCGATAGATTTAGTTTCTTTTTGAACATTGCTAATTAGAGTTCTGTATACCTCATGTATCTGAATATTAGATTCTTTTTCTTTACCAAGAAAGTTTTCTTGTCACTATGTCTGTCAACATTGTTGTAATGTCATTTGTGGTATCTCCTGCTTGTTCATTGACTCCAGTTAATCTTAAGTTATTCTTCTTTGTCTCATCTAGCAGCTGCTGGATTGATTTCTTGTGGTCCTTTGCTATTTTTGAGAAATCTTTCTTTGCTAACTGCAAGCCTGTCTTGAGTATCTGAAATCCTGTCCTCACATTGACCTTCAAATACTTTCAGTGGAGTTTTTATTCTCCTGGATGTCTGCTTGAATCTGCTTTATGGATTCCATTTCTTTCCTATGCTGAGCTTCCATAATGTTCTTAAGCTCATCTACTTTTTTGTCTTTGTCTGCTCTAACATCGCTAAGCATGGTGTGTATTTTGGTAATCTCTGTAGTTATCTGAGAGATTATTTCTGATTTCTTTTTTTCCATTTTGGAAAGACCTGGTGGGTGGCTTTTGAATTGTCCTACCTCATTGCCCCCTCGGATTGCCTTTGGTGAACTGGATTTCTGAGGTTGCATTTTGCTTAAGTTTCTTCTCATTTTATATTCTCTCTTTTTTTAGTTTAATTCCTGAGATGATGCTTGTAAGTTACCTATGGTGGGCTGCTTTATTGCTAGCATTTAGGACCCTTAGATGATGATTACTTCTCTGAGGTATCTTCCAGGTATAGATGCTTTTTGTGTTTTGAGTCTGTTGGAAGATCTTACCTCTGCAGTTTGTTGGAGATGAGAAGTTGTTGCCTGTTTGGCATAGTCTCTGTTTCTTGGGCACTGTGCCACCATATTGTCTGTGACTCTTTAATTAATCTCAATCATGGAATACAAGGACCAAAAGCTGTTTAGAACAATTATGTCAACTTTGTCTGTAGTGGTACCAATAAAGTCAAACAAACTAGAAAACAAACTGAGCTAATCCTGAATTTTCAACTTTTAACCTTATGAACTACATTTGTGATTATATAACAAAATGTAAAACAAACCAGATAATTACATGCAGTATATAAGTCTGTAATGTGTCAGTTTTGCTCTTGGAGTTCAAATTTAAAATGGATTAAGGAGAAAACAGAGAAGTGGGAGAAAGAGATTAGAAGGAAGGTAGGGGAACAAAGGGGGATCATGCCCACTTGGGAGTATTGGTGCAGAAGATTGAAGGAAAAGAGAGATGAAAGAGATTAAGAACAGAACCACACCCACAAGGAGGTTAGGAACCACTTTCACACTCATATAAAAATAATGAAAGAGAAAAGAAAGAAAAAGACAAACTTAACAAAAAAAAAAGGGAAAGGAAAAGAAAAACAAATAGTCCACTTGCAGGTTTTTCTCAGAGGTTAACCTGTGAAGACAGTCCTAAATTACGCCAATCTATTCCAGCAAGCTAGCAGTTGCTTTATGGCAGAATAGCAGGTAATCTCAGTAGGTCTACTCTGAGACCAGACTGATTGGGCTTGTCACAGTCCAACCAATTTCCACGAGTCTGCACCCAGGTCAGAGCTGTTAGACACAGCCAGCCCATCTCCAAAATGGCTCCTAGCTAATAACACTCTCCATGCAGGAGGACTGAGTCCTTTCCACATACCATCAGGCAGTGCAGTCCTCGTGTCTACTGTTCCCTTCCACTCTAGCCTTTCCCTGCAGAGGCCTCTGGGGTCATCAGCTGTCACCATGACTGGGGTTCCCCCAGTACGAACAGCTCCTTTCACACAGTGAGTCCCATTTCAGGGACAAGGTGCCACCTTTTCCTTCGTTGAAGTTTTTCTTTTCACTCTCTCTGTGAGCTCAGATTCTTCCTGGTTCCAAGGACCCACTTCCTTCCTTCCTTGTCTTCCTCACAATGCTATCAGAGCCATATTTTTGGATGAAAAAGCATCTCATTCCAAGTAATATTACACTAGGGGCAATTGAAATGCAGTCAAAACTATTTTTACTTTTTAAACAAGGAAAGGCTTGGATTATGACTGACCCTTTTTTAAATCCAAAAAAATTAATATAAGGATGACACAGGTTTTGACTATAACTTGCTGGTCTTGAAAATGCTTTGTATATTTTATTTACTGTCTCCTGACTTGAAATGTTTTAGGGTTGGTTTTGCCAAAATAAACTTTGAAAGTATTTACCATTCCTTAAATTTTTAAAAGTGTTTTGTGGGATTATTGAAATGATGTTGATTTATTTTGTCAAATGAAGTGCTCAGTAAGTTTGTGTGTGTGTGTGTGTGTCCAGCAGATCAGTATTATTGTAGTAATAATCTTGGCAGTTAATGTAAAAGTAGTAAACCCTAAGTTTACCCCCTGAATGTCATCTAACCCTATACTATATAGGTTTTCTCTAGGCTTTTCTGAAATTAGCACTAAGTTGTTTAACCTTTAATAAATATTTCCTGGAAGCCACATGTCATTTCTGCTATGTGTGTTTACTAAGTTGTTGATGTTTCTGACCTTAAAAACCTTCACTGATTATTTGAGGTTGGTTTTCCTAAAACCAGGAGTGTATGGTAGGATGATTTGTAGCTATGCACAGGACAAATTGGAGTCCCCAACCGTTCAGTCTTATCTCAGGTACATTCATCTGGTGCCCAGCTGGCTTATATAGAACATGGAGTGGAAGGTGAGAATGAAAAAACTAACTCAGCTTCCATTCACGGGAAAAATTCTGTCTCTTGCCTAGAGATGACACATTCTAAAGTAGAACTACTGCTTCTAGATTCCAGCTTCATTTAAATTTTCACCAGTGTTCAGGTTTCCCACAAGATCCAATAAATAGAGTATATCTTCTGTCATTGTGATTAAATAGCTTATGCAGTGATACTGAAGCAAAGATAATATTGCCCACTGGAACTAGCAGTGTTTTTGTTGTTGTTACTGTCTGTTTTTGTTTTGAGGATACAAAAGCATATAAAATTAATCTTTATTTTTGAAAATGTATGTGACATTGAAAAAATACTAAAAGAAAATTTCTCATATGTTAAATCAGGTCAGTTTTGAACAGTGGTTTTATGTATGAGTGTTCCAAATTTTCTGTAACTAACAGATTGTGTTATAATTAGAAAAGAGGAAATAAAAATTTAAAATACCCCTCATTTTTTGATAAGATTATACAGACTACAAACTGAGTCTCCTTGAGATAACATGATTGCAGTGGAAGAGCGAGCCCTTCTGTACCAACAGGGGTAGTTTGATCAGCCCATGCAGGCCACTTAAGTTCATGATGAAGTTTAATAACAGAACAGGTAGGGACCCTTGTCCTATCACCGGCAAAGTCACAATTAGAAGTTAAACCAATCATCAGAACAAATCCCTACCACATCCAGGATGTTGATAGCTTCAGTTCCCCAAAATAGGAAGGAGCAACAGATATAAGATTGGAAACCTTAAGCAGAGAAGCTATGCAAGATAAGGTCTTAAAAACAAGGTTAGTGGGCTGATGGGGGGAGAGCCACATGTCAGCCTTTTACTGTGAGTCAGTGTTACTTGTGAACTGCAGGGGAAGAGAACAAGTAAGAACAGAGTCACCAAGTCAGTGAAAGTCACCAAGAAGAAAGTCTTCCCTGCAAATTGACGCCATGCCCTGGCCGCTGGGGCTACAGCCAGACACTAGCCTTTTCCCATGAGTCAGCACCTGCCAGGGGAATAGAATAAGAAGTCACCAATATGCAAACCCTCTCTGCAAATCAGCACCATGTGCAGGCTTCTTGGGGGAGAGCCAGATGCTGTCCCTTTCTAGCATTTGGGTTAGGAAACAAGCCAACACACACCCCACACCCTACCCTACCTGCGCCGTAAGTGAGCGACTGATCCAGAGAAACATAGGCTGCGATGATAACTATTGAGGTAAAATACAATTTAATGTTTGTAGTGTTTCACTGACTTTGCAGGTCTAAAGCTGGTAGTCTGATCATCTATTCAGAGAATAACTATGCAATATAGCATGCTTAGAAAATCTTCTGAAGTTGGTGGCCATTGTCAATTCCTTATGATCTTGTTTTAAAGTTCTGTGTTATTTTCATTGTTTTGTTGGATTGGATTTTATTCTGTTTGTCTTATTTGATTTTATATCTGATGGCGGGCAGCTGTTTCAAAGATAACAAGATATGTTATGGTAGGCATTTTGGATTTACTCTTGTTTTGCAGTCCTTTATTGCATTCACTGGTTTTTATTGGTTCTATTCTGTTCTGCTTTGTTTGATTTTACTGTGTCTGAAGGTATCTGCAGCTATTTTGAAGACAATAAGAGACATTATAGTAACCACCGTTGACTTCCTATTGTTTTGAAGTCCTATGTCACTTAACGCTGTTTTGTTTTGATTGGCTTTATTCTGTTTTATTTTGCTTGGTTTTGTTCTCTTTAAAATAAAAATCTAAAAATTAAAAAAACAAAACAAGGTTAGGCTCCAAAGTTGCTGGTCAGAGATTAGGGTTCAAAACAGGGGCTTAAAACTTCTTTCAAAACCAGGAGTTCTTACAGTCACAAACTGTTGGTGGTTTGTTTTTGTAATCCATTCATTTATTATCAGTTTCCCAGATAGACTGCATGTCCTCTACACTGTGCATTTAATTTTAATGTACACAAATACATGAATTGGTGATGATAATTGTTATATTTTGGGTCAAAAATGTCCTCTAGAAGGCTTGTGTTTTTAGAGGGGGGCTTTGGAGAGATTATTATGTCATGGACAGTTGTAACTTTATCAGTGTATTCATCCATTGATGAGTTCATAACTGAATAATATGCTTTTAGGAGACGGCATCTGGACGGAGGAATTAGTAATGGTGGGGAATGCCTTTGAAGGGTGTATTTTGTCACCAGGCCCTTCCTCTCTCTGGCTGTTTCCCTGTCTTTCTCTTTTCCTTATTACTGCTTTCCTTACTATTCACCCCTTAGCCTCATGACAATCACCTGGACAGATGTCCCTGGCATTACTTGTGATATGGTCAGAAAGGACATTATCTCTCAGATATCCTGAGGTGAGCACCTTTTCTGCACCATGCCCTTCCTCATGATGTTTTTGCCTTGGAGCCAGGCTCGCTCTCTCTTTATCTCTTTTTTTCTTCTCTCTCTCTCTCTCTCTCTTTTTTCTTTTCTTCTTCTTGTTCTTTCCCTTCCTTCTCCTCCTCCTTCTGCTTTTTTTTTTTTTTTTTTTTGAGGCAGGGTAATTCTTGATACACCTCACCCCCCCAAGTATGAGGAGTTATAGGAAATGTTCTGTTTTCCCAGTTATGGGACAGTTTGTTTTTTTCCTTTAAATGGACCATACTTGCCTTGTGAGTTTTTTTTTTTTTTAATTGTGAACTACACATAGGAATTTAACCATGTGTTCATTCTAGAAGTAGAATTATACTCCTTCCACTCCATTCCTCTCACCCTCTTTGCGTTGTAAGCTGTCATTATCCTCAGGATCAGGTGTAAATGGAAGGAAAGTCTTCACAGGTCTTTTTCTGAGCTTGCATCCTTCCCTGGTATGTGTGGTTACTTCTAATTTTCTCTGTTTGTGACTTTCAGTTGTCTATGATATCTGAGTACAATTTTTAAAAAGGAAATACATAAAGAGAAAATGAAGAGAAAAAAGGATGCTGACCTTTTATATTTTCTAAAAGTCATTTGAGGGTATAGGAAGGCCTTATTATATCAATGAGGGGAGGTGCAGCAATAACTGTTGATGTTTATTTGCTCCTTCGAGAGCATAAGCAGCAATCCTAGCACAGAACCAAGATATTTGAAAGATAGGGTCCTTTTTGCTCACAAAGGCATGCTGTATACAAGATGTTCCAGGCACACCTGCCTACCCAGATGCCATGGGGTGTAAGGGATAAGGGATGAGTAGTTGCTGCTATGTATAGGACTAAAATTAACCACTGCGTACCATGACCAAGATAAATCACAGTTTACCCAGCTAAGCCTTGGAGGTTTCAAGTCTTCAGTGGACTACATTGTTCCAAAATAGTTACACCACAGAGATTTTCCAAATGTGTTTTCTAGTTGGGGAGACAGATTCCTAGTGCTTTTTTAATTTTACCATCCTCCAGAATCCTTTCCATCCATGTATGTTTTTAAAAATTTATGTCTTTCTATTTAAAATAAATTTCTTATAGAAAATATGGAGTTGGATATTGCTTTTTGATCTAGTCTGACAATCTTAAGTCTTTCAACTGTTACTTTTAAACTATTGGCGGTCAAAGTGATAATCGAACATGATGGATTATTATGTATGGTGTTGCCACAGTTTTGTATTTGGTGTCATTATTCTTTCATCTAATTTGTTTTTCTTTTTCTACCTTTCATACTTTTTTGGTACCAGGGATCAAACTCATGGCCTCACAGGCTCTTATGCTGCTGAGCTAAATTCTCACCCCCCCACCCCACCCCCTTAAAAGTTTTTGCTTTATTTATTTATTTATTTATTTTTGGTACTAGGGATTGAACTCAACCTCATGCCTGCCAGGCAGGTGCTTATGCTGCTGAGCTAAATCCCTAGCTACCTTTCATACTTTATAACTGAACTTTATAACTTTCTCAGGGTATAAATTATGCCTTTTCTTAAAAACTTGTTTCGCAGTTGCCTTATACTTTGCAGTATACATTTACTGTACAAGTAACCCAAGTGTAGTCGCAGATAGCACTATACCACTTCAGAGGCTTCATTTGTATATTTATTGTCACTCATTTTACTCATATATGAGCATACATATTAATACATACACTTGGAAACAGTTAAATTGCTGCTATTAATTGGAACAAAATTATTTTTAACTCAATGTTCTCTCACTTGTTTGACATTTTTCCTTTTTTAACTTTTCTTTGTATAGATCTGAGTTCTGGCTATCATTATCCTTTTCTTTAGTCTAAAGAATGTTTTTGGCAATATAGATCAGCCAGCAACTTTTTTTTTTTTTTTTTGAGACAAGGTCTTGCTGTGGGGTCCAGTCTGCCCTTGAACTCAGTATATAGCACAGACAATTTTGCAGTGTATACTATTCTAAGTTTATATTTTATATGTATACCTTAAACATTTAAATCTGCTTGCATGGCTTTCTAGTTTGCATGGCTTTTAAGAAGTCAAAAATTCTAGTTCTAGTTTGTATGGCTTTTAAGAAGTCAAAAATTATTGCTTTGTTCCTGTCCTGGTAATAGTTTTTTTTTCGTTTCCCTTTCAGGATTTTAAAAATTACCTGTGTGTTTTACAGTTTCAATATTAGATGCCTAGGTTTATCTTGGGGTATTTTTCCTTCTCAGTATTTACCTAGAGGTGTAGTTTGCTGTCTGACATTCACTTGGGAATATTTCAGCTATTTCGTCTGCCTTTTTTATTCAGGATAATTGTTTGAGATTCAGTTGTTTTGGCATGTATTAGGAGTCCATTTCTTTTTGTTGCCGCATAGCATTCCTTTGTAGTGACATACACAACTCGATTATCAACTCCTCTTTGTAAACAGTAGTTTCTCTTTTTGACTTATTCAGAATAAAACTATTGAGCAATTTATGTATGTCTTTGTATGAATACATGCTTACTTTCTTTTGGGTAGATACCATGGTAGGATGGTTGAGCCATGTGGTAAACACGTTTAATTTTTAAGAAACTGTCCGACTTTTCCACAACTGGTTTTGCCATTTTAGATTCTAAAAAGCAGAATTACTTTTGTGGCTGGGTATGGTAGTATACGCCTATAAATAATCCCAGCATCTGGGAGGCTGAGGCAGGAAGATTGCTGCAAGTTTGAGGCCAATCTGGGCTACACAGCAAATTCAAGGCCACCCTAGACTACATAGTGAGACCATGTCTCCAAAACAAGAAATTAGTTTTGCCACATACTCATATTTGGTGTAATTCATGTATTTAAATCTTGAACATTTTAATAATAGTACGGTGTCTCAATTGTGGTTTTAATTCGCATTTCTATAATGAGTAATATTAAATATCTTTGTGATCTTATTATCTGTATCTCTTTGATGAAATGTCTTTTTAAGTTTTTGCCAGGTTTTTGTTTCATTTAGTTTTTGTTTCTTTGTTTGTTTGTTTTTGGTACAGATTGTCAGTGCATGTTTACATTCCTTGCATAGAGTTGCTGCGTGTACATAACACAACTTAGTTCTTTTTTTCAGGCTGTTTTCTTCCTTCCCTTTAGTTGATCTCTTTCCCATGTGAGAAAGATCTGGCTCCCTGCTTGTCTTTATTTTTTGTTTTGCTCTTTATTTACGTTTTGAGTTTCTAATATAAGAAAAGCCATGTAATATTTAAATTTGTATGTCTGATGTGCTTCACTCAACTTTATGTTCTCTTGCAACTGAATGTATAACTCAGAGGCACAGCACCTGCCTGGCAAATGCAAGGTCCTGAGTTCAATTTCTGGCACCAAAAATTAACTAATTTAAAAATAAAACAGTTTATGGTCTCAAAGTACATCCATATTCCTACAGATGGCTCGGAGTATATCCTTTCTGTGACGGAGTAGTCCGTTGTGTGTACCACATTTTGTTATCTGTTCATCTGTTGATGCGCATGGAGGCCACTTCCAGGATTTTAGCTTTTATGAATTGTGCTGCTATAAATATAGATGCGTATAACTGAAATATGATGTGTTTAACTCTTTTGGGAAGATACCTAGAAGAGGAATAGCTGGGCCAAATAAAATTTCTCATTTTAGTTTTTTGAGGATCCATGCACCGATTTCTATAGTAGCTGTACTAGTTTACATTCCCACCAACAGTATAAAATTCCTTGCCTGTGCACTTCCTCTCCTCGCCACCCCACCTTGCCAGCATTTGTTGGTATCTGATTTCTTAATGATGGTCATTCTTTGGGGAATAAGATGGAACCTCAGTGTTGTTTTAATTTCCATTTCTCTAATGGCCAGAGATGTTGAACATTATCTTCATGTATTTATTGACCATTTGTACTTTTTCTTCTGAGAAGTGTCTGTTCACTTTAGTTGCCAGTTATGGATGGGTCTTTTATTTTGGGGAGTCTAATGTTACAGTCTCTGTCTTAGGAATAGCTGGCAAAATTTTTTTCTTCATTTCATAGGTTATCTTTTCACCGTGTTGGTATATTTTCTTACTCTTGAGTTTTCAAGATCCTTAATATGTTCTAGTTGCAACTCCTCAATCTATGACTGTGTTTTCTGTCTTTTAATGAGTAGTTTTGAAGAGCTGCAGTTTTTATTTTGAGGACTTATCAGTATTTCAGTTTTCTTTTCCATTAGGAGTTAAACCCAGGTCCTTTACTCTGAGCAGCATTCCAGCCTTTTTTATTTTTTATTTTGAGACAGGATCTCACTGAGGTGCCTAGTTAACATTCAAAACTTGTGATCCTCTGCCTCAAACTCCCTGAGTGCTAGGATAACAGGCCTGTTCCATTTCACCCTGCTTTATTTATTCTGTTTTTAAATTTATTTATTTATTCTTTCATTTTTTTATTCATTCATTTTGGTTTTTTGACAAAAATAAATAGGGTCTTGTTATGTAGTAGAGCTGGCCCTGAACTATGTAGCCCAGGCTGGCCTCAAACTTGTGCTGATCCTCCTGCTTCAGCTTTCCAAGTGCTAAGATTATAAGCATCTGCTACCTACCACTCCTGACTCAATTTATTCTTTTACAGATCTTTCTTACGGAGTTCTAGCTAAAAAAGGTCTCTACACCGGAGTCACATAGGGTTTTTCCTATCTTCTAGAAGTTTTACAGTTTTGTATTTAGATGTGTTTTGTTTTAAATATTTATGTATGATACAAGCTATATGTCAAAGACAACTTTCTAAGCATATGGATATTATGTATTATTATAACTGATTGTTATAAAAGTGTTTGCTGAGAAGACTTTTCTTCACTGAGTTGTCTTTATATCAAATTTCTAGTATTTGAATGGGGAAGAAAAATCAAGATACATTATATACAAGTACAGATGCCTTATGACTGATCATTTCATATATATATATATATATAAAGTGTGTCAATAAAATTTAAATTTTTTTTCTAGTGTTCATATATTCCATTGGTGTTTTTATGTATCTTGATGCCATCTTTATAGCTTTATAATAAGTCTTGAAGTTACCAATTTCATTGTTTTGACTATTCTAGTCCCTGTACCTTTCCATAGGAATTGTAGAATCAGTGTGACTGTTTCTAGAGAGAAAGGAAAGAAAATACTAGGATCTTTTTGAATATACAGATAAGTTTGGCAAGAATTACTGTAACATCTTAAAATTGTCTTTTGACCTGTGCAAAGTTATATATGTCCATTAGTTTAAATATTAGAAATTTACCTCACCAATATTTTATAGTTTAATTAAGCATGATTTTTGTCAATTTATTGATAGTACATACTGTTTGATCCTAAAGTAAACACTGTCTACTATTAAAGTAAGCTTTTCATGAATGCTGGTTGGAATAGGGTACTATTTCCTGTATATATGCATTTCATTGGAAGGTTGTACCACTCCAGGTTAGCAAAAATATATATGTAGATATATATGTGTACGTTTGAAAAATGTTGCTTGTTCCAATAATCTGTGGTCCTTTGAAGAGCCAGAGTATGTGTAAATTTGAAATATAGTGACATTAAAATTTTATAGGTAGGGATTAGGAAAAAAATTGTCTGAAAAAGGCAGTAATAAGAAAAAAGTTGAGAATGAAAGTTTTAATTATTTTGATAGTTCATTCACTAGCCTGAGGAAGAATTCTTCCACATTTGTACTCAGCAACATCGTCTGTCAGTTCTTGTACAACTCTCTTCTCTCTGTTCCTCTGAGAATTCTAACCTTTCTGTTCCTTCTGAAATGTTCCTGAACTCAAGGATTTAAAAATAACTTTACACCATTAAGAAGAATTTTGATTGAATAACTGACAGTCCACTGAATATCTTTAGATTAAGACTTCATTATTTGTGATGTCAATTTTTTATCATAGTCTCCCAGTAATTTTGGAGTACAAATTCCATACATTAGTTTACTAAGCAAGCATTTTGCATATGATAAGTAAAATTGTCCAGTGTGGACAGTACATCTATTTCCTCTTATTTTTTAAAAAACATTAATGTTTTAATTGATAAATAATTATGTACATTTAGTGTTGTGTGATATTTGGTAATTATATACATTGTGGCATAATTCATTCACATTAATTAATTTGATTACTTGATAATATCCATCACCTCTGTTCATTTGTAATAGGACCTTTCAAATTTACATTCTTAGCTATTTTGAAATACAGTGAAAGGTTGTATTTTTACTAACCATAATCACCATCAAAAGTCTCATAAACTTATTCTTCCTAATTGAAACTTTGTACCATATAACCAGTAATTCCTTATCTCTTCGCTCCGGAGCTTCCTGTAGCCACTTTTTTATGAATGCCACATATAAGTGACATCATACAGGACCTTCTGTCCATGGTTCATTTCATGAAACATTGTGTCCTCCAAGACACAAATAACAAGATTTTCTTTTCATTTCAGTGAACAGTGTTTGATTTTTGTGTTAGGTTTTCATTATTGTAACAAATATCTGAGCCAGGCATGGTGCTGCATGCTATAATCCTAGCACTCAGGAGCTGAGGCACGAGGATCATTGCATGTTTGAGACCAACCTGGGCTACAAAGTGAGCTTAAGGCCAGCCTAAACTACATAACGAGACCCTGTCTCAAAAAACACACATATATATAGTCTGAGAGAAATCCATTTAGAGGTAGGAAACGTTTATTTTGACACAGAGTTACGCTTTTAGCCAGTCAGTCTGGTGGTATACCTCTGTTCGCTGGGAAGATCCTCACACTGGTTGCTCCAATTTCATCTTCTATGCTATTTCCCTACTCAGGATATCAGTTGTGCCTATTTTCTCCCCAATTTCTTCGTCTGATCTTCAGCCTCTTGGCTTCAGTTTAATAGTCTCCTATATAACTCTGGGACTATGATCTGAGGTTAAGTTTATGTCATTTTCTGTATAACCAGCTTTACAAAAGCAAGGTCCATGTAGGTAGGCCTGCCCTAATCACATGAACACTTTAAATTTGGACCCAGAATCAGATGTAAGAGAAATGAGAGGTTAGAGGGATTAATAAGAGAGACACGATACTTTGTATTGCTTGTCCTTGAAATGGAGGAAGCCACATGGCAAGGACTATTAGCTGTCTCTAGGAGTAGAAGTAATCTCTGGGTGACAGCCAAGTGGGAAAATAGAGGCTTTAGTCTTAGAACCATAAAGAACTGAATATTGTCCAAATGAGCCTAGAAGCAGATTCTTCAGTCAGTCTTCTAGGTCAGAGTGGAGTACATTAACATCTTGATTTAAACTCCAGGACACCGCCCACAGAAGGCCCAGACACAGTGTTTCTGAACATCTGCCCTATAGAACTGTGAACTTAGAAAAGGAAACAAAACAAAAAAAAAGACTTGTTTAAAGCTGCCAGTTTTCTGGTAATTTCTTACAAAACGATAGAAAACTATCTTAGATATCTCTTTAAAATTGACATAAGTATCTCTTTGTGGAATTCCTTCCTTGTCTCCCTACTAGTATTATACCTGCCTGATAGATTATACTTTTAACTTTTCCTTTATTTCAGTACCTTTAATCCCTAGAAATAGAGACCTTGTTTGAAGTATTGTTTGTATTTATAACCAGTATTTGGTAAATAGTAGTATATTAGTTTTTTGTTACTGTAACAAAACACCTATGACAGACTATAAAGAAAAGAGGTTTATTAGCTGAGTTCTGGGTGCTGAAACTAAACTCTGGTGAGGAACATGCCCGTGGCATTTTTACCTCCTGCAGATAGGAATATGTGAGAAAAAGTCCATGTCTGGAACCAGAGAGAAATTGGGGCCCCACAGTGCTCTCCACGGGACACTTCATTCACCAAAGGACTTCACAGTGAGCCTGCATCTTAGAGATCCCATCATTTCTCATCCCCACTCCAGAGACCAAGCCTTCAACACAGGAACCTGTAGGAAACAAACTAAACAGCATTAGAAATGAATGAATAAAAGCAATATAGCCCCTACCTTTAGTAAGTTTATAATTGAAGGTATTTGACTAGTCTGTCTATATTTTTTTTTTAAGGATGCTAGGTAGGGGTGGGGTGTGTGGGTGTGTGGTTTTGTTTTCATATTTTTCTTTTGGTAGGTAGGATTTAGTGTATCAGGTATTTAGACTGGTTTGTATGTGTCACTCTTTGGGCAGCATGATCTGAAAAGTGAACCCCTGTGTTATCAAAATTGTCAGTTGCCCTAATGCAGTTAAGCTAAACTGGCTTCCAAATCAGCTTAACAGAGGAAGTATGTGGTTTGTTTTGGTTTGTTTTTATTTTTAAACAAACGCAAACAACCAAAAACAGGTGAACAGGACATGTATGTGGAGAAAGTGATGAAATAATTTATCATTTGTAGCTTTCTGTTGATGGTCTGTCAGAGCACTGACTTTAGTGAGACAACTGAGAATAAATCCATTCTATTAAGGGGACATGCTATACTGGATCGTTTTGTCTTAATTGTTTGTGCTGCTATAATAAAGTATTTGAGATGGAATAATTTTCAAAAAACAGAAAATTATTTGTCACAGTTTAGGAGACTAGGAAATCTAAAAATGCCTACAGGTTCAGTTGTCTGAGTGTTGTGTCCTCTTGTGGGGAAAGAATACTTTGCCCTTAAATGACAGCACAAGGGCAGGAGAACCAAAAACTGTGCAGGCCTTAATCCCATCCCAAAGGGAGGCGTTCTCATAGTCTAATCACCTCTCAAAAAACCCTGCCTCTTACTTCTTGTCTCCTTGGCAACATCTGAATTTTGGTGAGAACACAGTGAAACCATTGTATCTTAAGTGCTGGGGAGCCACACTTACTAATGCAAAATACTTAACATTAGAACTTTCCAATACGCTAGAAATAGTCTTCACTATTGTATTACAGATCTGAAAGTAAATATTACAGGATTGATGAATGTAACACAAAAGCAACACAGAAAATTATGGAAACCACAGGGGTGAAGAAGGGACTTTTAGGTGCTGCCATTCTATGTGAACTGCTGAGTAAGCCAAATGCATAGTTTTTAATAATATGGGGTTCACTTTTCATAACATGCTGCCAAAGTAGTAGTACGTATAAACAAGCCTGAGTAATTGATATGTTGGTAATTGTGCAAAGTACTTGTACTTTGAGTCAGAATGGAAAGAAACTTATCCCATCCAAATCTTGTAGTCACAAATATTTTATTTGAATCATATAAGTTTAGATTATCTGCTATGATATGAATGATTACCAGATATGGTGGCACAGGTGTGTAGTCTCAGCACCCAGGAGGCTGAAGCAGAACCATTTTGAGTTGAGTGAGTTCAAGGCCAGTCTGAACTACATAGTGAGACCCTGTCTCAAAAGACAAAACAAAAACAAACTAAATTAGTAAGGAATAATGGAAAGGACCAGGGATTTAGCTCAGTAGCATAAGCACCTTCCTGGCAAGCACAAGATCATGAGTTCGATCCCTGGTTTTAAAAAAAAAAAGACACTTTAAAAAAAAGAAAGAAATAATGGGAAAATTACAAGAAAGTCTTGATATATTTTTATGTCTATTGTAATTATCTGTTGGATAAATACATTAAACTGCACCAATATTTTAAACTGAAAACCCACTAGTTCTTTTCTTTGGTAGTTTTTACAGAGAAACAATTGAATATAATTTGCTAAAGTAATTTGAAGCTTGTTTGGTATACCAACTCAAAAAATAATGAACTAATTATTTTAGGATACATTTTACTTTACATATGAAAAAGAAAGCGATAGTTACAAAATGCTATAGGTCAAGCTTTTGTGATTGGTTCAGAAAATAAAAACATACAGTGCAGGTTTCTGCATTTCATTTACAAAACAACTTGACCCCCTCCCACCAAGATTACCATGCACAAAACTCTGAAAATAAAATTTCTACTTTGATTTGTGTGTATGTGTCTGTGTGTGAAATGGACCCAGGGACTTGGTACTAAGGGGCATTCCCACCCAGTTTTTTATTTTGAGGCAAGGTGTTCTAAGTTGCCTGTGTTGGGCTCTAACTCACAGTCCTGCCTCTGCCTCTCTAGTGCTAGGAGTCCAGGCTTTAATCACCATGCCTGGTTTATCTTTGTTAACTTCTTTGTAAAATCAAATTGGTGGTTGAGGTGAGGGGTGTGAGTGCAAAGGGTGAGTAGTTTATTCAATTTTCATGTAACTTTATTTTCATTGTGAAAATTATTTGAATAACCAACAAAAGAAGCCCTCATTCCTAAACAAGAAATACCATTTCAGAGCCTATGTCTTCTACAAATAATTTGATATGTTTTCACCCTCAGTTTAGATGTGGTTGTTTTGTTTTATGGAGTAGGATCTTCATAAATTGCCCAGGCTGGCCCTGAGCTTGCTCCTTTTGGCTCAGCCTCCCAGGTAGCTCAGATTCTAGGCACACACCATGGTACCAGGCTGGATGTATTTTTAATTGTTTTGTCTGGGACATTTTTCCTTTTCCTTTCTTTAATGTTTTTTAAACTGTGACATATTGCACACTTAACCTGTGTAAAAAAATGTAGAATTTAATGAATTATTTAACTACTATCCATATTAAGAAACAGAACATTATTAGCACCTCAGAATTGCCCTTCATGATCAAAATTTTACACCTCCACTGTCACCAGCTAGTGTGAGACTTTGCTCCAGAGATAATGGAAATTAAAACTGAGGCAGAAGCACAAATTTACAGACAAAGATTTTAACTGGAATGTAAATGAACATAGGAAGGACTTCAGCCTGAGAAGCTGAAGGGACAAAACTGTGAGGAAGTTCAAGCTGGACCACTCAACCAAAGGAAAAGGAACCGTTTTTATGGAACTTCTGGAATGGGCTATGGTCTGGTTGATTACTGTCTCAGTTCTGGTTTTGCAGATGTGGAGAAATCCTTATGGCTTAAAAGGGCATCTGGTTCCTGCAAGATGATTGTCTGCATATGGGGGATAGCCTCAGTTTTGCAGAAGTTCCACTGGAATCCAAGATGACTTAAAAATTTGAAGAAGTTATTATTGACTTTGAAAGTACCCTTTGAAGAAGTAAAAGTTGGTGATTGAATGTCCTTGAAAATCTTTTACCATGGTCCTCAGTCTTGAAGAGGGATGAGAAGGTGTAGGTAAATTAAGAGCTGTTCAACCTTAAATTTTAGGGTTTTAAGGTCCTCTAAAATATCTGTAATGATTAACTTACCTGTATGCAGAGCTGAGCAAGAGATAGATACAAGATCTAAATACAAGGCAGGAGTGTGCCTGCCCTTTGTCTTCTTGACAGTCTCTGTCAGCACCTGCAATGTAACTAGTTAATCTAACCTTTATAATAGTATCTTTGTTGTTTTTCTTTATAATTTTGCCACCAACTCATTTATTCCTAAACAGTTAAATTTTGCATATAGTAATGTTTTCATTTGGATCTGCATTATTTTGTGCAACACTTTTATTTAAAAATTTCCCCAATTTCATCAAATGCATGTAATTCAGCTTATGCATTCTGATGTTGATGAATAGTTGGGTTATTTTCAATTTCTGTGTTAGTGAGCTATTTGTTTTTTAATATCTACAAAACTAGATTTCTAAAGAATATATCTGACATTATAGACTGTATATAGATTAAGCTTTCCTCTGTAATGTTGTATTATTAGAGTTTACAGTCCCATGAGCAGTGTATAAAAATACTTGTTGGCCCACATCTTTAGACCACATCCTTGGTTTTTGAAGTACATAGGTAAGTGGTATTATAAAATGTTTTTCTACTTTCTCCTATTTCCTGGCCTATATCTTCCCCAAACCCTTGAGATCTCAGGAGTAATAAATATCTTTGTATGTTAATGAGATCATTGGTGGTTTGGAGACCCTAGACAGCTTTAGATGGGGTTTGGTCACCTAAAAGACTTAAGATGAGATTAGAAGATGGGATTTTCAGCTCTACCCTCCAATTTCTATGGAAGGGAAGATGCTAAATGTTGATGACTACAGGATCACTAATAGCCAAAATTGTAATTGATCCTGTCTATGTAATAAAAACGAAAAATAAAAGGAGCCAGGCAAAGTGGTGCATGTCTGTAATCCCAGCACTTGGGAGGCTGAGACAGGAGGATGGGTGTGAGTTCAGTGCCAGCTTGAGCTACAAAGTGAGTTTAAGACTGTCCTGAACCATATAGTAATACCCTGCCTCAACACCCCCCCCCAAAAAAAAAAAAAAGAGAATTGGGCTCAGGGAATTTCTGGTTAGCTAAATATCTGGAGGTACTCAGACAGTAGTATAATCAGAGCCTGGAAGCCCATGCCCTTTTTCCCACACCTCACCTCTTTGGCTGTTCATTTATATCTTTTATTAATAAACTGGTAAACATGAATTTTGTAAGCTGCTGTAGCAAATTAATCAAGGTCAAAGAAGAGGTAGCAGGAGCCCTAATTTATAACTGGTTGGTCAGGAGTTTGTGATAGACTAGTTTTTATGACTGGCATGTGAAGCTGGGAGGAGCTAGGTTGTGAGACTGTGCCTCAACCTATGCCTGACCCTTTTATCTGGTAGATGGTGTCAGAATTGAATTAGAAAAAACCCAGTGTCTTAGTTACTTTTTATTCATTGTTGAGACAAGATACCTGATGCCTTTCCCCTCCTTGGTGAGCGCTGTGAGTGTGGCAGGCTGCAGCAGCCCAGGGCTGGAGCCACCGGCATCTCCTGAGACCCGTGCCATGCTGGGACCTGGGGCGCTGGGAAACCAAGCAACCACGCCCCTTCCTGAAAGTATGGACAGCTATTTTGAAGAGAACGAGAGACATTATGACAGCCATTAGTGACTTCCCTATTGTCTGGTATTGAAGACCTAAAACACCTTCCTCATTCTGTTTGGATCAGTTTTGTACTATGTTGTTTTGTATGAATTCTTTGTATGTGAAGATATGGACAACTATTTGGAAGAAAACAAGAGACAGTATGATACATAGTGAAGATCTCTGGTTGTCTAGCTTTGAGATTTATATCTTACATGGCTTTCTTATGTCCTGTTTTATTCTGTTTTGTTGTGTTAAATTTTACCCCCTTTAAAATAAAATTTAAAAAAGTTTATTTCCTGCAGTTCTCAGAGGTTTCAGTCTATACTCAGCTGCTCCAAAGCAGCATGGCATGGCAGGGCAGCCATTCATGGCTGGCTGCAAACAGCAAGGCATGAACTGACAAGGAGACATACCTTCTTTCTGCCAGTATGTCATATCTTGGCTCCACCCCTGGGCAGGTGAAACACTTATACCACCAATCTGAGTGCTAGACAGCAAACCAATCCCAAAAGCTACATTTGGTCAAGTTCATAATTCATGAGGCTTGGGGGCCACTGACGTAAACCGTGACACCCAGCTATGGTCCTGGAAGAATTCCTTGATGTAAGAAGAAGCAACATCCTTTTCTAACATCATGTCAAAAATTATTGTGTTGAATGATGTGTGAGTGAAAGCGGGTAAATACTGGGTTTTCTTTTTATATAGTGGTGAGTCATTATTTGACTTGTTTTTAATGACAATATCAAGCCCCATTTTGTGTGTTTGTGTACATATAAAGCCAGCCTCTTATGAAGTGCCTATTACATATTTTGCCAATCTGCAGCAGCTATTTTCATATTCTAAAATAGTAGCCATTTTGAGCTGTGTTACAAATTGTCTTCTTGTTCCAACTTGCATTTTCAAAACTCTGGTGTCATTGAACAAGAGATCCTAATTATAATGTAAGTCCAGTTGTACAAGTTTTTTTTTATAGTTAATGCTTTTGTTTTGTTTGACAAGTCTTTGTCCAATTTGAATTACAAAGGTAATATTCCAGACACATATATAGGTATGAGAGAATTTAACATTTTGTTGCTTACATTTAGCCTTATAACATAATTGCAGTTAAATTATATATCAGGTAGTGATAGGAAAGTTGGTTTTAATTTTTTCTCTTGCAAGTGATTGTTAGATTGTTCCTGCATAATTGACTGTTTTGTTGGGTATTCTTATTTTTCAGTTTTGCGAATGTATGATATATTCTCAATTTAAGTTCTCTGTCATATACATGATTTGCACATGAATTTTCCCAGTATGTACTGTGAGTTTTAATTTTTTTGTTCTGTTTTATTTTCTGAGGACTAAAAGCTTCATAGATTGTGGTTTTGATGTTGCGTCTGAGAACTCTTGTCATATCCACAATTCTTTTATGACTTCTTCTAGAAGCTTTGTAATTTTAGATTTGACAGACCTGTGATTGTTTCTGAGTTAAGATTTTTATCACATTTAATATTGTTATGGTCAAAGAACAGTTTTTTTCATTTCCCTGAATCCTAAAGAATTTCTTTTACAATATAGAGGTACAGTTTATAGGTGAATAATGGTTTACCTGTGTATTGAGAAGCAGTAAGCTACATTTGATCCATTTATTTTTTTAGCTTCTACGTAAGTAAGAACATGGAGTATTGCTATGGATTTGTAGGCTGCTTTAGGCATAACTTAACAATATTTGAATCCATGAACATAAGATGCCATTCTTGTTTGTGTGTGTGGGTGTGTCCTCTTCTCTTTCTTTCTTTCTTCCTCCTTATGCCTCTGAGCTGTATCCCTGGCCTTTCAATTTCTTTCATTAATATATTTTTCATTGTAGAGTTTTTTCACCATCTTGGTTTAATTTTTGTTTGATTGGTTGGTTTGTTTTTTTGAAGTTTGTACATTGGATTGCTTTCTTGAGTCCTTTTTTTTAACTAGTTCATTACTGGTATATAGAAACACTACTGACTTTTTGTGTGTGTGAATTTATCTAATGTCCTGTGACCTTAACTGAATTTGTTATCCTCTTCTGACAGCCTTTTGGTGGAGTCTAGGTTTTTCTATAAGTGGCAGTAGTTTGACTTTCTTCTTTCCTTATTGGATACTTTTTCTTTCTCTTCTCTAATTGCTCTGGCCAAGATTTCCAGTACCGTGTTAAGTAAAAATGGTGGGCATCTAACAAACTGAAGTGTACTGGTGGCAGGGGACACTTTCTGCTACATTATTACTCCATTTTCATTGTCTCTAATTTTATTTTTTTAGGCCTTTTCTTTCACTTATTCCCTCTTTCCCTCAACAGTACTGCAGATTGAATCCAGCATCTTCACACTGAGCTATAGTCTCAGCCCCCTTTTTATTTTGTATATTGAGATGAGAGTTCTACAGAATTGCTCAGGCTAGGCTTGACTTTGTGATTCTTCTGTCTGTCTCCCAGAATGCTGGAATTGCAGGCTTCTATCACCATGCCTACCTTGACTTTTTATATTAGTCTAGCTAAAAATTTGTTAATTTTGGTTTTTGAGGAAAAAAACCTTTTCTCTCAGTGTTTCATAATATTTTTATTAATTTTGTCTGCTTCTGCTCTGATTGCCATTATTTCTTTCCTGCTAATTTAGTTTGTTCTTGATTTACTAGTTCCTTGAGTTGCATTGCCAGGTTATGTTTCAACAAAAATTGTAACTTCCTTTTAAATTTCTTCACTGGCGTAATGGTCACTTGGGAACATTTTGTTTAATTTCCATGCATTTCTACAATTGTTACAATTCCTTTTGTTGGCTTGTAATTGTATTCCATTTTGATCAGTGAAGATAGATGATGTGGATTTGATTTTTTAAAAATTTGTTGATACTTTAATTGTGGAGTAATATAGCATCTGCCCTGAAGTATGTTCCACTAGATGATGGGAAGAATGTGTATTCCTCAATTCTGTAACTGTCTATAAATGTTCTATTCCATATAATTGTCAGTTAACTTTGATGATGATGATGATCCATGTAATTGTCAATTAACAATGATTATTATGTCACTGTTGATGACTTTCTGTCTAGGAGATCTCTCCTTTGAGGAAAGCAGGGTATTGAAGTCCTGAACTATTATTCTCCCTTAATAATATTTGCTTTATATATTTGGGTGATCCAAGGTTTGGTGCATATGTTTTTCCAGTGCTATATTACCTGCCTTACTGAATTGATCCTTTTCTCATACAATGGCTTTTTTAGTCTCTATAAGTTTGAATTAGTTTGTTTTATCTGATAGGAGTATAGTTAAGCCAGCTCAGTTTTGGTTTCATTTATTTGGAGTATCTGTTACAGTCCCTTCACTTTCAATCTCTATGTTTACCAGTGAAGTGAGTTTCTTGTAGGCAACGTATACTACTTGGGTCTTGATTTTTCTTTTGTTTGTTTTGGATTTTTAATCTATTCAGTTAGCCTATGTCATATAATTGAGGAATCTAATTTATTTGTGTTCAAAGTTATTATTGATTTAACCTAGTCTTGTTATTTTGATAATTTGTTTTCTGCTTCTTCTGTATACCTTGCTTTCTCTTCTGTATACCTTGCTTTCCTTTCTTCCTCTTTTAATTGTTCATCTTTGTGATTGATGGTTTTCTATAGTTTGATTTTTCTCTCTTTCATTTGTGTATCTATTTTATCTGTAAGTTTTATACTTGGCATGTTTTCATGATGGTAGTTATTTTTCATTAGTTTTAGGCCTCCCTCAAGCATTTCCTATAAAACTAATTAATCTAGTAGGGATGAGTTGTTTCAGATTTTGCTTGCCTGAGAATATTTCTCCTTTATGCTTAAAGTTTTCAGCTTTGTTGGGAAGTTTTCAACTGTTATTTCATTAAATATGTTTTTCTACCTTTCTCTTTTTTTCCTCTGAAGCTTTCATAGTTCAAATATTCTCTAAGCTGTGTCCTAGCTTGCTTTGTTATTCATTATTCTTTTGTCTTTTTTTGTTTTTTCTTCCTCTGATAATTAATTCAAGAAAACTACCCAGAGAAATTTCTCCTTCAGCTTGATCCAGTGTGTAGTTGAGGCTTTTAACTGAATTTATTTCATTGAGTTTTTCTACTTTTAAGATTGGTCTGGTTCTGGTTTGGGGTTTTTTGTTTTTTTTATTTTTTTAAGATACTGCAGTATCTTTCTATGTAGTCCAATCCAGGCTGGCCCAAACTCATTTTTCCTGACTTAGCCTCCATGTGCTGAGATTGCAGGCATGCACCACCACATCCAGCTTGTTTGTTCTGGGATGAGATTTTTCTTGGGTTTCTCATTTTCATCATGAATTGTGTATTAGTCAGCTTTTCTGTTGCTGAGAAGAAAAAAATACCCAATATGCACAAATTAAAGAAGGGTTTATTTTTACTCACAGTTTCAAAGACTTAAGTGCTTGGTTGCTTGATTCCAAGGCAAAAACATTATAGTGAAACGAAACTATTCAACTCATGGCATCTGGGAAGCAGAGAGGAATGGTGCAGGGACCAGATATAGTCCCCAGTGTCATGGCTCCATGTCCCACTTCCTGCAATTAAATCCCATTTCCTAGTAACCCATTCAACTATAAACTAATCAGTGAGTTAGCCATTGATGAGATTAGTACCAGAGATTAGTACTATTATAATCTAATCACCTGTCTAGGAGTCTTTTAATCCAGTCAAAGTGACAAGCAATATTAACTGAAGTAATAACCCTCTGGTGAGGTCAAGATTAAACAGCCAAAATTTCTCCCAGTCAAGATACTGGGAAATAATTGTGTTCCTTAAAGATAACCATGTTTTCTTACTGTTTATGTATCTAGTGTTCCTATATTTATATCTGTGCATCTTGTGCAATAATTACCTTTTCCATTTTCAGTTTTTAATTTTTTGTATATGTAATCCCACAGTAGAACTCTTTAATACTACAGTAGTGAGTGCTATCATGCTAGTTTGATAAGATGTGCAAGCTTTGATTCTGAGTGGACTCAGTATTGGGTCTGTGTGATTCTTCAGTTGTTCTGTCAGCAATGTTTACAGTTATATCAATAGCTTAGAATACAGATGCTAATGTGGATGTGATGGTAGCCCAGTTTTGTTCAGGACAGTGCTGCCTTCTGGTTGGCTGTTAGACCAGGCACAGGAGCATATAGGCCACCACTGTGCTTTGACTTCTGCCCTTTGCCCTGCCCACCTGCCTATTCCCTGGGGGATAGGGTGCTACACAGGATTGGAAGCCAGAGTCTTAAGCTCTTCTACTGATCTTGGATCTGAGCAGATAGGGTTGTAGTGCCACAGCCACTCATAGGAGCATGTTGGGATGATGACAATCTTTGTGGCTAGTATCCCCCCAGGGTGGAACAAGCCCTATCAGTGGATCCAGTTTCAAGATGGCTGTAAACCATACCAGTATCACAGTGGTAGGGACTGTACAATGTAAGCATCTATTCTGTGATAATACAGCTTCAAGGCAGTTCTCTAAATTATTTATGGTCTGTGAGGACTGCAGAACTCTACATTGGCAGTGGAGTCTCCAGGTCTGCGGCTCAGCGTTTCCCTGTAAGAAATGGGTCTTGGTTCCCAACTGCTGTTGGCAGAGGAGATAGCTTTGCAAAGAGATAAAATGTTTCATTAAATTTTCTGTGATGCTGTTTTGGGTTTTCATGCATGTTACAGTACTTCCCTTCTACTCTACATTGCATTTATTCTGTCATTACAGTCGGAATACTTTGTTGTAAGCTATATGAGTGGGTGATGGAGTGGGAGGAGATAAAGAATAGACAACTCTACTCAGTATCTTGCTGCTATTGTTTTGTTGTTTGTTTGTTTTGGTTTTTGTTTTATTTTTGTACCAGGATAAGACCTTGTACTTGCCAGGCAGGCGCTGAGCTATATCCTCAGCCCTGTTTTTGCTTTTTGAAATGTGTATATGAAGAACTTTAAACAATATGGAATAACTCTATCATACTTTAGATTCTATTTGACCAGTTTTCTTCCCTAGTCACTGTATTTTTTTAAAATATTTTTAAAATATTCTTCCAGAGATAGTTAATGTATATGCAGGTGTAAACATGTGTAAAACATTTTATACACAGTGGCTCTAATGTTACATCTTTCACTTAACACTGCTTTAGGGATTGCTCCATTAAAAAAGGAACATTGAAGTTTGTGCTGTATTTTAAATTGGAAACATACTGTTTTGTTGTATAGATGTACAACTAGCAGTTCTCTCATATGTTAATAAGCAGTAGCTAGGAATCATGAAAAGTAATCTCTTCCCTTTTGTGTAACAATGTCTACTTGCCAGATGGTTTTTTTTAAAAAATTATATACATATACATATGTATATGTATATAATTTTTTTTTTTTGAGCTGAGGCCATAAAGAATGAGTCATTTTTAGGAAAATGCACCTTAAGACCATAATGTTAAGTGAGATAAATAAACACACAAGCTTAATTATTGCATAGTTTTTCTTACATGAAAGACCTAAAATATAAAGAACACAATAAAAGGTAGATAGTAAGAAGTAGAGATAGATCTTTCTCAAACAGGAAAGTAATCAAGAAAGGAGAGAAATGGAATTTTACAGGAAATTAGTATGTAGTATGTACATGTATCAATTTCACACAATTAATGTAAATATTATGTACTGCAAATATGTACCTCAAAAAAGAGGGCTCAAGAGATGGGAGTGATGGAAAAGGAGTTAAGGTAGATTATGTACTGCACACGTATCAACTCTCCAGAAGCAACATACTACAAACATGTGCTAATCAATTTTAAAAATTGAGCCAAAGCATTTTCATTCATTATGTAGACTATTATTTTTGGAGTTGCCTTTCTTCCTTCTTTAGAGCACATCCACAATGTATTTATTATCTGTATCTTCCATTGTGAATTTCTTTAAATGATTTGAGTAATAAACTCTTAATAAATCATATCAGAGCTGGATGTGGTGGTACAATTTGGAAGGTGGTACAATTTGAATCTAGCTGAGACAATTTAATGAGACCCTATATTGAAGTTAAAAATTTAAAAAGGGCTCAGGGTGCAACTTAGTATTAGAGAGTTTATCTAGCATGTGTTAAAGCTCTGGGTTCAATCCCAAGTGCCTATCACAATCCATCAATCAAATAAAATAAAGTAAAATAAAATAAACTTTTGGGGCAAAACCTCTAAGATTGTCATTTGCCTTAATATTTTAATCCTCTTAGCCACTTTCACATAATCAGCACAAACAGATAACAAGCACATCTTATCATTGATGCGCACGTACCCCATGGTGTGAATAAAAGTATGAAGGTTTTTTAGAGGTAGACTGCTAGTCAAAATATTCAGTGTGCCAAAATCATCATTTATTTCACTCAGAAAACCAAGACTACTGGTTGGTCATGTGATGAACCAGTAAAATAACAGTTGCTTAAAGGATTTTGTGTTCCATAACTTTAGGTAACCAATGGGTGAGGGAGCATCTAAATTATTTCAAGCATTTTGCTTTCCATAGTGTTTCAAGAAATATATGTAATCATATATTCTGCACACATGTAGGAATCTTTGTTTTTCTTTGAAATGGAATTACTTCAGATCTTTGTTTTTTTTCAATACATGTTGTAAAACGGAATCTTAAATATTTTATTTATTTATTTATTTATTTAGTACTGGGGATCGAACTCACGACCTTGCGCTTGCCAGGCAGGTGCTTAAGACACTGAGCTAAATCCCCAGCCCTTGAATCTTAAATATTTTATTGCTTAATTTTTAGTGTTTAACTGGGGATGTAAAATATGGCCTATGAATTTTTTCTATGAAAATTAACCACAGAATAAATGTAATGAGTACATTCATTTTCTTCAGTTTGCCCTGTTTTCAGTTGTAAAGAATAAAAAGTATGTTCCTGAATCATAAAATACATTAACAGAATTCAGGGCATTAAGTCACAAAATTCCAGACATCTCAAACACACAGACTAGCACAGACACTTTTTATGCTATCATGCTCATGTTCAGTTTGTCCCATTGCAGCATGCATGTTTCTCAAGTTGAGGAAATCTGATCTTACTTGGACATTAGTTTGCTGTGTTAAGGAGTAACACTGAAAAAGGCAAAGAATCTTTTGTGAGCTTTTTTGTTTTTGTTTTTAGATGACTAAACCAGGCTTAGTAGTACATGTTTGTAATCTCCTTATTGATGGAAGGTCAGGGCAGAATAGAAAGTTGGAATCCAGTCTGGTCAGCTAAGTGACTTCCTGAGACCTATTTCAAAGTAAAAAGAGGCTAGTGATAGAATTCAGGGTGAAGACCCTGGATTCAATCCAGAAAATGGGTAAGGGCTAGATCCTTGATATTTAATGTTAGCTAGATATTTCTGTGTTTGCTTCTTAAGACAACTGTTTGTTGAACGTTTATTTTTAATGTTTTCATTTGAGGCTTTTATTACATGGGAGCCTTTTGGTAGTTTACGGTAGAATTAGGTAGAGAACTAGTTGGCAATTAATGTGAACAAATTCATAAGGTTTTGGATCCAAATCGTGGGTATTTGACTTCCTCTCTGAATATTGCAAGACTGCTTCAAATTCTGTCTTGTCATTTACTAATACATATTGCCTGCCAATTAGTTTCTCTTGCTCCACCTAATAATCACACACTAATGCTTTGAAAATTGGCAACTGTAGAAATCTCTGAGAAGTATAGATGTGATTGGAACTTATGTGTGAAATGGGGACCTGCTATTCATTGCATTACCCCAGAATCTTGAGCCTTATAATCTTAAGTATTTTACTATGCATTTCTAAAAGGTAAAAGGAAGGATTTTGAAAGCTTCTTCATTAAAAAAGTGATTGAGGACATAGATATCCTGATGGGTAACTTGACTTAAACAGTACACAGTATATAATTATATGAAAGCATCACAGTAACACATTAATATGTACAAATACATTTTATGCATATGTTAATTTTGTAAAAAAATTAAACTTAACGTTATAGTTAATCAGTGGGCATTGGGAAATTAATAAAATAGAGGAAAGAGCAAAAGAGAAAAGGCAAAAATGAAAACAACATGGGGATTAATTGATTGTGTGGCTGTGTGAGCATGGAAGGAAAATTTCTAGAAAGGATAAAGAAATAATTAAATATTTTGGGAGCTGGCATAAGTGCCTGCCTGGCAAGTGTGAGGTTGTGAGTTCAATCCCCAGCACCCCCCCCACTATATATATGTATAGATTGTGATCAAAACAAATTGTTTATTAGCTTTTTAAACAGTACATATTTAGTATGTAATGAGTACATTCATCATGGGGAGTTGGTACATGTACATATCACATCTTAGTCCTTTTTACTTTCCATGCCCCCTCCACCCTTATTCTCTCTCCTCCATAGACCCCTTCCCATCTCTTTGTTTCCTGTTGTCTTTTATTTTGCTCTTTAAGTTATTTATACTTTGGCTATTTTATATGAGAGAAACCATGTAATATTTAACTTTCTGTAGCTCCCTTGTTTTGCTTAACATTATAGTATCAAAGTGATAGCTATTGAGGTAAAATACAAGTCAATGCTTGTAGTATGTAGTGTTTCACTGACTTTGCAGGTCTAAAGCCAGTAGTCTTATCATCTGTTCAGACATAACAATATGCAGTGTAGCATCTATGGGGAGATCTCCTTCTGAAGCTGGTGGCCATTGTTAATTCCTTATCTTTGTTTTTGAATTCCTGTATCATTTTCATTGTTTTGTTGGGTTGGGTTTTATTCTGTTTTGTCTTGTTTGATTTTATTATGTCTTGATGGGCAGCTGTTTCAAAGATAACAAGATATATTATGGTAGGCATTTTGGATTTACTCTTATCTTGTTTTGAAGTTCTTTATTGCATTCATTGTTTGGTTTTTATTGGTTCTATTCTGTTTTCTGTTTTGTTTGATTTTTACTATATCTGAAGTTATGGACAGCTATTTTGAAGACAAGTGGCATTATGCTAACCATTGTTGATTTCCTGTTATCTTGCTTTAAAGTCCGGTATCACTTAACACTGTTTTGTTTTTATTGGCTTTATTCTCTTTAAAATAAAAATTACCCAAAAAAAGATGCATTCATTTTCCTGTAAATAACTCAAACCCATCATCCTTTATGACTGAATAGTACTTATATATATAAAATGGAGTCCTCTCCTCTCTCTCTCTCTCTCTCTCTCTCTCTCTCTATATATATATATATATATATATATATATATATATATATATAGCAAATTTTTTGTTTAAGCACTTACTTGCTGAAGTACATATAGTCAGTTTCCACCATTTACCTCTTGTGAATTGTGCTGCTATAAACATGGATATGAATTTATCATTGTAGTATGATGTTTTCAGAACTTTTGGAGAGATGCCTAAGAAGAGGTCTAACAGGATAGAATGGAGTTTGCACCTTTAGTTTTTGAGAATCTCCATACTGATTTCAGTAGTTACCTGGTTTACATTCCCACCAACAATGTAGAATAGTTCCTTTTCCCTGCCTACAATCTTGCCAGTATTCAATATTTTCTGAGTCTCTGATAGTCATTTTTTCTCCAGTAAGAGAATATCAATCTTGTTTTGATTTGTATTTGTCTAATGGCCAAAGATGCTGAACATTTTTTCTTGCACTTTTGGCCATTATAATTCTTTTTTTAATGGAAAAAAGTAAAAATTTCATAACAAAGTAGTAAGAAAACAATGGTTAATATTTTGAGTATTGTTATCTTTAAAGTAGTTAATCAGAGTACAGGAGTGTTGAGTAATTTCTATGTAGCTCGTTTTGTTGAAATGAAAAATATGACTTCATAAAAAATTAACTATAGTTTGAAAGAGAAAACTTCAGCTTACCCAGCAATTTAACATTAATCCTGCTATGTCAACCTCCCTTGTAATGTTTTTAGATACTACTGTAGATCTTTAAATCTCTTTTTGGAAGTGAAGGTAATGTGTGTCCTCTTCTGCCTAGGAGGGGCTTTTTTTCCCCCTCTAATTTATTCTCAGTAGCCCAGCTAGCCTTTCTTAGAATAATTGAAAGATTCTCAAACTAGAAAATAACTATAAAAATAAAGCAAAATTTTCATCTCCTTAAGTCTTAGAAGCTGTAATAATAATCTAAAATAGTTTTAAAAAAAATCTCCAAATAAGATGCTGTTCCTTATGTCTTTTAATAGTCTGAATAGCTTATGGTGGAGCACCTCTGTTCAAGATCATTTGGAATCTTGTTACTTGGGAGTTGTTTCTGGTCTTTGGGCCCACATCTACATAGCCAGAACTGGTTCAATTTCACATCTTCCTTCCAATCTGGCAAGTGGGAAAATACTAATGTAGCTCTAGTTTATGACCTAGAAGTTATGCACATTAACTTTTACTCATAACCATTGATTTACACTAATTATAAATAAGTATCATAACTTTATAGTAGGCTAGCAATGGTACCCTCTTTCTGTATGGCTAAACTTTTATTTCTATAAACAAAGGGAAGACCATAGTAGAAAACAGCTAAAAATTGTCCAAAAAGCTTTCATCCAAAACTTTGGCTGTAAATTTCAAAATAAATATTTCTAAGTAAATAATTTTTCAGATGCACCCAAGTTAGCAATACTGCATTGTAGCTTTAGATGGAATGTGTTAATTAAAATTTCCTGAATATGCTGTGTTTTTTTAAAACCTGGCTTCTCCAACTTGAAAATACTATTTTAGGGGAGAGGTCTATGAAGCTATGTATGAAATGTAGCTTCCTTTCCTCGAGGAAGTTTAAAAGAAAATATATTTTAGGCCCAGCATGGTGGCTCATGCCTGTAATCCCAGCACTTTGGAGGCTGAGGCAGGAGGATCGTTGTGAGTTCAAGACCAGTTTGGGCTACAAAGTGAGCTCAAGGCCTGCCTGAACTGCATAGCGAAGACCCTGTCTCAAAAAGACAAAAAGACCAAAAAAAAGAATGTATATTTTATTAAAACAAACATACACATATTTGGATATGAAAGTTAAACTAGCAAGAATATTAAGAAAAACCTTAAAGATTGCTTCAAAGGATAATTTCAAGTTCCCCAGAGACATTATTCTCTTTGCCATTGTGCCATTTCCCATAGAAACATTTCAATAAACAAATCTTTTGGTTTGTTAAGATTGTTTTATAAAATTAAATCAACAGTTTTAAACTGTATAAATCACAGAAATAATGTTGGCAAAATGAAAAGAACAGTACATATAAGAAATATACCCCCTGTATATCAGCAATATAGGTATCTTTATTCCAACAAAGTCTTAAGCTATTTCTTTGTCACTTTTATTTTTATTCTTTGAGGCACTTTATACAGTTAAGATCTCTTATCCAAAATGCTTGAGAATGGAGGGTTTTGCATTTCTTATTTTGTAATATTTGCATATACATACTATGAGTGGGACCCAAGTTTAAACATCTTTATTTCTTGTGTACCTTATACCAGTGGTAGCAAATCTGCAACACATATGCTGCCTCCAGCTGTTTGTTATTGCTGAAAGTGCTAAAAGGTTCACCATCACTGCCTTGTGCACAGAATGTAAAGATCATTTTATACATTGTTCTTAATAATTTTGTGCATGAAGCAAAATTTCTTGGTATGACATTTTCCACTGTAGTATTATGTTAGTTCTCAAGAACTTTGAAACTTAGCACCTTTAGTATTTCAGATATTCTAATATATTGGCCTATTTTAAGGCCAAAATTTGTTTACATACAACCTTTCTTCTCTTAGCAAGGAAATAGCATATAACTTATTAATGGGATTTGCAGACTAGAGTTGTAGAAATAATCAATTGATAGTTAAGTGATTTTTCTTCATTTAAGTTGTAGTAAAATCAACCTTATTTTAAAACTAATGTTCCATCTTTCCTTCTTATCATAGGACAGTGAAAAGAGAACCCCATTACATGCTGCTGCCTACCTTGGAGATGCAGAAATCATTGAACTGCTTATTTTATCTGGTATGGTAATCTTTGTGTAATAAAAATAAATTATGAATATTTTTGACATAATATTTCTTAAATATAATTGACTGTTTACCGTATAATTGGTCCTTTTGATTTTTTTTTTTCATAAACTGCAACATTTATTCATTCTTCAAGTTCTGATCACATGTCCTGTTTTGGATATAGAGTACATTAAAGAACAAAACAAAGATTGCTTCACTGTGTTTAGACTGCTGGAAAACCAGCCAATAAATGTGATATTATTCTACTGTTTGTTAAAAGATAGTTTAAGTACTGTGGAAAAATGAAAAGATAGGTCAGAATATTGAGAGGGAAGTAAATGTTACAAAGATATTTATAAGAGGCCTTACTGAACAGAGAGTTACTAGAAAATGATTGCTATTCCTCAAAGGGGAGGTAATGTGGCTCAGACCCAACTATAGCAGTGGAAGTAGTAAGAAATAGTCTGACCATAGATGCATTTTTAATTTAATCCCAGCAGGTGTTCTGTCTTTGAATAGCTTTTATGTAATTTTACTTGAGAATCTGTGAAGCTGTTTTTAAGGAATTACCCCTTATTTTTTAATTTCTTCAGTATTCATCTTATGAAATAATGCTAGAACTGCCTTAGTAAATAATGTTTATATGATCAGACTGTCGGTAGTCAGACAGTTAAACAGAGCTTAGACATAGTATTGTTATGGTAAGATTATTTTAATGATATTTATGGAAAGATGTGTGGACTTGAACTGTACTTATGTTGACATGTTGCAGATATATGCATAACAAAATTGGAGTAGTACTTTTTGTTTGATGTGTTAGACAAGAACAGGGAGAAAGAAATCTTACATGAAGATTCCATTAATTAGTAGCTCACATAAAATTTTAGCATTATAACTTCATAAAATTTTTTAAATATGGTTTTTGTGGCCAATTTCATAAGTATAGAATTAAATATGGTCAGGCATGAACCCAGCTAACATCGTTAGTTCTTTATGAATTACTTCATTTCTGATTTACTTCGTTTGTTTGCTTTTGGTACCGGGGATCGAACTCATGACCTCACACTTGCCAGGCAAGTACTTGCACCATTGAGCCAAATCCCTGGCCCTCCTAAGTACTCCTTGAAAATTTCAGTTCATCTATAGATGGTTGTTTTTTACAAACTTGTCTATAAACTATACTAGATAAGAACAGAGGGTATCCTGTTTCTTCTAAGTGAGGCATTTTTAATACAATATAAACTGATAGGTCACAAAATTTATAATTAATGAATCAATATCATAATTATTGTCCAAAAGCTAAGAATATTTGGTTTGTCTTTTGTTTTTGTATATTGAGAAGTATCTGTGCTAGAAATGGTACATTTCCATTTAAATGTATTTAGTGTTCCCTGGAAATTGGGAGAGAATTATATATGGACATGCCACTAAAACATGATTTGGAATGACAGTCTCAATAATGAGGCGGAGGATTTATATCATCCAGTATTCTCTTGAGGGCTTTAATACAGGGAGTATGGGAGTTTTACAAGGGGACTGACAAGGCTTCAACAGGCTATATTTGAGAAATTTGTCTATGAGAGTCTAGAGACCTTTACATGCCTCTTCCTAGATTTTATTCTGCTTTCAATTACGAAAATGGCCACAGTCTTTTAGTCTTGTTACTATTGTTATAGCAGAATTTACCCTATTAACTATTTCATTATACGATACAGCAGGACTCACTTGGTCAGGGAGACCTGGGTCAGTTCTAACAAGTAAAACCCATTTGGGTCTTGGCTGCAATTTGATAATTGCCACCAATTTAGCTAGTAAATGTCTTCCTAGCAAGGGAACAGGACACTGCAAGACAAACATTCCTAGTTATTAAACATTTGGCCTTCAAAGTGGCACATCAGAGGAGGAGTAAAGAATCACCACCTAAGGGTCCCATTGACCCCAACTATGCCTATAGACCTGGAGGAAAGTTTTCCTAGAGGAGAGAAATCAAAACAAAATGAGCTGCCCTTGTATCAGTAAGCAGTGGAATTGGCTCACCCATGATACCTAAATTTACTCAGGGTTCCTTGGAAGAATTGGTGATTTTCATGTACAGGGGCATTGCAGGTTTCCCTGGGCCTCTTTAGGCATCAGAGCAGGAAATGAGGGTTCTGGCTGGCCTACCTCCTCTGGGAGGAGGACAGTCAAATCTTCAATGCTGTGAGTCACACTCATTAGCAGTCTCACATGTAGGGCAGGGGATTGAGGCAATTTGGTGCCCTGTATCCAATCTTACTGCACTTGAAATAGGAACTCTTTGGATGTCCCTGGGTTTTTCCTTAGATGTCCTGATTGGGTCACCAACTAGAGCATTACCAACTAGAACAGCTATAATTTTGGTCTTTTTCCTTTCTCTCTCCTGGTTCCTATTGGTTGACGTATCACTTTTCTGTAAGTCTTTTACATTCCTGTGATTAATGTGAGAAATTCCTGCTAAGTACAGCAGATTTGTGAATGCTTTCAGTTATGCTAGTGAGGTGCCATAATAAATACATTTTTTAATATGGCTTTTGGTACATACAGAATGTTTTACTTGCATTTCAGCCTTTGTGTGTTTCCCAGCATCTTGTAAGGTCCAAAAAGGCACAACTTTAGTCTACTTTGTCTTCCTAAGAATGGTGTAAGAATATATCCCAGATTGAACTTTTAGAAGGGATGTATCCTCTCTTAGCTAGAAAGTTGAGAGTCTATAAGTGTGATAGTTAGATAATTTCTGAATTGGGCTGCAAACCAGAATATCATCTACATACTGTAGGATGTTTTTTGTTTAAGCTTTAAGCTCCTTCCTTAAGTGTTTCTCTGGTGCCCAAGCAAAAAGGTGTCTCAAACCCTTGTGGGAGAATCATTCAAGTATATTGCTGCTTTTCTTTTCCAATGGACTCATGCAAAGGCAAACAGAAATTGGGAGTCCAGATGTAGGACGATGAAGAAAAATGCATCTTGTAGCATTTTTGTCTGTTACAGTTTCAACATTGAATGGCAGTGGTGTCATTCTGTTCCATACATTTCACCTCTGCGAAGATCCTCATATTTTTGGACTAAGTTCTAGTATTGGATTGTTTCATTTGGTTGAGTGGCTGTTTTGCAACATTTCAACTAGTCAACTGTATTCACAGTGTTGTGTTTTTTGGGTTTTTTTTGGCCGGGGGGGGGGTTCATATGAATCAAGGAAGTCTGCATTCCCTGTGTCTGATCCCCATATTTTACATAGGGGATCATCCTCATCATTAATGCATGAGTAATCTGATGCTTCACTTTTGACCTCCTCCAAAGCTTACAAATCTGATTTTTCACATGCTGTTGTACTGAATTGGGCTACTTCTATCAGAAAAATCAAAAGAGAGCTTTTTAAAACAAATCTTGAAATGACATGGACCTAGTAGGTCTTCTGTGATGCTTGGGGAAACATATGCAAAGCCAATTAGCTGGAGCATTACAAGGGTACAAATCTCGTTTTGCCACTTTTGCACACATGCACATATCTTGTCATTCAATACCAAGTGATTAAACACAGACTGTTTCTTGTGTCTCTCTGGGAAAGGTACTGAGATGCACAGCTGGCTACTACCATGCTAAAGTACAAAGTGTAAAAATAAGGGATGCATGGGCCCAGGGTTATGTTCTGCACTTACTTTCAAGTACTCATAATACCTAATATAATAGAAAAGCTATATAAATAGTAGTGGTGTGTTATTTACAGAGTAATAACAAAAAAATCTATATGTGTTCAGTATAGACTTTTATTTAATGTTTTCCATTTGAAGTTAGCTGAATATGCAGATATGGTTGGACACTAGTTCTTGCTTTGTATGATTATAGCAGTGTAAGTTTAGGCTCTTGTCTTTCTTAATTTCTTAACATTTTGGTCTGTTTCTCACATCTCTATTGGAAGTAAGTTAGGGAGAAGTGGAATATGGTAGGAGTGTAAGATGCACTGTTCATTTCCTTTGGCTACAATTCGAGTTCTTGGACTTTGTTTCTGTTTAGAGTTTGCAGTTAGCCTTTAATTTAAGAAAAATTAATAAAGCTAACTTGGGTTTGTAGTAAAATGAGTTGGGATAAAACCCAAAGGTAGGCTGTTGTTAAACTTAGAAATGAAAAAATAAATAAAGCAGACTTTGTGTTGCCACAAGAAGCACTACAGAAATTATAAAGTGCACAGACTTTTTGGCCAGATATATTTAGGTGCAAATCCTGGCCCCACCTTTTAACACTTTTGTTATCTTTGGGAATTTACTCAATCTCTGAATGTGCTCAATTTCCTTTATCTGAAAAATGAGAAAAATAAATGATGGCTATTATTTCTTAAGCAGGTCTTTTTCTTTTTTCCTCACCCTTTTTGATCTTGCCAAATAAATTCATGACATAATATCAGAATTTTTTTGTGTGTGACTTCTGCATATGCTTCCTTAATAATTCTCCCCTACTGGGCCAGGAATATAGCTTAGTGACCCAGCACCAGCCTGGCAAGTATGAGGTTGATTCCCAATACCAAAAAAAAAATTCTTCCCTACTGATTTTGAAATCAAATGACATTCTGAAATAATAAAGATTATCTGTGGGGAGGTAATGGAATAGAGTTTAATTCTACAAACTAGAAAGATAAAGATTAAAAAGAAATAGACTTTATATACTTTTTATAGATGAAGTATATTATCATTCCAGAATCAAGAGACAAACTAAAAATTTTTAAGTTCCTTACCAAAATCTCTATCCCCAAAACCTGAGCAGATAGTAAAGGCTTATATAACTTAAGGGTAAGTGGGTTCTAAAAAGTAAGAAGATGGGTAATATTTAGAATGTGTACCTGTTAGTTTGACAGTACACTTGGTGTCTTTGTCTTTTTTTCTGTCATTGCTGAGACAGAATACAACATACCCAAAGTTAAAAGGGAAAAGGTTTATTTAGTTTACAGGTTGTAGAGGTTTCAGTCCATAATTGGCTGACTCCAAGGTAGGGTGGCAAGGCAGAGGGCAACAGTTCCTGGCAGCAGAAGACGGCAGAAGCAACACAAGCAGAAGGGGAGATGAGCCTCTTTCTGTCCTTTATATGCTGTATCTTGACTGCCAGGATTAGGATGGTGCCAAATAAATTAGTGTACTAATTTAGCAGATCACACACCCTTAATCCCAGCACCACACACTTGAGATTCAGCTACCTCCAAAAAAACCCTAAGACTGCCAGAAGGCTTTGAGGAAACAACTAGACTCAAACCATAACACTTGGTTAAGTGTTGGCCACAACCTTGTAGGAAAGTACTCCTTACATGGTTGAAAAAAAGAGATTTTAAAACCTAGACCAGAAATAGTTTTGGTTTGGTGGGTATTTCTTTAGTTAATTTATGTTATATCAGTTTTAAGTTTCGCACTAACTCTTTAAAAATAGAGGGCCAGGGATTTAGCTTTGCAAGATAAGTGCCTGTCTGGCAAGTGCGAGGTCGTGAGTTTGATCCCCAGTACCAAAAATAAATACACAAATAAATAAAATGAAAATTGATTAGACCAGTTTTATAGAAGCATCTGCAAATTTTGGTATCCAGTGTGAGAGAGGATCCTTCTAAACATCTTAGAAGTCAAAAAAAGTATAAGCCATATGATTAATTCTAAATTATATAAGAAAAGAATCATATCATGTACAGTTCAAATTCTCTATGATGAATGCATTCATTATGTGCATCTAAAATGTACCAATAAAATCCAATTAAAGAAATAAATTTTATATTAGAAATAGATGGCCAGAATAGCAAAGTAGTAAAAGACTAATTGTGGGTTGGGCATCCTTAATCCAAAAGTTTGAAATTTGAAATGTTCTAAAAATCTAAAGCTCTGTGAAACCTGACAGTAAGTTTTGGGTTTTGTATTTTTCAGATTTGAGATGTTCAACCTGTAAAGTGTATGTAAATATTTCAAAAAATATTTGAAGTACTTTTGGTTGCAAGCATTTTGGGTAATAGTAGCTCAGCTTGTGTATCCAGATTTAGTTTAGAATAAATATCAGAGGTCTTCAGTAGTACAGTAGTTACCCTTACCTGCAGGGCTAGGTCCATCCCTAGTAGATGCCACAACCACAGATAGTACTGAATTTATGCTGAGTATTTCAAAATAGAATAGAATGTTAAAACTGAAAATGGATCATGAAGATTACTTCTCATGATCCCTTATTTTACAAGTAATTGAGGTTCAGACGTCAAAGAATTGGCAGAACTTGCTGACTGATTAGATTTAGGGAGAAAGCAGGTGAATAACTCTCAGAAATGGATCTGGAGTCCAAAGGTATACCCCTAATTTAAGTTGCTGACTGTGTAATTCACGTTATAAAAACAAAGTGCCCTGTGTTTCAACTTGGGGCTTAACCCCATTTAATCTTGCTCTCTCCTCTTTTCCCCCATAGGAGGCAGGGATTATGATTAACAAAATAAAGATCCAGGCTCCAGAGAGCCCCCAGGTCACATGCCTATTGGTAAGAGCCATTATTAAATCACAAGTCTGACCAGGGATATAGCTCAGTGGCATAGTGCCTGCCTGGAAAGTGCGAGGTCATGACTTTGATTCCCATGGAAAAAAAAAAAATCACACATCTCTTTAAAAAAAAAAAAAAAAACTTTTGTATGGATAAATTATTAAATGAGAAAAGTTGGGATATCATTATAGTTTCCTCTATAATTTATAGTACCAAATGGGTACAAATCTTATGGTTGTTCTGCAGTTGATTTTTACTTGTGTTGTTATTATATTTAATATATGAAATCAAAAGTGCTATCTCTACTTTGGAAAGGTAAAGTCCAAATTCAGATAACTATGCCTAAGTATAGGTTTTGGCAGCTTATTTATCTTAAGAGAAAGTTGATTTGTAGGGGGAAGGAAAGTAATGAAAAATGCTTATTCAATTGTATGTAAACATTTTGGATTTATCGAAATGTACGTTCTGCACAAAAAGGGTTACCTATAAATACGAATTTGCAATAGTCGTGGATAAGATCTTCCTTAAATTTCTTTATTGTCTTTAGTTTCTTAGCAGTGCTTTCTCCTACTAAAGGGAACATGATGGCCAGGCATGGTCATACACCTGTAATCCCAGCACTTTGGGAGGCTGAAGTACTAGGATTTGAAATTCATTTCAGCCTGGGCTATTTATCAAGAACCTTTCTCAAAATAAAAAGACCTTAAGGATATAGCTCAGAGCATCTCCTGAGATCCAACTATGTTGGAACTTTGGGGGGCCAAACAAAAAGCAACAAGCCCTTCTTCCTGGCAAGCCGTTGCTGCACAAGCAGGCAGCAGGCACGCCAGGGAGAGAACAAGTCAGCGTCTCCTTTGAGCCTGCCGGCCGTGCGGGCTAAAAATCAAATATCCCATGCACACACCCCTCTGTTAGCAACTGGAAGGTGTGTTGGACAGCCAGAGTTAATAACAACTAAGGCACATAAAATATTACTGAATGCTTGTATTGGGCTGATTATGCTGACCTGAAGCCAGAGGTCTGAGCATCTCTTGGGAGGATGACTGTATGCAATATAGCAAATATGGGGGATCTCCTTCTACCATCTCTTTGAAGGCAAATATTGTTATCACTGCTTTTGCTTTGTTTTGATTAATCGTATTGCATGTGAGGATGCCACCAGAGGCTGTTGCATTTGGTTTTATTTCTCTTAATGAAGACTGTTTTGTTTTTTAAGTGGATATGATCCTTTTTTTTCCTCTCTGTCTCCATCCTCGTTGTTAGTCCTTGTGACAAGTTTTCTGTAGTCTTAACTAGGTGTTGGACCAGCTGACTTTACTCTGCAAATGTCCTTCATTGCTAGAACAACTTTACAAGTTAATGTGTATATAGCTAACATTGGAATGCTGTGTTTACCATTAGAGAGTTCACAGCAATGGGCTTTGGGAATCTGAACCATTAGAAGTGTGCTACCATATTTGTGGCTCTTACATTCTATTTTTATTTGACAAGAACAGAGCCAAATGCTGCTCTCGTAATATATAATTGTATCTTTATTAATATGCAAATCACATGCTAATTAACAGTTGTAGACAGGAGGCTTTGGTGCCCTCAGAGATTTCTCATATAGTTGGCCTTAACTTTCCAAAAAATTAAAACAGTCAACTAATGCTTTTAGAAGAATCACATGATTTAACAAAAGCTGACTGTTTTCTGAGAAAGATTATGATTAGAGGCTTAAAAATCCCTTTGTGTAGATACTCCTGCAGGTAAATCTTTAGAATCAAAAGATGCAAAATTATTTAACCAAATTATCAGTGAGAGCTAGATGTATGATATATCCTTTGTTAACCACTAGTAAATTCATTGTCATAGTCACTTGTTTTGATAAATGAATTCTAGCTATATTATTACACATAAAGAGAAAGAAAAACAAATTATTACTAGCTTAAAAGACAGAATGAAACTAGCAGGATTTTCACTTTGGTTTCTGACATGCACCACTAAAATTGGATTTTCTGTATGTAGTTATATCTGATAGTCCATATTCAAAAGAAGGAAAACAACTACTTTTATACGTTTTACTATTTATTCTCACTTACTTTGTTTTTTTGTTTTGTTTTTGTTTTGTTTTCACTTGAAGCTGTAGCTTGGAATGTTTTCTGTGGCCATCCTTTTTATTCCCTCTGAAATACACTTCTCTTTTTGAGCAACTACTGTTTCAGGTTTGTTTTAAAAATTTATACATATATTAGCAATTAACAGTACATAGTCCCCCTTTATACCCAATTTTTGGTGTAACCCACCACCAACACACAAGCATGCACTCTCATTCCTCTAGGGTTTCCAAATGCATGTACAGAAAATATGAAGATACATATTTGTTCCTTTTCCTCCATGAAAGTAAAGTATATGCTTGCACTTAGTTTTTTTTTTTTCCTTTCCATTTTTTACTTGAACTGGGTGCGGGCAGAGCTATAGAGCCTCCTTGTTTTTTCATAACAACCACATTCAATTAATATCCTAAATCAGGCTTCTGAAGGCCCTTTTTGACACATTTCTTTGTTTGTTGATCCAGTGCTTGATTTTATACTGTGTGTAAACATATATGTGCATAACTAAAAACTACAGAAAGAAAGATAGGAACTATAGAAAATTGCCCAAGTCCTAAGAAGCAGATAAGTGAGAAAATGAAGGGCCTGTATTTCTTTTCTTTTCTTTTTTTTTATTTAAAGAGAGAAAAAAGCATGTAAAGGGTAGAGATAATACAGAATTTCAGAGAAAAGATAAACAATAAGAAATCACTAGTTGACAAATTACATATTGTCCTCTTAGAAATAGTTGTTCAAGTTACAAAATTAAAGCATACAAAGTAGATCGTCAAACAGTGAGAGTGTAAACGGCTACGCATACATGAGTCTCTACATGTATTTCTATCCTTTCTGTATTAGAGGGAAAAACAAAACATAGCAAGACAAAACAAAACAAATTCCTATAAAAACATGAAACCAAAGAGTCATATAAAACCACAGTACAAGGTGATCTACAATGATTGCTGTATTGTTTCTTATTATCTTCAATAGAATTGCCTATGTATCATCAGGCATAAATGAATATAGCAATATAATTGAATATAGCAATACATAACAATATTAGTAAAAAATAAAACATTGTAGACAATATGAAACTTGAAAGGCAGGTAATAATCAAACCAGAGTGGATATTCTAGTGAATCTTGTCATCTTAAGTACAGTTGCCTATACTCTCAGATTTGATGCTATCAATCATAACAGCTTTGAATAAAATCTATCAATACAAAACAGTGATCTAACAAATCAGATTCAATTACAATCAGTTATGGTAAAACAGTGTAGATTATACAGAGCTTTAGATTAACTTAATAGGAAATTAAGGATTATTACTGTACTATAACCTATTTTTGGGATAACTGTCTGTACCCTCAAATCTGGTACAGGTAGAATGACTGGAACAGAATATAATACATCTAAGCAGAGTAGTGTGAGTAATGTGGGTTTTAAATCCTGGTGCACTATTAACAATATAAGGTATCAAGGCCATTTATGTTAGAGATTATAGCCAACCTGTTTGTCTACTTTTCTCCTTCATTCTACTGCCTGCCCCCAACTCATTGAGGCCTTTCTGCCACTGTTCCTAAAATCCTGGTATTTTTTTTTTCTCTTTCTAGAATGTCCTTCAGTATTCTCTGTAGGGTTGGATTGGTGGTCGCAAATTCCCCCAGTTACTCTTTGTCATGGAAGCATCTTGTTTCTCCATTAATTTCTATTGACAGCTTTGCAGGGTACATCAATCTGGGCTGGAGGTTATTTTCTTTCAGGGCTTGGAATACTTCACTCCAAGCTCTTATTGATCTGATGGTCTGTGTCGAGAAGTCTGCCATGATCTTGATGGGCTTACCTTTATAGGTAATTTGTTTCCTTTCCCTGACAGCTTTTAATATTCTGTTTTTACATTGAATTTCTGGTAACTTGATTATTATATGTCTGAGTGTAGCTCTGTTTTGGTTGTAGGTGGCTGGAGTTCTGTATGCCTAACATAGCCAAATGTCATTTTCTTTTCCCATGCTTGGGAAGTTTTCCTTAATTATTTCCATGAGTAGCCTTTGTAATTAGCCTGTTGGTATTCCTCCTTCTTCGTTCACATTTCTTATTCTTAAATTGTAGATTCTCTTATCATCTTCTAGCCTTTGTATTGTTACTGCCTGTTTCCTTGTTATTTTTAAGAGATCTTTCCTTTCATGATCACACATTGCAAACTTGTCTTCAAGTTTTGATAGTCTATCCTTAGTTTCTTTTAAGGCATTTTGTCAGCTTTCAATGGAATTTTTAATTTCCTGGTAGTCTCTTTGAATCTGCTTCATGTATTCTATATTTTCTTTATATTCTTTATCGAATGCTTCTCTCCTTTTTTTGTGTTCCTCCCTTCTACCGTCTGTATCTTCCTGAGAGATGCTCCCTGAGAGCATTGCTTTTATTACTCTACTCATATCCTGTTTTACCTGATTTAATATTTCAGTTTTGAGCTCGTCTACAAGGTCCCAAAGATATCTCTTAATGTCCATTGAAGCCATGTCTGATTTTGCATGTTTGCCACCCTCAGTCTCCCTTGTTTTTCCCTCTCCTGGATCAGGGCTCTCAGGGTTCTGGGCTGGGGGCCTCTTCTTGCCTCTCTCTTCTGTCGTGGTCCCGGCTTCCTCCACACAGGTCACATTGCAGGTCCCAGCCCCCTTTCCTGTTGGGCACGCCTCCTCCGAAGCAGGCTTGCGAGGTCCTCCCCCCCTCCTGACTGCTCTTATCACTGAGGTGCAAGCAGTGGCTGCCTAAGCCTGCCCCTCCCCACCGGGCCAACCAAACTGCAGAGGCCTTCCCCTGGTTAGTGCTTGCTAGGCAGGGAATCGATTTGGGACAGTTCATTGGTCCCAGCCAGGGGCACGACTCAGTCCAAGCAAATTCCACTAATCTGCTTTGGGGAGGGAGGAACCAACTGAAGTCACTGTTCCTCCCAGTTCAGGGCCTGTATTTCTACATCTCCCCTTCATTCTGTTGGGCTTCAGACTACCAACCTGTGAAGATTTTGAATTGTTTTTTTTACTGTCTGCATTCTGCCTTATACCCCAAACAAATGCTGACTGACCTTCCTATATTTAGATTCTCTGTATTTTAACCATGTTGGTCTCCACAGTGCCTGGTGAAGGGTTGCCCAGATGTTTATAATACGAACATGTGGTACTATTATGAGTGTATATAGTTTGGTGATAGAGCACTTGTCTAATGTGTGAAGGGTCTGAGTTTATAAGCACTGCAAAATTAAAATTGTAAAAAATTTAAAACTTTTAAAATGGATATGCTACTTTCTGATTATTTTCCTAACTCCCTTTCCTTCTAAAGTCTCTTCAGCATTCTTGAAAGTTCCTTACTAAATATGTTTGTATTCTTTAATCAGTATTTTGTCTGTTGACTAGCTCTTGATTCTTTCAGTGACCTCACACTACCACTTTCTGCAGAGAACTCAGCTACTCTCAGAATTTTAACTGCTGCATTTGTGAATATTTCTATTTTACTTTCTTATTCAGAACTTTTGAATCTGCCTCTAGCACTGTTGTACCATGTGTACTGAGTTTATTTTAATTTTTGTAACAAAGTATTATAATATGTTATAGATTAAGAAATTGAAGTTCAGAGGGATCACACAATTAGTGTTCCATAGCTAGTAACTATTGGCACTCTAACATGAAGTCAGTGCACTTTGATTGTCTCATGCACCCTCACACTTAAAACAGAAATAATTAAGCATTAAGAAATACAAAGATTCTAACCTTGGTTTTGCCATAATTGACTGTGATTTGGGCTGTTCATATTATCCATTTCATCTGTATTTTTCTTTTTACTTTTAGACTGAATCTCATTATGTAGCTCAGACTGGTTTTGAACTCACTATCTAGCCCAGGCTGGCCTCAAATTTGTAGCAATCTTCCTGCCTCATTAAGCCTCCCGAGTGCTAGGATTATAGGAGTACGCGACCATGCCTAGCCTCTTCATTTGTATTTCTGCATCTGGAAAATGAAGAATGCATTAGGATTTGGGATCTAAATCTAGGACTATTTATGGACAGGACCTGGCAATCAATTACAAAACCAGAGAGGGCTATTTCCTGTCTTATTTAGTTCTACAGTGATGCTACTGTGTGCTATTTCTATTTCATTAGGACTTGGCTACCAAATCAATGGATTTTATGTAAGAGAAACTCTCCTCCCTTAAATTACATAATATACTAAATATGATTGTATTCTGTGATAGGGTTTTTTTTGCCTATTAATGATTATTTTTTCAGAAAATTATTTAAAAGTGTTTTTAAAAATTTCTTCAACTCTTACATATAACTCAGAAAAATGTTAGTTGATACCTCAAATCTACACCTATTGTATCCATTTTATACAATAACTTTAGAGTACCATAGTGTTTTTATTGTAGTTATAGCACTATTTTGATACTATTTTATGACATGATAGACTGATTGGTAAAGAAATGTAGAGTTTGGAATAACCTACAGTTTCTCTCCAAGTAGAAAGTTACATACTTGAGGTTTTTGACCCATTTCTTTTTCTTTTTCCTTTTTTTGCGGTACTGGGGATTGAACTCATGACCTCACACTTGCCAGGCAGGCGCTTTTGCAACTGAGCTAAATCCCCGGCAAACAACAAGGTGTTTTCTTTCTCCCTTTCCCTTTCCCTTTCCCTTTCCCTTTCCCTTTCCCTTTCCCTTTCTCTCTCTCTCTTTTTCTTTCTCTCTTTTTCTCTTTTTCTTTCTCTTTCTCTGTCTCTCTCTGTCTGTCTCTGTCTCTGTCTCTGTCTCTGTGTCTGTCTGTCTCTCTCTCTCTCTCTCTCTCTCTCTCTCTCTCTCTCTCTCTCTCTCAGTACCGGGGATTGAAATCATGATCTTGCACTTGCCAAGCAGGTACTTATGCCACTGAGCTACATCCCCATCCCTTTAACCCATTTCTAAAACAAGGTCTAATTTTTATCTTCAATATGCTCTGTATAAAGGTGACTTGCCTAGCTTATATATAAAATGATGTTTATTTTATTTTTAATACAAAGAACTGGTATGTTATTGGATAATATTAGTTTAAAAGGATAATTCTGTTTTGTAATTTAAGAGGAGTTTATTAGCAGACAGTATAAATACAGTACTTTTTCAGTTGTTATCCAATTGGGCTAAATATAATTATTATTTCAGAGACTTATTTAAAATATTTCATGTAAAATATTTCAATTTATTTTTTTCTTCTTGTTGCAGGAGCTAGAGTTAATGCCAAAGACAGCAAATGGTTGACACCTTTACACAGAGCAGTTGCATCTTGTAGTGAGGTATGAAATTTCTATTAGTAAACATTGTATATAAAAATATTAAATAGACCTTCTTGAGTCCATAATCAGATTCTGAGTCTACAAAGAATGAAAAACTACTGAAATATCTAGACTGGTCATTTTGCTTCAGAATTTGCATAAACCAAGTAAATTGTTCTTTGTCTCCTTTTGTGTGAAAGACCTTTTAGAGAGTCTGAAATAGCTAAGCATATAAACACTTTATTCTGTCCCTCCTAAAAAAGAAATTAGTTTTCTTTCTTATATAATCCTTCCCATGACTTTGCTGTTCTGATTCACAATAGCCTTTTGGACAGGTTTAGTTGATTGTAATCAATGCTGTCTCTCATTAATCAAAATACTGCTTAGACACTGAAGTTATTTTCCAAAAATACTATTTTACTAATTGAAATTATGCATCTTTATAATATGTGAGGTTTAACAAGTAAGATTAGTTAGTTCCTCCTTGTGTATAGCCCTGTATATTGTTTGTTCATCAAGATAACATTTTCAGAGAATATTTGTTATTTGTAAAATATTTTTATGTCTTTGATATCTCGTAGTCTTCATGATGTTTTTACATAGGGATAGATGTTTGAGGCAGCTAGAAACTACTCAGTTTTGAAGGATAGTGACAGTGAAAAACTTGGCCACTCATTTTCCTGTCATTTTTACTGCTTATAAAATATATTGGATTCTATTCTATAACGTGTCGTGACAAAAGCCCTCTTTTACCAGATGTTACAGTTTGTGTCTGGATATCCCCCCAAAGCCTCATACAGTCATGAGGTCAGGCTTCTAGAGTTGGTGACTGATTCATGGTCCAATGCTGGAATTATGGCATGAGTGCTACATCTACCTTAGGGTGGGTGTGGCCCACACACAATATAAAGGACAGAAAGTCTTCTCTGCGCACTCCTCTTCTTTTTGCTCTTGCTGCTTTTGCTGTTTTCTACCACTATGAACTGTTGCCCTCTGCCATGTGCCATTCTGCCTTGGAGCCAGTCAAGTATAGACTGAAACTTTCACAAATTGTGAGCCAAATAAGCTTTTTCTTCCTTAATTTTGGACATCAGGTATTTTGTCTTAGCAATTAGAGAAATGTAACTAAAACACTGAACATTTAATATTAGGGTTTGTTCATATTTTTAAGTGGTTTAAACTATAAAAGTGTATAACCATACAAGTGAATGCTAATCCCATGTTTCTTTAGTTATTTAAAAGTTTCACTCCTGCTCCTGCCCCTGTTGCAGGGCCAGGTAATTATGGAGAAGGAAGGCAACTATTGCCTCAGGAGAAAATTGGGGGAACTCTCGCCTCTTCATTCTTGTATAATCCTCATTGTAAACTACATCTTTAACCCAGAGCAAGAGCTGGGTAAAAAAAGAGAAGTAAACTGGGATGGATTTTAAAACTGCCATGTGACAGAGTAGGTTAGTTTAGCTTCCTGGTTAGGAGGAGGAAGGGGAAGGTAGAGTGGGTACACTGAGCTCATGCTCTATAGCTGATAAGCTTATGAACTTAAATTTGGAGAATGTAGCTTCAGATATCACCTCAACATTTTAGCTACGTGATGTTGGGCAAATCTGGAACACTTAAGTCATTAGCCAAAAAACTTTTGAATTCTGAAATTCTGTAGTAATACTGATTTTGTACTTAACCTTCATATTTTTCTTTACATAAAATCATTTAAATAAATCATTACTGTTATTGGAACATATTAATGTTAGTTGTAACTACTCATTTTTCTATATAGCTCTTGTGAATATGGCCATTAAAATTAAGAATATTTTACCATATTAAATCATCAGAAGATATACTTTATATATTTGTAAAAATTCTTCAAGAAAAATTATTAGAAGAAGATGGCAGGTTGTAAGGGTGGAAACCAATGGTCCTTGCAAGTTTCTTTGTCTATTCTTTAGTCTCAAAATTACTGAGCTAATAACTTCTACAGGATTATGGAAAACAGCTATAAATCCAGGTGTTCTATGAAAATACAATTTCTGTAACCCTAGATATTTTTTTCTGATTTTTTTTTACTGTTATAAATAAATTGCTATGAGCATTCTTTAATGAATCTGTTTTTCTTTTGTAAACAAGTGGGGTAGAGTTGTGGGGTTCTAAACTGCTAGGTGTGTCTTTGACTAGCAGAGTGATTTTTTTTTTTTTTAGCAGGTTGATGATTTATTGGGCATCTCTCCAGTCTTTTACCAACTTTTAAGTACTTGTGTAACTGTTTTCCAAATTTCAGATATTTCTGATCACTTTATTTCAAATTTTTAAGCTATCAGTAATTCATGAATAATATTTTGTTTATTGCTATTTATACTTTCTACCACTTTTCATATATATTAGTATATTGTGACTTATGAGAAAAATGAAAAGCAGGTGATATTTCCCCACGTTTGCAAACAACACCAACAGTCAGTTTTACAAAACTCAAATAGTATCCAGTGCAAACAATTGAATTGAAATTCTGATTCTGGTCCTTCTTATTTTCTTGTGTGGTTTGGCATTCACTTACAAAAAATAGGATTATCACTGTAAAGAGAAGATTTCTGCTCAGTTTAATTCTGGTTATATTGCTTTACGTTGATACCATACTGAATTTCGTGGATTTCTACTGTGAGTCCAGTTAATGTATTGATAAGAGATTTTCCTTGTGCTGCTGGGAAATAAATCTCTCAAACAGTAAATGTTTAAATTACCTTAAAAGCAGCTTTCACACTAGATATAGTTACAGCAAAGACTTTGTATATGACTTTTTAAAAAAGTATTAGTACATGTTTGCAATTCATGCAGTCTACAGTCTTCTTGGAGAGTGGTTACATGTGCATATCATAGATACTTTTAAATTCTCTTTCTCTCCTCTCCTTCAGTTTCCCTATATCATTTTTCATTCTTGTTGATACTGTTGATCTTAGCTCATGTTATAGCATACAGTGTTTATATTAATTTAGGTTATTAGGTTCCTGTATCTGGCATATCTTATACTTATTTCTCTTCCCCTCCTCCTCCTCCTCCTCCTCCTCCTCCTCCTCCTCCTTCTCCTCCTCCTCCTTCTCCTCCTCCTCATTTTTTCCCTTCCCTATTGCAAGAAATCCATCTCCTAGTCTTCCTTTTTATCTGTCCTTCATTATTCTCTGTACTTTTCCTCACTTAAATGAGAGATATCATATGGTATTTAAGCTTGTGTGTTTTATTTCACTTATATTTTCCAGGGTTGGGGATTTGGCAAGTGCAGGGTGATGAATTTGATCCCCAGTACCAAAAATAAAACAAACAAAAAAATATTTTCCAAGTGCATCCATTTTTCTACAAATGCCTCAAATCTGTCATTCTGTATAGCAGAGCAGTATTCTATAATATATTATATAGATAACACATTTATCCAATCACCTGTTGATGGGTATACAGGCTTTTTCCAGGATTTAGCTGTTCAGAGTTGTGCTGCTATAAGCATTGGTCTGCAAGTATCACTGTAATATGATATCTTAAGCTTTTTGGGGAAGATACCTAGCAGGGCATTGCTGGTTCTTATCCACCACAGAGAAAACTACAGTACTGTGAGAAAGCAGATTGAAGAGGTCATCACAAAATGGAGAGAAGTCCACTGCTACTGGATAGGCAGAATCAACATTGAGAAAAATGACATTTCCAAAACTGTTACATAGATTCAGTGCAGTCCCAATCAAAATACCAACATCAGATCTTGAGGAAAATCAATCCTAAAATTCATATGGAAAGAAGAGGCCTACCATAGCAAAAGCAGTTTTGGGTAAGAAGAACAAAGCTGGAGGCATAGCAGCACATGACTTCAAGCTACACTACAAAGCGTAGTGATTAAAAACAGCATGTTACTATAACAAAAGTAGAAACAGAACTGAGGATACAGAATGTTCCCCTGACACATGCAGCTATTAATCTTTGGCACAGGGGGCCAAAAGCATATGTTGGAAGAAAACTATTCAGCACATGGTGTTAGGAAAAACTGGTTATCTGTGTGCAGGAGATTGAAACTGGGCCCATACCTCTCACTGTATACTAAATTAATCAAAATGGATAAAAGACCTAAACTTTAAAACAATCATTAAACCCTTGAAGATACAGATGTAGGAAAGGGTTTTCTAAACAGAACTTCCAAGAACAATAAGATTCAACAGATGAGATTATATCAGACTGAAAAGCTTCTGGGCAGCAAAAGAATCAATCAGAGTGAAGAGACAGCCTACAGAATGTGGAAAAATTTTGCCAGCTACTCCTCAGACGGAAGACTAACAACATCTAGGTATACAAAGAGCTGAAAAATTAAGCCACCTAAAATTAATGATCCTGTCAAGAAATGGGCAAGAGAAATAAACAGACACTTCAAGGAGGAAAAAATAAATGATGAACCAATATGTGAAAAAACATTCAACATTTTTGGCTATTAAGAGAAATGCAGAATAAAGCAATGTAAGATTCCATCTTACTCCAGAAACAATGGCAGTCGTTAGTAAATCAAACAACACGTGCTGACAATACTGTGGAGCAAAAAGAACCCTCTTTCATTGTTGGTGGGAATGTAAACTAGTACAACTGTTATGGAAATTAGTATGGAGGTTTTGTTTTGTTTTGCTTTTTGATTTTTCTTTTTGGTACTGGGCATCAAACTCATGACCTTGTGCTTGTCAGACAGGTGCTTGTGTTGGGGAGCTAAATCCCCAGCCCAGTATGGAGATTTTTCAAGGAATTGTATATATGCCTTTTAAAAACCGTCTCCCTTTCCCTCTACCTGTCCCTGACCCTCTGTATTCTCATTGGGGTGAGATGAGGGGCCATGGTCTACCACCCCGTTGCTATAGCCAAACTTGGCATTACTAGGAAATGGGCAATGCCAGCCCCAGCATCAGGGGTGGAAAAGTGGATGTCATTGTTGAAGTCACAAGGGACAACCTGGTCCTTGGTGTAGCCTGGGATGGTTTTGAGGGTGCCCTCTTGACACCTGCTTCACCACCTTCTTGATGTCATCATATTTGGCCACTTTCTCCAGGCTGCAGGTCAGATTCACACCTGACATGTTAGGTATGGGCACACCGAAGGCCATGCCAGTGAGCTTCCCACTCAGCTCTGGGATGACTTTGCCCAAAGCTTTGGTGGCGCCAGTGGACACAGAGATGATATCCTGGGCTTCCATCATGCCACAGCTTCCCAGTGATGGTGTGGACTATGGTCATCAGTCTACGACCTTGGCTAGCAGGGCTAAGCAGTTGATAGTGCAGAAAGCATTGATAATGAGGGAATTGTCATACTTCTCATGATTCACACCCATCGCAAACATGGGGCAGAGATGATGACCCTTTTGGCACCACCCTTCAAGTGAGCTCTGGCCTTCTCCATGGTGGTGAAGACACCAGTGGACTCCACCACATTTTTCGCACCAGCATCACTCTACTTGATGTTGGCAGCATCTCTTGGAAGATGGGGATGGACTTTCCATTGATGATTAGCTTCCCATTCTCAGTCTTGAGGGTGCTGTGGAACTTGCTGTGGGTGGAATCATATTGGAACATGTGGACAGTATAGATGAGGTCAATGAAAGGGTCATGGGTGGCCACAACATCTGCTTTGCCAGAGTTGAAAGCAGCCCTGGTAACCAGGCACTCATTACAGCCAAATCCGTTCACCCCAGCCTTTACCTTGTTTCAGGTTGTGTAGGCACTATACAGGAGAAGCGGCTTTTGCAGGGATGCTCAGGAGCAGAGAGCTGGAAATGTCTTTAGAGACAGGATATTGTTATATAGTCCAACCTGGCTTTGTGCTTACTTTGTAGTTAGGGGTGGCCTTGAACCCTTGACAATTCTTTGCTTTAGCTTCCCAATTGCTGGTAAGATTATAGGCTTCTACTCTCATGCCTAATGACAGTGTCTTGATATATCCTTTTATGACTCTGACTGCTATCTTTAAAAAAATTTTTTTGAGTAAATTCCTATTATATCACTTTCAATCAGAACCTTTTTTATTTCCTCAGGACATTTTATTTTCTTCATAACTCATTTGTCTTTTATAACTTTTGTCTTTATACATTTTAGGAAGCAGTTCAGGTACTTTTGAAGCATTCTGCAGATGTAAATGCTCGAGACAAAAATTGGCAAACCCCTTTACACATAGCTGCTGCTAATAAAGCTGTAAAGTGTGCTGAAGCTTTGGTACCTCTTCTTAGTAATGTCAATGTGTCTGATCGAGCAGGAAGAACTGCATTACATCATGCAGCTTTCAGCGGGCATGGTGAGGTAGGTGGCATTTAATTAGTGATTATCTTTACTTTCCTGTAACCCTTGGTTATTAATGAACTTGCTGTTTATAGCCATTTATCAGTCCATATTAAAAGCAAACAAAAATATGTCTTATTCATTGATATTTCTTTCACTTTGCCTTTACCAAACCTTAAGACTTTTTCATGATAAAACTTTCTCAAATTTAGATATTTATTTCAGAGATACTGCTCATACACTTAAATTTCATAGTCAACTTAGAGTGACAGAGAACATTGCCAAGTATAACACAATGCAAAGTGTGTTCTATGATTATAGAGAAAGTCAATTTGGGAAGATGGAAATTTCATGTTTCTCTCAGAAAGATAGTAGCAAAGAAAGGCAGAATTTCGAAAATATTTTCTTGGGCCAAGGATTTAGCTCAGTGGCATAAATGCCTGCCTGGCAAGTGCGAGGTCATGAATTCTATCCCCGGTACCAAAAAGAAAAAAAAAAGAAAATGTTTTCTTCAGTATATTATCAACATTTAGTCAAGAGATTCTTTAGTAACAGAACATCAAAGCAAAAACTTTTAAAAATTGGTTTTTAGTTATATTCCAGTAGGCATTGAATTGAATGGAAGATTTAGATAGAAAGAAATAGAATTAAAACTTTTGAGACCAACTGGTTAAGTCATTTTGCTTTGTTTATTTTAAGGTGAGACCTCTCTGTGTTGCCCAGACTGGTCTCAAACTTCTGGGCTGAAGTAACCCTCTTGCTTATTAGTCTCCGAGCAGCTGGGGCTGCAGGCACACACCACTATTATATGATCAGCTCAGGTCTTCTATATTTACAGACCCATTAATGCAAAGAGATGGAATGACAATTGCCATGTTTTGATAGCTGGGGGCTAGTGGCTACAATGTTCTTTTCACTGTAATTCTCTGATTACAACAAAAGAATCCTTTCCTCTGCTGCTGGTCACAAAATGTGTTGCTTTTGAATCTGAAATATCTCTCTGAAAAAAGTTACTGTAAATATGACTGAATATAATTATTATTCTTGGTACATTATGAAATACCTAGACTATACAGTGTCTCATCAGATTTAATCATATTTTAGATACTGCTTGTTGCTTGAATTAAATTTAAGACATTGTCAGTGTGAGAGTGCTTTGCATTTTAAGAAACATTTGAGGCTACAAATAGGAATAAACCCTTTTATTAAAAATTCCAACTTGAGACTTTCCAGAGAGTTTTACTCAGTTGTTCATAAAATACCAGGATATAAAGTTGACATCTAAAAAAGATACAGTGGTACCTTGGTATTGTTACTTGGTTCCAGGAGGCATGATACGTGCTAAACAAATTGTTTTGGCTGGAAAAGGTCATGAAACGATCAATAATGACAAGTTCTGGTTTGTGTGTCAAGTGCCAAAGAAACCACAAGTACCAGGACAAAATTTTTGTTACCAAAATACTTCCAGTACCAACTAGCCAAATTTCAAAGCAGTCAAGTACCAATGTATGACTGTACTGATTCCTGACTTCAGTAACACAGCGAACCCTTTTCATATTTACCCTGTTATTATTATTAAATGGCCTTCAGTATTAAGTCTAGCTCCTTACATTCTACAAATGCAGAATAGTCATGACAAGGGATATTCAGGAACAATTCTAGTTCTGAATTTAAAAAAGGAGACTGTTTACTTTATTCCAGATGGTCAAACTACTCTTGTCCAGAGGTGCCAATATTAATGCTTTTGACAAGAAAGACAGACGTGCTATCCATTGGGCAGCATATATGGGTATGTACTTTGTAAATTAACTTCTTGACCTTAGAAAAAGTTGTACATTTTAGTTCTTGCCATTTGTATAACATTTCTTTTTGTATAATGAAAAGCTAGGCCATATCTGAGTCTGCTACCCAAATGGAATCAGCCCAGTAGTGGAGGGGGTTTGTTAAAACAGTAATGCCCTGGATTCAGTTCATCTAAAATCTGTTAAAGTTAATTTTGCTTACCTTTTTAAGGGAGGGAAATCTCAGACACAGGCCTAGCGTGTTTAATTTAGGGTTGGTGTTTACTAAAAGCCCCTGATACATTTTTATTGAAGTATGAGGGTTCAAGTTGGTAACCCTTATCAAGAAGCCTATTGTTTTGGGCCAAGTGTTGGGATAAATATGCATCATTATGTTTGATTTCTTTTTTTTTTTCCTCCTTACTGTTTGATTTCTATAAAGTAATTTCACGGAAAGAAACTGAGGTTTAGAATACAAGCTTTCCTATTAGAACATAATAAATAGATTTTTGGAAAACCTTGCAGTGGCACTCCAAAACTAATAGAGCTTGTGGGAAAAAATAAACTTGAAATAGACTACCCAGTACCTATGGAATTTTATGATCTAACAAAAACATGAATCAGTTCTTAGATCTTAGAATATTTTAGGATGCACAAAAACAGCATTTCTACTCTGCCATAGATGCCAACACCATGCAATGGAAATAATCTATGAACATGGAAGAAATATAACCTGCCATAAGCCTTGGAAGTTGTATGAGATTGGGGTTGTAGTTCAGAGAGCCCATAAATGTAGATGTTCATTTTTGAAGTTTCTTCAAACAAAGCTGGAAGGACTCCTTCTGTTGCAGCCATAATGTTCAAAGCTTGTTTTCTTCCTACCAAAAGTTGCAGTTCTATTTCTGCTGTCTTGCCACCTCTGGCTGGGGAAAACCATATATGAATTGTCCTATCTTCTGTGTGATCCTAGAATCATTCTATGGTAATACTGATCACACTAGAAATCTAGCTATCTGCTCTTTTAAGCATTGCTTATGCTCATTACTTTCCTGCTCTTGGTTATGTCTTTTCCTGTCTTTCATTTAAAAGTATAAGATTAAAGGAAGATCTTAACATAAATATGTAACATTTTATAACGAGTTTTAACACTGTATATGCATATCTGTATCTATTCATCAAACCTTGTGTATCAAATTTTAGTAAAAGAATCCCAACCAGGAAAATTTCAATTCTGACCTTTATAGTGAGTGTAAAGAAAGATAAAAAACAAAGATTAGCATTTTTTCATGTCTGCATTTTGATAGACAAAAGCTAAAATGTTGGTGTTTATACCACAGGTTTATGCCTCTTGTTATGTACTGGGTAACTGTCTTGGTATTAAACAGCCAGACCCAGGCATGGTGGCACATGCCTGTAATCCCAGCACTTGGGAGGCTGAGGGCAAGAAGAGTTCCATGAGTTTGAGGCCAGCCTGGGCTACATGCTGAGTTCAAGGGCAACCTGAACTGCATAGCAAGACCCTGTCTCAAATTAAAAAAAAACAAAACAAAAAAAAAAACAGAAGTAAGTTTCTTGGGCATCCTACAGTTTCCCCTCACATTTATAGTTTTCCATCTTTAAATCTTGTTGACTGAATCTTGTAGCTTATTCTCCAGGACTATTTAGAAACAGCTGGTCTGTGTTTAAAACTATACTCCTTATATGAAAATGTTTTCACAAGAAAACAGTGCCTCTTGCCTTTACTTCCAATGAATTAGGCTTAATAGCTGTTTTCATGAATTGAAGACCAGAGTAATTTTGTGGGTTGCGTATTGTTGAGCTTCCAAAATAATCTTTGAGGGAGACACATTGCTGACCATGTAGAAGTAGGAAGCTATTGATTTTTTTTGCTGATTTTGAAGTGAAGCGTTAAGTCCAGGCCATTGTCAGTTATATACTGAAAATCCATCAACATTAGTTTAAGAGATAGTAGGAATTATATATAGCCTTACAATGTGTTTGTCACAGGCTTCTTTATTAGTCCGAGCCTTCCATCCTTAGCTTTACATTTGGCCACATTGCATATGCTTATGCCACTATTGAGCTGTTTTCCATCCCCATCCCTTTTCCCAAATGCATTGATCATTTCCTCCCTTTGCCTTGTTCTTGATTCCTCAAGGTCCCTCTGCACATTCAGTCTTTTCTGTTGCTTTTGGTACTTATAGCTTTTATCCAACCAAATTCTGCCTCAGATTCCCTTACTGTGATGACTGACATAGATGATAATAAATATTATTTTGATTAGCAACTCTTTCTGTTTGAAACAATGTGTAATTTGAATGGACATGAAAATTTTTTCTCCTTTTCCTGAAAACATAAATTTTAACATAATTCATTTTCTTGTTCATTCATGAACAAAAGAAAATACGGAGAATTTTCCAAATTCCTAAATGACAGTGATTACATTTATCAAGTTTACATTTCACTAATGCAGATTTTTTAAAGGATGTTATCACTGACTGCTAAATTATATATATATCATACATATGTAATGGATGCCATTCTAAAAATAAATATCATTTATTAGTGATTTTCATGCACTATGTATTTTAATATGCATTTTTATAAATTATATAAATGAATCATTTATTCTATAATTGACAAGGCACACACTTGTTCTAGCCATAGTCCATCCAGTTGCAACAATATCATTTCACTATAGAACACACACACACGCACACCTTTTTTCCCCTTTTAAATAAATCACTTCCAAAATGGCTGTAGAGCCTTTTCATGTTTTCAGTAAGCTATTGAAAGGATTTTTGTGTTTATGAAATATGCTCAAATATTTGTCTAGTTTCACATTGTAAATTTGCTTGTAATAGCTCCTTTGTAAAACAAGGCTTTTATCAGTGTTAGGAAACATTCATACTTCTGAAATCTGTTACATTGCAAACACAAATAACATGATCTGCATTATTTAGAGTGATGTATTAAGCAGTTTTTCTAGTATGTTTCTGTACACAGCTTTTAGTCTTAAACACCCAAAGAGTTTTAGTTTTAAACAGCAAAGAGGTTTTTTTTATTTGCCCATTTTTAAAAGCTTTAGGCTTACTGGAGAGTTGCTTAGTGGTAGAGTGCTTGTGTAGCATCATTCATGAAACCAGGTTTCAATCCCCAATAGGACCCCCCCCCCCCCAAAAAAAAATCCTAAAAAGAAAAACCTGTATTTTATGTGTGAACCTTTCAGGTGTTAATAAGTGCTAATTACTGCTGTGTTAATAATAAACCAAGTAGGTATGTGCCACTGCCTGGTTTAAAAATCGAACATTCTTGAGAAACAAGCCTGGCAGGCAGTGTGGCCCACGATAGTAGTCCCAGTGGCTAGGAGCCTAAGGTAGAAGAATCCCTTACATCCTGGAATGTGAGGCTAACCTCGGTAACATAACAAGACCCTTTCTCAGAAAGGAAAGGTAGGGGAAAATAAGCCCAAGTCATTCCCATTTATATAAGTAAAAGATTGCAGTACAACAAAGAAATATAATTTCTTATGGTAAAGCTAACATTAGAACTTAAAATGTATTAAAACAACCTGGGGAGGGGGAAATTTGGATAAGATCTAGAAAAAAAGAATTTGGATTGTAAGGTTATCACTAGATGAAATATAGTGTGTTAATTAATAGTTTCCTCTCCCTACTTTTTTGTTTTTGTTTTTATTTTTTTATTAGTACATGTTTGAAGTACATAATCATTGCATTCATTATGGCAAGTTGACACATCTACATGACACATCTTAAACCTCTCTACTAACATTTATCAAAATTATTTTGAAATTTCATGTTCTGTACTCAATTATAACATCATTTATTAGTGGTTTTCATGCATTATATACTTAATATGCATTTTTTTCTTTAAAGTTACTAAGAATTATATTTAATATTTTCTATATGCTCATCTCTTCATAAACACATTTGCAGGTCACATTGATGTGGTGAAATTACTTGTGGCTCAAGGAGCTGAAGTAACATGCAAAGATAAGAAGTCTTACACACCTCTTCATGCAGCAGCGTCTAGTGGAATGATCAGCGTAGTGAAATATCTTCTAGATCTTGGAGTTGATGTAGGTATATAGATTGACCAGTATAAAATAATGGAGTATTTTGTATTTTTATTATTTTATTATTGGCAGAAATTACTTCATGTTTGAAAGATTATTTTACAATAATATTTCTTTTATCTAGATATTGATAGTCCTTTAAATACCTTAGTTTAGGGTATGAGCAAGGTGTGTAATTAGTGTATGTTTAAAACCGAAATACATTCCAAACACGAATCGTTTTCCAGGTTTTCTCTTGCATCGTCATTTAGGTCTTGAAGCTCCATTTCCTCAAGTTCTATGGAAACCAGCAGATGAGACACACTTGGATTAGGTAGTTAGGTTATTGATAGTCCTGCTTACCTAATTAATATATGATTTTTAAATGACTATAACAGATTACATTATAAAATATTAGCATGGACTGGACAAGAAGACCCGAGACTTCTTGCTCATCAGGTATACATGTTCTTTATATTTTTTGTTCATTTAGGAAACGATACTGCTCTATCTGGATATATTAGAGTCCTGAATTGAGACAATTAAGAGTTACCTGTAGCTTTCACAGGGCATGCTTTAAAACCTTATTCCTGCTGTTAGTATTTTTACTCTTATTTTTGAAACAGTTCAGACAAACTTGCTGGTTCTTCAAAGCAGCAAATTATGTAAGGGAGAGCAAAATTGTGCTAGAAAAGGGAGTTAAGATCAGGTGCAAAAAACTTAACAAGAAGTAGATGGTAATGATAGACTGGTTAGAAAAATATCTTAAGAAGTTGCAAAAAAACCTGAACATGCTGTTGTATGGGATCTTTTAGAGTATAAAATTTCAACTTTATACCTCCTATATCTCTGTTTCAATAATTGCCTTAGAAGTTTCCTGATACTTTATAGATAAATGATGCAACCTTGTTTCTGGTCACTGTTTTAAATTCATTTTGGCACAGGTTTGTTGTTGTTTTTTATAATCTACTTTATTGACTAGAGTAACATTTGTAAATTTTGTTGGCAGGCTATTTTTGAGGTAAAGGTCCAACTTAAAGCCCTTTAATGATATGTGACCTTGAATTGTGTGGGTTTTTAGTTTCCTAGAAATTTTATAGCAGATTATCATAAAGTAAGGGACTAGAAAAGTTTAATCGTAAGGTATGAACAAGGTTGGTTCTTTCTGGTGACAAAATTTATTGAAAGCCATCACACTCCCAGTGTGTTTTTGTTTTTTTTATTTTTTTGTTTTGTGTTGGCTTGGTTTGTAGTCCTGGGGAAGGAATTTAGGGCCTTCACAACTGACCTACATCATATACCACCCTGCATGCATACAGCCCATATGCCTACCTACCCCCCACCCTCATTTTTAATTTTGAGAGAGTGTCACTAAGTTGCTGGGACCGGTCTCAAACTTGGAATCCTTCTGACTCAACCTTCCAAAATGCCAGGATTATAGCTATGTACCCCCAAGCCCAGCTCACAATTAACAGTTTATTAGGTACAAGATTAGATCATTTAAAAGCAAGAGAGATCACTTGAGATTAGTCAAAGGGTAACAGGATAGAGCCTTCAGATGTTCTTCAGGTGACATTTTCTGTCACTCCCATCTCAGACAGACAGGACTCATTACTTTCCCAATATCAGTGTGTGATAGTACGCACAAAGTATTCCCAACTTAGAATGCTTACCTGAGCTTTGTTTCCGTAGTTTTTTATTGGATTGTCATTACATAGATGTGACTGATTGATTACCCATATAATTGATTTCATCCTGAGTATAATTATTTTTCATGAACCACAACCCCTATCCTAAATCATGTTATTGGTTTAACATGTTGACAATGGGGCCATAATTTGTCTTTCTTCTGGGCCTCTCTGAACCACCATAGTACATGCAATAGTGTCCCATGGATCAAGCTGGTGGGAACATATTGTATCTGGCATGGCTGGACCCCATCCTAAGACAGTCAAATATAGTCAGTCCTCTTCTAAGTTCTGGTATGTGTCCAGCCCCCATTTGAAACAAGACACTACTATCAGATGTATCATAGATTACCTCAGCCAAGGGCAAAGGGCAGATTTCCTTTTATGGCCAGTGTCAAAGTTTTTACTCAAGTATTCCCCCATTTAATTTATTAGAATTAGAAAGGGTGGAAAAAAAACCTCTTGAGTTGCAGGAATAATTTCTCATTATTTCACATTGTTTTTGCCTTTGATCAAATGTCAACAATAAAAATGAACTGAGTAAAAAAAACATGCCATTCATTTTTTAAATTTTTGTTATCTATTTCATGACTCATTTTTGTCTTGTCAGTACTGCAAAGTGAAATAAATCAAATGTCTTCAGTGTTCCTTCATTTTGTATGATTCTTAGAGTTAATTCTAGAGTCTTTTACAGTTAATTTTATAGAAAATTTCCCTAAGAGGCTTTAATAATAACATTATGTTTTCATTTTCTGGTTTCAAAACTTTTGAAACCAGTTTTGTCATGACATAAACATTTTTATGTAAATTACATTCTCTAAATGTACGCAATCCATGTAACACTAAGATATTTATGCTCATTATGTTAAAAGAACTTCAGCATTACAACTCTTACTTATGTATTATCCCTTTTTGTTTTTCTCAGGGTTGTTTTGTTTTTTGTCTTTATGGTTTTCTTGTTTGACAGTAGGCAGGCGCTACACCACTGAGCTAAACCCCAACCCTTTTTTCTCACTTTAATGATTGATTATAGCCACAAGATTTCTAAAGTACTCCACAGTGATGATGACTAGCAAAACTACTTTAACATTCACACATTTTTTTTTCTTCCAATAGATGAATGAACCAAATGCTTATGGAAATACACCTCTTCATGTGGCCTGCTATAATGGACAAGATGTTGTAGTGAATGAACTTATAGATAGCGGTGCTAATGTAAATCAAAAGAATGAGAAAGGATTTACTCCTTTGCATTTTGCTGCTGCATCTACACATGGAGCGTTGTGTTTAGAACTTCTAGTTGGCAATGGGGCTGATGTCAATATGAAGGTATGAAACAAAATCAGAATCCATGTTTAAAACCATAGCAAATACTATTCAATGATTTAATAATGAGCCAACTCAAAAACATGGATTAACGTTTAAAAGATACTGAGTGAGACTAAAAGTATATACAGTATTTCAAGCTCTCTAGTGTCCTAGAATAGGTGAAATTTCATTTATTGGGGATTCTAGAATGTATAGTTGAAAATAGTCAGAACAATTGTTCTGAGAAGAGGTATTGACTGCAGACAAGGCATAAGAAAACTTCATGAGGTGTTAATGTTTTGTATTTTTGACAGAGCTTTGTATTATTTAGATAAGCATTTAACAAAACATAATGGAACATTTAATATTTTTATACCTTTTCATGAATTTTCTCTCAGGAAAAGAAATAAACAGATATTGAATACTGTGCATTTTTAAAGGTATTATTGTGATATGTCGTAATGTCCATAACGAAAAGGCATCAAATAATTAGGTGGATAATGTGATAAAAGTCATGCAGTAGAGTCCGGATGGAATGGTATATGGATATTTATGCTGTAGTTCTTTCTTTTAAATATTTCTATTTTGAAATTTTTCAGTTTTTCTGTTGTGAAATTTTTCAGTGTTAAGAGAAAAGAAAAACAGTATCCATGTCACACCTAAGGGATAGTTGCTTTTGGTCACAGTCACTTCTAGGAGCAAGTGTTTGGACTGTAGAACTACATAAAAATTCTGAAACCAAAATAAATTTATTTTTACTGTAGAGTTCTTTGAGAAAACAAATACAATGCTTCTGAGCATCAGTATTTTATAGTATATAGATTTTCCAAGATGCTTTCACTTAGGTTGCTCTGATTTAATTCAGCACTTCATCCTTTGACCACTTGGCAACTGTATCTTATAGTAAAAAGAAAAGAAGCCACAGTCATAATTAAACCATTTAGGATTAGTAAAAATATTTAAGCTTGATTTTAATTGTTTTGTAGGTATATGATAAGTAATGTCTTAGTAGACAGTTAAACCTTCAGTGATGCCAGTAATATACCCAGATAGCTGTAGCATCATTATGTCTGTCTATAATTAGGTCCTTTCTTTAGTTTGCCCTCTTCCAGCTAAGAGACAAAATTTTTTACTGTCACACCCAAGGAAGGAAAGGTATATGAGGTTTCATAAGCAACCTCTATCTTGCTTTGGGCTAAACTTTCTTTTTAAGGAATACACATTTAAGGCTTTCACTTCTCAGTCAAATCATAATGACTTTTCTTTTGCATGGTTTCATTACCACACTTAAAAATGTATTGATAAGTTTCAACTGGTTATTTTAATTTGAAGAATTGTTTCTTTTTTGGATAATCAAGGCACAGAAAAATATATAAGCTGTTTTGGAAAGAAAAGTTACTTTTTTCCTTCACAAGTCCAGTAATTAAGTCCAGCGTGGTGGTGCACGCTGTGATCCCAGCACTGGGAAGGCCAAGGTAGCAGGAGTGTTGAGAATTCAAGGCTAGCTTTGGCCACAAGGTGAGCTCAAGGCCAGTCTGAACTGCATAGAGAGACCCAGACTCAAAAAGATCAAAAAAAAAAAAAAAAAGTCCAGTAACTTTTAAAATAGAACTTGGTATTTCACAAATGAAAGTTTTGAAATTATTGTACTATTCCTGAAAAGCAAAAGTCATAACCAACTTTTTTTAGTCTGAGATGTGTTCAGGATAAAATAGCTACAGTTAGCATCATTGTGTGTTAAATATTAAATATCATGGAAATGATGGATGTTTGCCTATATCATAAGGTATTATATACACTTTTCAGTTACATGGTATTGTCTTAAAGAACAAAGATTAGGCTTCCTACTTCATATACTGCCATTTAAGTGTGACTGTTTAATATAATTTGATGATAGTTGCATGGCCATATATCAGCAATCACTCTACCAGTGATCTACATCCATAGTTCTTTTTATTTGTTGATAGCATCTGACTAAGATTCACAGGCTGACTTTAAACTTGTAAGCCTTCTTCCTTGTCCTTTCAGATAGCTAGTATTAGAGATGTGCACCCACCCTGTCCAGCTTGCCTGTGATTATTTTTAAATCTGTGTTTTCTTTTTTAAATTGAGAATTGAGAATCAACTCTGTAAGAGGTTCACTTATAAAGTACTCAGAATAGTGATCACTTTGAAGTTGTATCTTCAATGATTTTTAAAATTTAGTAATGGATTTCATACATTAAAAAAATTTTTTTAACAAAGGGATTAAGATTCAGTGTTTAAGTAGATTTGAAAGCAGCAGCCTCTGATATAACTTAGAAACAGATTTCATAAAAGTTGTTTAATCTCACCTAAGATATGTGGCATCCCAATTATATATAGTAGTCCAAATATTTTTTATCACCAAGTTCCACTGGAACATATTTCCCATGTTACTAACTTTTGAGGTCCCTTCCACCTCTAAAACTATGCAAAAATTTTAATAGGTACATTGTTAGCCAGCAAAAATACATTCATTCCTGACACTTTCATTTATAGTATTTGCCAAATAAGTGTGTATTAAGTTGTTGACTGACTAAAGGACTAAGTCTTTAACACTTTCTGTTATAAAATAAAATTAGATTCATTAACCCTCATGTTCTTTTTTCACTGCTGTTGCCTTTTTTCAAACCCATTCTCCATTTTTTCTGTCCTTGAACACATTGTAGATTACTAGCAATTGGAGTGATTTAATTTGTACTAATTCAGTTTATAAGCTTTTTAGGTTATTGCCCTCCAAAATGGAGCAAGTAAATAAATGACTTGCAAAGACTGTAAAATGTCCAGTTTTGTAACTTAACCTGAGCCCTACTTCATTAATTACTTCACTTGTATGTATACTTTTTTCACACACACACTGTGTTCCTCTTTAAGAATAAATATAGATCAACTAAATAAATATACCAAGTACTTGATTTAAAATTTAAACTTAAAGGCTACTCTAAAATGTGTGGCTTTTTCCTTGTATTTGTTGTTACTGTTTTTTATTATAATTGAAACTAATTCTTAGAATATTGATGGGGCTTTTTGTTTTGTTTTTGCTTAAAATTTCTCATTTGATTCCACAGTGATTTGGGATAGTTAAGTTAAAAAAAAAACTTTTTATGTTATTCCTCCAATGCAAAGAAATAAATGTACTCTTCTCCCTGCTGATATGTATGAAGACAGACTTTCCATTTGGAAATCTGAAACTCTTCTTTCTTTGTATATGTAGAATAATTCCTATGATCAGTATATATAAAGTAAAAGTTACCCTAGTGCCACCTATAGCTTACAATAAAAGATTACCACTTACTTGGTAGGAGTCCTGATTGAATTATGTAACCTCAAGGTCTAAGTTTCCTCTTTTGTGCAACAAGATTAGTAGTGTCTGTCTCATCAGGTTGTAAGGACTAAATGATATATAAGAAATGCTTTAAACTTCTCGAAACACTGTGCTTACTATATATGTTAATTAAAATTAAATGTTCCAAATTTCATCATTTTGTGAATCCTAATTTTTATATATTACTTTTTTTGTCAAGGGGGTTCTATTTGTCTGTAAAAAATGTTTTTACCAACAACCATTTTTTACAGAGTTAAAAATCAAACTTTGAGCCAGGTGTAGTGCGGAAGTGGCACATGCCATAATCTTGGCACAGGGAGGCTGAGGCACAAGGATTACCTGGGCTACATACTGAGTTCAAAGTCCCCCTAACATATATAGCAAAATTGCCTCAAAATAAGTAAATAAAATAAAAATTTGTCACGTAAGGAACACTTTGAAAAGAGACTAGCTTCCTTGTGTTAAATGCTTTTTTTTTTCTAAAACACCAAATAAAAATGATAGTTGCTATTATAAGATGCATTGGTGTGTTATGTGGACATTTTGCAAAGGTTAGTGTATTTACTGTGAACGACAGACTATCAGATGTAGGTGGCATTGTCGTCATTTTCAGTTGAGAAGCTAAAAGCTCAGAGAAGTTGGGTAGTTTGTCCAAAATCTTCCTGGTGGTAAGTTATAGTGATGAGATTCATGCGGTCATTAGTTACTCCACAGCCCATGCTTGTGTACATTTTCTCTCCCTCATCCCTTCTTGCATTGCCTCTGAGATTATAAATTTTTTAAGATTACCTGGATGACCTGTTTACCTGAAAAATTCATATAAAATTATAGTGTTGAATACTGAGGTGCAGCGATTTATAGTGTTGCTATAATACTCAACAAATGGTATGAAAATTTCTTAAAGAGATGTGCATTTGTATAGCATTAGTGTAAACTTTTTGTCACATTTTAGGTTATGCCAAAGGCATACTGACTATTGTGAAAGGATTAGATGCTGCAAGACAGTTTCTTCCCTTTATATATATTGATTAATCTCAAAAGATTTTTAGAGAAGAAAAGGAATTAATTCATAACAAAAAATTCCACCTATCTCAAGGATTGTTTATTTTCATATTTAAGGGTTCTTTAGAATTTGTACGTGATATATACACATGTGCAGTCAGTCTGACTTAGTGTTTCAAATGTTTTGAGAAAATAGTTAACAGTACTGATTACAAATAATAACAAATTACACATACATTTTTAAAATGATTCATAACAACTGACTTTAATTGTAATACTTTTCCTTGGTCAAGAAAGGATTCAGAATTCCACAGAATTAAAACATTGGAATAATGTGAAATTTTGAGTCTTAAACATGGGTGCATACACTGGTTATGCCACTCCTGCTTATGTGTTTTTGGTTGAAACATTTAATAACTTTTTGTATCAGTTTCCCCACCTACAAAATAAGAATGATAATGCCACATAAAGCTTTTGTATACTTTAAGTGTAGAGTTTTTTGCATACTTGTGCTTTATGAAGCAAATAAAAATTAGTTTATGAGCTGGGGATTTAGCTCAGTGGCATAAGCACCTGCCTGGCAAGTGCAAGGTTGACCCCTGGTACCAAAAAAAAAAAAAAAATCATAATTTTGAACAGCAATTTTACCAACAGCTTCAGTTAAACATAATGCTTGAGTAATAGCTGTAGAAAAATGAAGGATTAAGAGGATATTCAGAATAAAACTGAAGATTACGTATTACAGATATAACAGTGGTTTTTAAAAAAAATTTGTGTTGGATTATTTCAGAGTAAAGATGGGAAAACCCCACTACACATGACTGCTCTCCACGGTAGATTCTCCAGATCACAAACCATTATCCAGAGTGGTAAAAAGTATTTCTGTTTGTTTTTTATCTCTTAAATGTAATAAAAACATCCACAAAATGGATGGTATTCAGGAATTGTCATAACAGTGTACATATTTTTAGTGTTTAGTTCAAAGTGTTTGAAAAGCAAATATTAGAGTATAAAATGTCATGTATATATTATGTTTCATAATTTATTTTTCTATTATTTCTCCTGGATTATTTCTAAATCATTTAGTATTGAATTTTTTCAGCATTACTCAGCAGAAAACTGCTTTTCCCCCACTAAATGTGTTATATATTAATATGCATTAATATTTACATCTTATGGCATTTATCACTTTTCATTTTGAATATTTTTAACTTTCTAGAAACTTTTTATGTTTGAATCAGTATTAGTCAAGCTAAACTTTTAAATAAAAAGGACTTTTAGATATGTCATTTTAAATCCATGTTTCCCAAATCATATTCCATGGAATTATTAACATTCCTCAAGGTTTAAAAAGTTGTATAAGTTTTGCTTGAGGTTTTGTTTTGATTTGATGTCTTTAGTTTCATTTGGTTTTACTTAAGTGCTATAGTTTTATAGGAAAAAACCTAGGCATAGAATCTTGATCAAGTAATTTTTGAAGCAGTGTTTTATACTCTTGCTGCTGCATAGTTAAGCACATTAAAGCCCTAAGAAGTGTTGCTGTGAAGAAACATGTTTATTAACACAGTGGTTTCTAAATTTGTTGGTTCCTAGAACCTGTTAATGAATTTAAAATGCATTAAAGTCTCTTGTTCAGTTCACAAACTGCCTTAAGCATGATATCTGTAACACCAAGTGTTTGGCTCAATCAGCCATGAATGAAATATAGTTAGAATTGTTGCTTCCAGTAGTTTGTATTTGAACAGTGTTTTATACTGTACTATATGTAACAGGTTTAACTTGATGGTTGTGTGGTCTGTAGTGTTTGACAGTATATCCTCTATTACAGGAGCTCTGATAGACTGTGAGGATAAGAATGGAAACACCCCTTTGCACATAGCAGCACGGTATGGCCATGAACTGCTGATCAACACTCTTATTACAAGTGGTGCTGACACTGCAAAGTAAGTATTATAGACAGAGGTTTAATTAGACTTAATTTTTGTGTTCTTTACATTTAATCTAAAAGTATTTAAGAGACCAAAAAAAGTTATACACAGTAAATACCTTTCTATCTAAATATTATCTACCATGTCCACCCTGTGTTGTGCAGAGAAATCAAGGGTTCTGTGATTACTTGTGAAGAGATTCCTTGTTCTCTAAAACAGCAGAATCATAAAGTTGAACCCAGCCTGAGCAACGTAGTGATTTAGCAAGACCCTGTTTCTTTTTTTTTTTTTTTTTTTTTTTGTACCAGGGATCAAACAACCTCGTGCTTGCCACACAATTGCTTACACCGCTGAGCTACATTGCCCGGCCCCAACACCCTGGTTCAAAGTAAACAATATTTTAAAGGATAGGGATGTTACTCAGGGCAAAGACCCTAATTCAATCCCTAGAACTCAGGGGGGAAAAAAGACTCCCTACTCCCCAATGTAGTCAGAAAGGTTCACTTTTATTATTGTTTCATAGTAAAATTTTATTTGAAAGAAAAGTTAATTTGTGTATGTGCTGCAAAAGTGAATAGCATACATACTTAAATTGGTGTATTTATTGTCCCATATATCACATTCAATAATAAACTTCTGTACTTCAGTGGTATGCTACTGTACATATATTTTGGGCAACTTCAAAATTTACATTAAGTTATTCAGCCACATAGATACACATTTGGGGCCTTTTTACTTTTTGGCAAGTAGCTCTGGTTCATTTATTTTACAAAGTTGAATTATAAATAGATTTACAATTTATTCTCCTTAATTGCAAACATAAGTTGATTCTAATTTTTCACCATTAAAGAATTCCTTCAGTGAACATTTTTGAACAGGTTGCCTTATGGGAATGGCTATACATGGAGGCTATAAGTGGATAGTAAGTTTTACTTCCCAAGTAAATGTCTAGAGACATTTCTGGACAGGGAGAAAAGTGTTACTGACATCTAATATGTATAGCCTCAGAATGATGCTGAACATCCTACATTTATAGTACAGACCGTGCCACCGTTATATAACAAAGTCCATAATGACTGTAATGCTGAGGTTGGAAAAAACCTTCTCGTGAGCCAGTTGTGGTAGCACACACCTGCTGCCTCAGCACTCTAGTACGCTCAGGCAGGTAGATAGATCACAGGTTTGAGCCCAGCCTGGACAATTTAGTGATTTAGTGAGACCCTGTCTCAAAGTAAAAAATAAAAATAGGGCTAGGAATATAACTTAGAGTAAAGGTCTTGGATTCAATCTCCAGTTCACCAAAATAAAAAAACTACAACAAAACCCGCACATACTTCAAAAAACAGCTGAATAGGGCCAGTGATATAGCTGAGTTCCATTCCCAGTACAAAAGAAAAAAAAAAAAAATAGTAATTTATCCCCATTTTCACCCGCTAGCCAAATTGTTCTCCAAAGTGTGAGAAATTTTGGCCTAAGTAGTTATCTTCCCTTTCGATAGTCTTCTGATAATTTATTTAAATGATTGCACTTTTCTTGGGTTGTAATGAAGGTACTATGTCTTATTAACCTTAGGCGTGGCGTGCATGGAATGTTCCCCCTCCATTTGGCAGCATTAAGTGGATTTTCAGATTGCTGCCGTAAACTTCTTTCTTCAGGTAAGGGCACCTTTACAGACACACACTTGTTGTTGCTGGTTGTCCTCATTGTCTCCCTAAACTGTTAAGACACTTGCTTCTCTTTTTTTTCAGAATCAGGAATCAAACTCAGGACTTTGTGCTTTCCAGGCAGGGGCCATGTGGCTTGGCTATATCCCCAGCCCCTAATACTATCTTGTTTTCTTATAAGCTCTGGAAGTGTTTTATATTTGTAGTGATTTTTCACCCTTTGTTAGTTGAGGAATGGAAAATAGAGTATTTCTAAATGACTAGCTTTGTTGATCAGATGGTGGTCTTATTTATGTCTACAAGCAAAATATGTTTGTTTGCATCTCTTACTGGTCTTGCTTTCCATTTTAAGAGCTGAGAGCCATTCTGTGATGTCTTCTAAGTTTGGGAAATTATTTATGCAATATTTAGTAGTTTAAAAGCCATAATTACATTTGATCTGAAACAAATTGTATTAATGGATTTACAAAATTATTACTATAAAACAAATCATTAAATGCATTGAGTTATTAAATATGACTTGATTTTAAATGATAGTCTATTTCTCAGTATTATGAAACCTGAATAAATTTGGTTTATTAACACTTACGTTCACTGAGTTTTAAGTGAATTGTCTTCCCTTATATTCTTACTATTTTTTGAAGTGTGTGTCCACATCCACACAAGTATATTCACATACCATTTCCCATGAAAGGGAAGACTAAAATCTCTTCCCACTGTTAGTAGTAATATACAGGTTTAAAAAAAAAGTACTCGTGGCTTTTCTTTAAAAAAAACAGTTTATAGGGGCCAAGGTTTAGCTCATCGGCCTAAGTGCCTGCCTTACAAGTGTGTGGTCATGAGTTCAATTCCCAGTACCAAAAAAAAACCCCAACTTTATTGAGAGGTCATTTACACACCATGCAGTGTACTCATTTAAAGTATACTGTCCACTATTTTTTTAGTGTGTCTCTGGGGGTGTGTAACCATCAATTCAATCTATTTAAAATATTTTTAGTTTGGGTAAAAGGAGCACCACTAGCCCTTCCTTGGTCTATATTTTTTCCCTTTCTAACCCCTAAGCAGCTACTAATATTCTTTCTATCTTTTTAAATTTGTCTATGCTGAACAGTTCTTAGTAATAAAATCACCCAACACTGTGGCTGGGTTGTTTAGCATAATGTTGTGGAGTTTTGTTTTGCTTTTTGTTTTTGGGGGGTTTTTTGGTACTGGGGCTCCAACTCACAGCCTTGCATATGCCATGCAGGTGATTGTATGGCTGAGCTAAATCCCTGACCTGTGTTTTCTTTTTATTGCTGAATAACGTTCCATTGTATCTAATGGCCTTGTAGAAGTTTGAGTTATAGCTCATACGTACAATGCCTGCCTGGCAAGTGCAAGGTCCTGAGTTAGATTTCCAGTACAAAAAAGAAGAAGAAGAAACTTGAGGTTGTGTTTTTGAGACAAAGTTGTATAGTTGTGCTATGTTGACCAGGCTGGCCTTGAACTCCTGGTTTTAAACTGTCTTCCTGCCTCAGCCTCCCAAGTAGGTGAGTCTGTGGGAACAGATGCATGCCACACTGGGTTTGGCCTTTTAATAAAGCATACCAGCTCATGTTCTAAAACCAGAAATCCATTAGTGGTCAGTTTTTTATAATATTGTACACTGCTAAAAATATTTTGTCTTTATTTCGTAGATATTCATATTTCATAGTTTTGTTTGAGATTGATGGGAAGGATGTGATTCTTAACATTTCTTGACATGGTACTTTAATTTAAAAATGAATGCAGCTATAATATTATATAATACATAAGACATTATTCTTACAGGATTTGATATAGATACCCCCGATGATTTTGGCAGGACCTGTCTACATGCAGCTGCAGCTGGAGGGTATGTTAATGGTTCTTATTTCTTTTTTAAAAAGCAAGGGGACCTAGAAGTTTGTGCTCAGTGAATGCACAAATTTTAGGCCCTAGGTTCGAGCCCCAGCGCAGAGGAAGGAAGAGGGGAGGGAAGAAGAGGGAGTGGAAAGGAAAAGAGAAAATAACGAAGCTGGTCATGTAAGTTTTTCTCTTTTATTTGTTCCTGTCTTGTTTGTTCTGAACCACCACAAAGTAATAAAACAACAGTTGCTTGGGAAAAGATTTTTTTCATCATCTTCCAGTTATGTCATGGATTGTAATTGGGGGAAAGAAAATAAACCTCCAAGTCTTCTTTTTTTTTTATAAGAGAAAAAATTTCTGGGTAAATAAGAAATCTAATAAAGTGATTTCTTAAATAAAAATTCTTGTCCTCAAGTGAGGACATCAATTTATTAATGTTTTGAATAATACTGATATTCTTTAGGTATTTTAAAAATTATTTCTTGGGAAAAATGTTTATTGCATTTATTTCTTTACTGAGAAGAGGAAAATTTGAGATTAGAAGATTTTTGGACTGATTTTTAAATACTACTATTCAGAGAAATTAGTCTGTTGACTCTACTGAACAACAAACTTAAAATGCTACTGGACTCTGAAATCTTTTTGCTAACCTAGCAGTAATTCTGATAATTTAGATTTGTGGTAGGCTATTTAATTCATGATGTATCAAAAGGATATTTTGCAAGAACTTTATTTCTAGTGATAATTCCTTAAAAATTCATGTTGATTTCAGAGAACAGATGCTGAATCAAGAATGACTACCTGGCCAGGCTAAACTGTAGAGATGGATTGTGAAAGGGATGCCATTTATGATTATGTAATGTAGCCTCCTATAATTTTAAATAGGGATACATCTAAGCAAGCAAGTAGAAGAAAGTAACAGAAAGCTCACTGGAATGCTGTCCATATTTTGAGATTTTTTAAAAAAACCATTTAATGATAAACATCTTATTTCCTGAAAATTACTTGGGGATCTCTTTTACAGATGTGATCTACCTTTTTAAATAGTGACATGATTCCTTTGTTATTTCCTATCAGTGTGCCAATATGTATGTATATGATTTTTAAATTCTCAATAAGATGAATAGTAATGTTTTATTCTTTTTAAAGTGTGGATCAGATCATTTTGCTCGCATTTATTCTCATTTAAAAACATGCTCATTTAAATCTATCAATTTTTTTTTAAAAATCACTTGACAGCTAAGTTTTTTCTTTTTACTGAATAGGAATTTGGAGTGCCTAAACCTTCTGCTGAATACTGGTGCAGACTTCAACAAAAAAGACAAATTTGGAAGGTAGGGTAGAGTTCCTCTATAGAGCATAAACTTTATTTACTTAATGATATGCTTGACCTTTTGATTTCTGAAAATTAACTGAACAATTAAGTATCTTCTGCATTGTAATGGTGTTTGTTGAGAGTCCCACCAAAGCTAGTAGAGTCTATGTGTTTACTGTTACCTACAGTCTTCCTCTTGAGTCCTCTAATAGCCTTAGACTACCAGCCACAACTCTACCCTTACAAATACCTCTACTTTTTTCCAGTGGTAGGTATTAAGCCCAGGGCCTCCCACTTGCAGGCAAGCCTTTTGCCATTGAGCTACATCATTAGCAAGCCATTCATTCATTCGTTCATTCCTCCAGTGTGGAATCCTGTTGCCTCAGCCCCCAAGTAGTTGGTGTTACTACATCTATACTTTTTAATACCACTCCTCTTCCTCCCATAATATAGCATGGAAATTTAAAATTGCATGGTACCTGTGTTCCTTCAAGACACTCAGTAGCAGGCCATGGTGCCATGTGCCTGTAATAGCAGCATTCTGGGAAGTTGAGGCCGATGGATCATAAATTCAAGCCCAGCCTGCAGAGTTTAGGGACTTAGTGGACCCTGTCTCAAAATTTAAAAAATGGAAACTGACATTACCTAGAACACTGTAACTTAGTTCTTTCCTCGCGTCATTCCTTTGTGAAAATTCTACTTCCCATGTTTGGTTATACAAATCTTACTCAAACATCCACATATCCTACTAATAGAATCTCTAGAAGTTATATAGTAACGAATCTCTATTGTCTTTCAGCTAGTGTCCTCTCCTATTGTTGAGTCTCAAGTCTCATTGTTTTACATTTGTGACAGCAGTATATGAGGTTACATTATCTAGCGCTACTTAGAGCAGAAATAGAAAAGAGTGCATTAAACTGTGGTTTTAAGGTACAGGAAAGAAGTATATATTTGAAAGACGAAGGTCATAATATAAACAAAATTGTGTGTCAGCAGTTGAAAATTGTACATATCAAAGTAGATGACAAGGAAATATATCAAAAAGAAATGTGTGAATGTTTGTTGGTACACATGATGGCACCGGTATAACAGAGAAGTAAAGAGAATTGCATGTGGTAGGAATTCAGAAATGAATAGGAAAAAAAATGATGTGACCCCAAATTAGTTTGAGAAACAAACTGATCTCATAAATCTACTAATGGAAGTAATTAATGACCCTCAAAGTCAAGAATTACTTTGGTTGGCCTAGGAATGCAATATTTTTATAGTTAATTTGCTTTTATAATTGTACTTTAGTTTATATTAATTTGTAACATTTCAGGCATTCTATACTACAAATAGCAGAGAAGGCTTCTGAAGCATATGTTCTGAGTTTAGATGCTTCAAAGTAATTCATTTTAATTGCATTTATTAAAATATCTATATAATCAAGTAAGACAAAACCTTGTTTTACTCATTTTGTTAGGTAAATATTTTAGGAAAAATAATAGTATGAAGAAATTGTTCTGAATTTACCACTGCTTTACTGGTTGGTTTTGTTGTTGTTTTAAGAAATTAGGGAATTGGGCTGAGAATGTGGCTCAGTGATTAAGCACATGTCTATTATGTACAAGGCCCTGGGTTTAATCCCCAGTGCCCCCTCACACATGTACATATGAAAGATCATGGAATCATCATAATTTGATAATCTGAAGACAGTCCTAAAAAGATTCTGCTTCACATTAGTAACTAGGAAAAAATCAGCTGTAGATATTCAGTCTTTAGAAATTAAAACAGCATTCCTGCTTATCTAAATAGTGAATAGTCTTCAAAACTAGGCCTTTATTGCTTGAGAAATCTGACATTACTATTCAGGCTTTTTATGCGGTTTATATAACAACATATTCTTTTTAATACTTAAATTTTTTTCCTCTTACTCTTTATTCCTCTGCTGAATAATGAACAGCGTCTCTAACTCTGTACTCTCAGACATTTTTATTGGTTTAGGGAAAGCTTTGTTAAAATGAAAGCATATGACTTTCTGAGCAGAATAGTAGTCCGTAATTCACTTAGTGAACTGATCGAGGGGACCAGTAAATAACTCTTTCAGTTTTGTTTTTTATACCAAAAAGTTCTCTAATACCTTCCTGTCTCCTAATTTTATGTTCAGCCCACTAAAAGACTTAGTATATGGTAGAACTCAGTATAAAACTCCCTGTAAATACAATGTTTGTAACTGGATGGAGAGTCATCCTTGCTCTTGTTTACTGTTGCATATCCCTGGCTTTTATCTTTCTTGTATTGGTCACAAAAGATCTCCGCTGCATTATGCTGCTGCCAACTGCAATTACCAGTGCCTGTTTGCTCTTGTGGGATCAGGAGCAAGTGTGAATGACCTTGATGAAAGAGGCTGCACACCCCTGCACTACGCGGCTACGTCAGATACAGATGGCAAGTAGGTATCATATGGATGAAAGTGAACAATTACTTCTGTAAACTGGCAGAAACACCCATCTTGCAGGTGGATTGCTGTTCTTTGTAAATTTCTTTTTCCTTCTTACGTATTTTGTTATTGGTTATCTTTTCCTAAGCCCTTAATTTGGGAAATAAATGGATTTCATAATTACTTCTAAATCACAGTGATTACTACCTGGTCTGCTGAGCAGTCTGCCTTACTAACTGATCTGACAGATGAAAGATAAAATGCTCTTTGCTCATCCCTATGTAAAAAAATTTCAATATCACTTTCATGTTTCTTCCATTTGAAAAGGAAAGAGGGTGGCAAAGATGGACAATGTCAGAAGATAGGTAGAGATTGGATACAAGTATCCTTCACAAGTAAGTCAAATTTGCAAGGATCACTTACAAAGTAGTATCCAATAAGTGGTAACTGCACTGTCAGAATCTGGCACTCGGTACTGCATTTGCTTAAGTAAATAAGTTAGAAATACAATAAGTGAGTATGACCACAATGAATGAGAAAAAATTATTGATACATAAACGGTTTTATAAATACTATTCAGTTATCAGACTCATTTATAATACCTTAATATGTTTGTTTTCATGGAAGAAAACTTATTGAAGATCAGAAACAGATCTTCAGTGCTTTTCTCCATGTTTTTGAGCCAGTGAAGAATAAAAATATCATGGTAAAAATAAACAGTCATTTTTAGGGAGAGATACTATAAAATATACCTCTTGGAAATTGCATTTAACATCAAATTGTTTCCTTGGTTTTCATTATTTACTTTTTAATCCTCAAAATAAAAAGCATAATTCTATAAATTCAGAAAATAATTTCAAATAATTTCGATAACATTTTCTTTTCATTTCTGTTTATTTGTTTATAGTTTGGTTGTTTTATTTCAACCCAGCACTCTCACACTGAGCTGTATCCTCAGCCTATTTTTAAAAATGGGATCATGTTGGCCAGTCTGGGTTCACATTTGTGATCCACCTGCCTCGGCCTCCCAGAGTGCTAGGATTACAGGGTTATGATGCCACAACTGGTTTATAGCATTTTCTTGTGTTGAGTTTGTGACTAAAATTGTAATCTTGTAGGTACTAGTAAAATGTACTTTGTATTTTCACCTTAGACCCTTTGATTTATGTCAAAAGTTTTATATAGATATTGGAAGAAGTCAAAGTGTTTAGAGTGTGCTTTTGGATAGTAGCTATTTAAAGAAAAATCTGTGATAAGGACTTTAAATCAAAAAAATACTTGGTGAAAGTGGATGAACAGAGTATCCCTCAGTTTATTAGTTTTGCAACTTCAGGGTTTGATTTATAGTTTTTCTTAAAATAGGTCATATATACAATGACTTTTTTCACCATCTATAGTCCTTTCTTTTACCATTCCTGTAGATTGGTTATTGAGTACAGCTCAAGCTGATCTAAGTTTCACTGAGTGCCCCGTGACTTCTCCCACCAGCACACCACAAACACAGATTACACCATGTTTCTTCTACCCTAGACAATTGCATTAAACCTGAATTCTTATGAGAAAAAGAACTACATAGTATTCAACCCATGGTGTTGAGAATTTGTAGTTCTGTTTTCACCCAGTGACCTTTTTCCATACAGGTGTGCTAGTGCTTAACCAAACTAAAGCATTAGTTTTCTTGCATAATATAAACTGTTTTGAGCAAGTAAGTTAGAGACTTTAATTATTTAAATATTGTTGGTGTCCGTATTAAGCAACTTAGTGTATTGGAAAGAGCATGACCTTTTGGGATCAAAAAGACTCATATCTTGAGGAGGTCTCCATATTGGACCTGTTTAAGCCTTAGCAAGTAATTGCTAAGAAAAAGCAATTCTTCATCTGTAAAATTAGAATGTAACCTACTTCCTTAAGAGAATATGTATAAATCAACCAATCTTGGAGCCTCTGTTTTCTCTCTCGAAAGTATCAGAATCCTAGAGGTCCTCTGTAGTGTTTTCATGTTTTGGTTCAGTGATGTCTTACTTAGAAACCTTCTAGAAGTATAAACCACAATAATCATTCTGTAGTACTAGAGGCATCCTTTTAATAATCATTTTGGATGATAAATTAATAGCTCTAAAGGGTTGGTTTATTTTTCTGTATTTCAAAGATTTCATTCATAGTTTGAGTAGTAAGTGAATCTGGCATAATTAATTCATCCATCTGCCAGAATAAGAGTGAAGTCTTTGTAAAAGAACAAAGTATTCCTAACAGGTCCAAATTACTATTATTCGACTAGTGATGTAGCTCCAAGTACTTACTTGGTATAGTGTGCAAAAAGGCCCTGGTTCAATCCCTTGTGCAAAAACAAAACAAAACTGGTATTTCCACTTTCTCCCTTTAAGTTATTCCAGCAGAGTTGTTATTTATGTATGCTTTGGAATTTTTGGTAGACTGAGATTGATTTTGGGCTATTCAAATTAGTGTAATTACATGCAGTTCTCCACCATATGTCCCTTCATCTTGATTTTAGTAAATAGGAGAAAAGCGCATGAAATCTTTCCTGATCTGTTTATTCTATTAACCATGAACCTGATGAATTCGTCTTCTATAGAGTCATGACTCAGCAAAGTCTCTGAAATGTCTTTATTTTCTCATGATGTAAAAGTATGGTAAACAAATATATGGTTCCTGTTACAAACATATTAACTATTAATAAATACAGTTTTCTTTACCAGTTAATGAGAAGTAGGGCTGGCTTTGTGCAAGGTGATAAGGATCTCCCACCTCACCTACATAAAGTACATACAAGTAATAGAAGGGAAAGATTGTGGTTGTTTTTCCCACTTATGCCATATACCAGTGATGGCAGACCTTTTAGAGCTTTCAGTGGTGCTAACAGCCTGCTGCAGCACACATGCCATAGATTTGCCACCACTGCTATACACAGGATAAGGAAGAAACCCTCCTCTTGCCAGATGTCAGGTATAGTCACCATTAACACTTTTGTTTCTGTATGTGTCTGTAAATAATTGTTTTGTGTCCATCAGAGCCTTAACCAAAGACTTGGGTAAATGGTTTTAGAAATTTTATAAAGAATTTTATGGAATGTGATATCTAGTATATACCTAAACATTGTATTGTCTCCCTAGTGCAAAAAACTGAAAGAGTAAATAGGATCTAAAATGTACAATAGATACTGAGAAAGGGGAAGAAACTGCTCAAAAGGAAAGAACAACTAGGATGAGGGAAAGGAGAAAAGAAAGAAGGGAATACATATATGTATGACACAAAATTATACTACTAATCTCTGTTCATCAAAAAGGTTTGTATTTTCATGATTTGATCATTTTTTCATGTTTTTGTCTTATAATCTGAGCAACTACTTTGGGGATAACTACACAATATATTAACCATTGTTAATCTCCTGTTATGTTGTTTTGAAATTCTGTATCTGTTGTGTTTTGTTGTGTTGTGTTTTGTTTTGTTTTGGTTTAAAAAAATTTCCAGCTTCTATTCATTATCTACTTTTGTATTTCTTGATATTTGTTAACAAGCAGCACCCCACTTTTTTTTTTTTTTAATTTTTGAGTGTGTGTGTGTGGGTTTGTAGTATATGATTACACACCTCATGAGGAGTTGGTACATGTATATAATACATCTTAATTCTTTTTTTCTTCTCTCCTGCTATCTCTTGATCCCCTTCCCTTTTGCAAAAGACCTACCTCCTAATTTTCTGTTATCTTTTATTTTGCTCTTTATGTTTTGGGTTTCTCATGTAAGAAAAACCATGCTTTATTTAAATTGTGTGTCTGCTTTCTTCCACTTCACATCTTGGTCTCAAAGTACATCCATTTTCCTAGAGATAGCCCAGGTTTAGAGCCTTTATGGCAGAGTAGAACTCCCTGTGTGTAAACACCAAAACACAAGACAGCCTATATGTCATCTGTTGGTGTACATATAGGCTGCTTCCAAGATTGAGCTATTATGAGTTGTGCTCATATAAACATGAGTACGCATGTATCACTCTAATAAAATGTCTTTAATTCTTTTGAGGAAATACCTAGAAGAGGAATAGCTGGGTCAAATGGGATTTTCAATTCTAGTTTTTTGAGAATTCTTCATACTGATTTCCACAGTGGTTCTACTAGTACACATTCCTAATTCCTACCAACAGTGTAGAAAGCCCCACCACCAAAACACCGTCAGCATTTATTGTTACTAGTTTTCTTTCTGCAGTAAGGTAGCATCTCAGTGTTGTTTTAATTTTCTTTTCTCTAATAATCAGAGATGTTGAAATTTTTTCATGTATTTATTGGCCTTTTGTACTGTTTCTTCTGAGAAATGTCTTTATTTTAATTGCCTGGTTATAGATTGAGTCTTTTATTTGGGGAAGTCTTTATTTTTTTTATTTTTTTAGTTCTTTATATATTCTAGATATTAGTCCCCTTTCTGAGGAATAGCTGGCACATTTTTTCCCCATGCTATAGATTATGTCTTCACACTGTTTTTTCCTGTGAGGAAACTTTTCAATTTGATATGATTCCCTTTGTTAATACTTAGTTCAATTTCTTGTGCAATTGAGGTTCTGTTCAGAAAGTCCTTGCCTATGCCTGTGTCTTCAAAAGTTTTACCTATATTATCTTTCAACAGTTTGTTTCTATTTTAATGTTTAGATCTTTGATCTGTTTTTATTTGAGTGCATGGTGAGAGATACAAGTCCAGGTTAAGTCTTCTCTGTGTGAATAGCTAGTTTTCTCAGCACCATTTGTTGAAGAGGCTATCTCATGTTTTTGGCTTCTCTGTCAAAGATCAAATAGCCGAAGATGCCTGAAGTTGTTCAGCATATTCTGTTCTGTTCCATTGATCCACATGCCTGTTTGTACACCAGTACTAAACTGTTTTTTATTGGTGTAACTTTGTGACATAACTTGAAGTCAAAATTGATTCTTCCTGCTTTGCTCTTGTTGCCCAGGATTATTTTTGCTATTCTGGTTCTCTTCTGGTTCTATATGAATTTTAGGATTTCTTTCTCTAGTTCTGTGAGGACACGCCCCTTCTCAAAGTCTGGAGATTGCAAAGTCCAAGACCAAGGCACTGGAAGATTTAGTATCTGGTGAAAGCCCACTTCCTCACTGAAAACTGCAGTGTTTTTTATTTTTTCCTTTTGATATAGGAATTTGTGTTTTTTTAATTAATTAATTGTAACTATTACATTTAAAAATTGCATATAATGTACTATAGGATGTTTTGATACAGATGGGCATTGTGTAAGGATTAAATCAGGTTTTAAATGTCCATCTCAAGCATTTATCATTTCTTTGTTTTTGTTTTTTAATATATACAATACATTGTTATCTGCCATCATCCTACTGTGCGATAGCAGACCAGAACTTATTCCTATCTAATTACAACTTAGTAACTATTAATTAACCCCTTCCCATCTGCTCTTTCCAGCTTTTGGTAACCATCATCCTACATTACTTGGAACTTTTCCAAATTCTGTGTACAAGGAAAATCATAATACTTAGCTTTTTAAAACCTGTCTTAGTTCAGTTTAACACAGTGATCTCAAGTTCCATGCTGTTGTTGCAAGCAACAACAAAAACGCTCACTGTTTTTATGGCTGAGTAGTATTCCATTGTGTATTGGGATCATTTTTTCTTTATCCCTTCATCAGCTGATGGACACTTGTTTCTGTTTCTTGGCTTTTTTGATTCATGCTACAATAAGCATTAGAGTGTAAATGATAAATCTGTGGATTTTTAACACAGTGATCCAATACTGCTATGTCTTAGTGCTTTTCCTCATTGCTGAGACAAAAACCCAACACCCAAAGTTAAAGGAAGAAAGTTTTATTTAGCTCATAGCTTGTGGGTGCTTCAGTCTAATCAGCTGGTTTCAAAGCAGCGTGGCATGTGGCAGAGAGCAGCAGTTCATGGAGGCAGAAGAAGCAAAAGCTGTGAGAGCAGAAAAAGAAAGAAGCCTCTTTCTGCCCATTTCTTTATCCAGGCTGTTGGATTAGGGTGGTGCCAATCCAGTCAGTGGTCTGCTCCAGCAGTCACCCACCCTTGATCCCAGCATTGTACTACAAATTAGTTGCAAACTCTGGATTCAGCTGACTCTGAAAAAGCCCAATCTAAAAGCCTTGAGGCTTTGAAGAGAACATCTAGACACAAGACACAACACTATCAAACAGAACAATTTCATCACCCCAGAACACCCCTCGTAGTATGCTGTTACTGTCATCTCTTCCCTTCATACTTACTAATCAGTGAGTCCTTCATCACTTTAAGTTTGTCTTTTTGAGAATGTCATACAGTGGGAACATATATTGTTTAGTTTGTTGAGACTGATTTCTTTTACTATGCAGCTGCCTTCAAAATTTGTCTTATTGTTTGTATCTATAGTTTATTTCTTTTCATTGTTTTGAATGTATCATAGTACACCAATTTAAAGGCATGGGTCATTTTTAGCTGCCCTGAATTTTTGTGGTTTCTGAGTGTGAAGCATAAATCTTTTTCTCTCAGAGTAGGGTTACTGAATCATATGATAGGTGTTTGTTTAATATAAGAAACTGCCAAACTGTTTCTAGAATGGCTATACCATTTGCAAATACACCAGCAGTGTATGAGAATTCCAGTTGCTCTACCTTATTGGCAGCATGCAAAATTGTCAGTACTTTTAAAAAATTCTGCTGTGCAGTGGTTTCTAATTATTTTAATTTATATTTTATTAATGGTTAATGTTGTTGAATGATTCATTTCTTTATGTGCTTTTTTGCATGCTTTATAGCCTCTATAATTTTACTTAGTCCTACCTATTATTTGGGTTAATTTTATAGTTGATGAATTTTTGAAGAGTTTTTATATATTCAGGGTATATGTTGTTCAGTGTTCCCAATTTGAAACTTGTTTTTTAATTTTCTTGAACAAATGAGCAAAAGTTTTAAATATTTAAATCTAGTGTATTTTCGTTTATGGATCCTCTTTTATCTCCCCATCACTGCCCTTGTCCTGTCTTCCCTAGTTTCATGTGAATGGGTGGGGTTCAATGTGTACTTGTTTATATTCATCCCTCTTGTTACCACCTGCTGTATCCCTTCCTCTTGTCTAATAATAGTCTCCCTTTTACTTTCTTGTCATCTTTTTTAGATTCCACATATTAGGAAAAATGTAATACACTTCATTTGTGTGAGCCTGACTTTTTTGTTCCACCTTATCATTTCTAGAGCCATCCATTTTCTTGGAAATGACAGATTTTTTTTTCCTTGTAGCTGAATAATACTCCACCATGTGTATAGACCGCATTTTCTTTATTCATCTGTTGATGAGCTTCTCATCTGGTTCCATATCTTGAGTATTGTGAATTGTGCTACAATAAACATGATGTGCAAATATCCCAATAGTAAACTGATTTAAATTTTTCAAGTATACATATGAATGGTGTAGTTAGGTCAAATAATAGCTCTTTTTTTTTAGTTTTTTGAGGAGCCTCCATATTGACTTTCATATTGGCTATACTAATTTATATTTCTACCAGAAGTACAGAAGGTTTCCTTTTTTCCCCATATCCTTGGCAGCCTTTATTCATTGTTTCATTTTGTTTACTTTTGGGGTGTTTTATTTTGTGAATTTTGATGATAGACTATTCTGACCATGTAAGATGGAATCTCAATGTAGTTTGGCTAAAGATATCGAACTTTTTTCATGTAAATATTGGCAATTTGTACTTATTTTGTATTTCTTTTTAACGTTTATTAATTGGTCTATTTGGGTTTTTTTTTCTTTCAGTTCTTTATAGATTTCTAGATACTAATTCTGTGTCAAAATAACCCGCATTATCTAGACTGTCTCCTCCCTCTGTTAGTTGTTTCCCTTCCTGTATGGAAACTTTAACTTGATGTAGTGCCATTTGTTGATTCGTACTATTATTTCCTGTATTATTACAGTGCTGTTCAGGAAGCCTTTGCCTGTCCCTATGACTTCAGGTGTGTTCCTTATGTTTCTTAAGCAGTTTCAAAGTTTCAGGTCTTCACACCTAGGTCTTTGATCCATTTTGAATTGATTTTTGCAGTGAAGGCTGTATTTTTGCTTGCAAGGTGGAAGAGGGTAAAAGAGCCCCTTCAAGCCCCATTTGTAAGTCATTAATCTTATTTATGAGGGACACCTCATCACTTTTCAAAGGCATAGCTTCCTATTGTCATCACCTTAAGGTTAGGAGATCTAAAGTTAATTGGGAGGTAATAAATATTCAGACCATAACCACAGCTCTATATAAGGCATTCACATTTTGGCTTCCAACATCATTTATGTTTGTCTTTACCTAAATGCATTATGCAGTGGTTTTTTGTGCAGAGGTTTTATAATCTTTAAGCCTAATAACTGTTATAATATTTTTATTGCCAAAATAAATTTAGGTTTACTTCTGCGATAGTATAGAGAGGATATATTTGATTTTTGTGCATGATTTATATTACCAAACCTTGTTAAACTCATTTTGTGAGTCTGACCTAACTCATGGCTGTGTTAAGTTTTGAATAGATCTGGTACATGAATTGTATGGAACTTTACCTAGAGCATTGTAATATCTCTTTGGTGGCTAACAGCATTTTTAACTATGCTTAGAATCTTTTTCTTTTCTTTCTCTTTTTTTTTTCCTTTGGTAATAATAGTCAATGTTGTATACCATTATGGGAAGTAACAGTATAGTTTTCCCAGCAACATTTATTAAAGAAGCTATCTTTCTCCCAGTAAAGGTGTTTGGGCCCTTTGTCAAAGATAAGATAGCTGAGTGTTTGAGAGTTGTTTCTGCATCTTCTAGTCTGTTCTACTGATCCTCCTGTCTGTCTCTCTCCCCATACCATGCTATTTTTATCATTGTAACTTTGTAGTGAAATTCCAAGTCAAGGATTGGGATGCCTCCTGCCTTGCCTTTCTTGCCCAGAATTGCTTTTGGTATTCTAGGTTTCCCTGGTTCCAAATGAATTTTAGAATTGTTTTTTCTAGATCTATATAATAGTTTTGGAAGTGTGGCCTTCATTTATTAAGGTAATTTTTAATACCCTTTCTTGACCTTACTGATAAGAAATTCTACTCTTGTTCCATAGAGTTAGAAAAGTAGAAGTAATATCAACATTGTATGCTTACCATCACTAAGAGCTCAGTACTATCAAACATTGTTTCAATGGAGTAAGTAGTACTATAGATAGTAGCTATTTAAGAGCCTTCAGGTATACTAACTCTTCTGCTAGACTTTGGAATTATTCATCTTAAAGTAAGCGGATTTTCTTACGGATATTTTGTTGGCATTCACAGTAACTCATTTAAATGACATTTTTTGTGTGTATTTTTATGTATTACTCAAGTATAAGAAAATTGTCAGTTTGTTTCTATCACTGGTTAAAATGCTGGATTCCAGGTTTTTAGTATGTTGTTACTATATATAGGTGCCTGGAATACTTACTAAGAAATGATGCAAATCCTGGGATCCGGGATAAACAAGGATACAATGCAGTTCATTATTCAGCTGCTTATGGTCACCGTCTATGTCTTCAACTGGTAAGATTCCTGAATTCTTATTAAAGAAATAATGTAAAGTTTTATAGTCTGATAATGTAATGAAATTAAGAATAAATGATTAAAGAAACATATTGCTTTGCTTTGTTACATTTTCAGAATCGATACACCTCCTAATGTACTTGGACTTAGTAATAGACCCTTTATCCTTTTCAAAAAGGAGTAAATTAAAACTCCGTGAAGGAGCTAAGTGTGTTGGTATGCTCCCATAACACAACACTTGGGAGGCTGAGGCAGCAGGATGACTGGAGCCAGGAATTGAGGACTAGCATGGACAACATACAAGACCCAGTGTAGTAAACAACGAATCTCTGGAGGGGCTACTTACAACCTTATGTTACCTTATATCTGTGACTATAGCATTTACTTCTTATGTCACTGTGAATGTTTTCCATCAGTTTAAAAAAAACCAAAAACTATAACTATGTCTTATGTAAGAGTAAAAACCCTTGTGGGAGTAAAGTTCCCCTGTATTCTCAAAGGCCCTTTTATTTCATAACACTTCCTAATAAGAGATATTCTCCTTCTGCAAAGATGCTTTTTGTTTCAACTGTAGTCTCATCCTGGAAAGAATGTACCATTCACCCCACTTTGCCAAATCAGAAGGAAACTAAGCGAAAACTATTAAAATATAATCCAATGTAAATAGACTTGAGGTAGAATACTCATTTATATAGCTTATATTATAAATTACATTCAAGTTTGGTTTCCCATCAAGTAGAAATAAAATTCAAGGAAAGACAGAAAAAGGAGGTTAGCTATACCAGTACTTAGTATAACATTTAGAATACTGCTATAAAAATCAGTGGTTTTTGTTGCTGTTGTTTTGTTTTAGTGATGCAGGAGATCAGACATAGGAACTTGTGCATACATGATAGGCAGGTCCTCTACCAGTAAGCTACATCCTCAACCCATTTTTTATTTTGGAACAACTTCTAAGTTGTCCGGGCTGTTCTCAAAATATGTGATCCTCCTGCCTGAGCCTACCAAGTAGCTAGGATTTTAGCCATGCACCACTCCACCTAGCTATAGCACTTATTTTCTTAGGTTATAATGAATTTCTAGGCAGAAGCCTAAACCTATTTTGTATATTTGTGGTCTGTTATATCATATAGTTGTTTGTTTAAAAGAGTGTTTTTAGAGACAGAGGAAACATGTATTTAGAAGAGAATTTAACAAAGCCCTATGTAAGTAGGTTAACATACACGAATACTTCCTAAGCTAAGTGTTTTTGTTTTTAACCTTTCTTTCAGATTGCAAGTGAAACTCCTTTAGATGTTGTAAGTATTAGTTGATTCCTCCCTCCCATTAGACTATTAATGTCTTTGCTATCATTGGAACTGAAGCCAGAGATGTTTTCACATATCCCTGAAAGCAAAGACAGTGACAAATATGCATAGGAGAGGAAACATTTCTCCAAAATCAAACCCTTCAGAGCTCTTGTCTGTGATCCCTACTACACTTTGGTAATTCTTTTCCACTACTGATTTATATTCTAAAATAGATTTGAACTGGGGAGTAGAAAGAGTAACTTGTGCACTATATGTAAAGGTATCATTTCTGACATTTAAAATGCCTCTTTTTCAGTTAATGGAAACTTCGGGAACAGACATGCTGAATGATACAGACAACAGAGCAACAATAAGCCCTTTACACTTGGCTGTGAGTATTGCCTGTATAGGCAACTTGTATCTTGTTTGCTGAGAATACCTGGCATCTGTTCGTGTTAACTGTAGTAGCATTCTGAACTTTTAGCCCATGTATAGTAGTTATGGTACAGTTAAAAGTTGAAGAACTTTTTAATCCAGAGTATTCTTTAGTTCACTAGTGTTTTTTTTTGTTTTGGTTTGGTTTTGGTTTTGTAATGGTGTCCTTGGGCTTCTCCCAGGGCCCATTCTTAAGGGGAGAGAATATACCTGTGACATGAATTGTCAGAAGTGCTACCCTGGTGGAAGGATCCCTCACTGCCTAAGCAGATGGTATGCATGCACACACAAATTCTGTAGTATTTCTACAGTTTTTTGCCTATGTTGTGATCTTGGGATCATCACCACTTATATGTTTAGTGCAGCTTCCCTTATTCATGCTTTAGGATTTGGCTACATCCTCTAAAATGTCCCTTTCACTTTATACTTGTCTGAATTTTCCCTCAACATCAGCTTAGGTTAAGGGAGAGTGACAATTCTTAAATACAGGAGTGAATTGCCTTATGAAATTATAAGTAGAGCCTAGTCTAATTCTTTCTATACAAAAAAAAAAACATTTTTTAAACAAAGCATGCTTTAGCTGATTGAGTGTGGGGAGCTTTAAGAACAAGAGACCAGGATACCATCACCAGCTGTTTATGACAGCACTGATGTTAGTACAGTGCTTCTAGGGGTATATACTCAATGGGAATCAACCTAACTTCAGTGATCCATGTGTTTCTTTTCACATGTCCTCTTTATTTTTTATGTTAATATTCTCCTTATATGTGTTCTAACACTGACACACTGAATTTTCTATTAGTGGCAAGATGTGAACTCTAAGCAGATTATTAGGCAATTCTAGCATCATCATCATTCTCGCAGTAATAATAGCACTCATTTCTTAATCACTTACTAAGTGCCAGACTCTTTCTCCCTTCCTTTGTCAAGATACAACAAATTATCAGCATATTAAAGGGCCCCAAATGTCCTATAATGTGTAGGACTCTATTATTAGCTTAATGGTGTGATTTCTTCAGAAATTTCACATTTATATGCTCTTTCCCACTCTGCCCAGTTTTTAACAAGTTTCTCCTTTTGTACTGCAGTTTAACAGTGTGCTCCAATTGAATAGTAAAGTCATTGCCTCTCCTTCATCTCTCTCTCTTTTTCTCTGTTACACACTTGCTTATGTCAAACTTTTTTTAAGGGTAGTTTAAAAAAATTCATAACTACTTGATGTGGTGGTGCATATCTGTTTTTTCAGCACTAGAGAGGCTAAGGTAGACTGGCATATATAACGAGTTAAAGACCAGTCTGAACTATATATAGTGAGACCGTATCTCAAAAAAAAAAAGTGCCTTCTTAACCATTTTTTAGTGTACATTTCAGTACTATTAATTATATTCACATTATTGTGCATTCAGTCTCCAGAATTTTTTCCTCACTAAATAACAGCTCCCTTTTTCTCCCTTCCTCGAGCAGATTCTTTGAATTTAATCTAGATACCTCATTTAAGTGGAATCATACAGTATTTCTGTTCTTGTGACTGGCATATTTCTCTTAATGTACAGTCCTCAAAGTTTATATTGTAGCATGTGTCAGGACTTCGTTTAGTTTTAAAGCTGAATAATATCCCTTTGTATATACCATATTGAGGGCAATTTGGGGATGGTGTGTTTTGTTTTGTTAGCTGTACTGGAGAATGAACCTAGGACCTTGTGTATGCTAAGCAAGCACTCTACCACTGGGTAGATCCCTACCCTTTTTTTGTTTTTACTTTGAGACAGGTTTTTGCTAAGTTGCCCAGGCTGGCCTCAAACTCAATAATCCTCCTGTCTCAGCCTCCCAAGAAGCTGAAATTACAGGCATGCGCCTGTTTTCCGCATTTTAGTTATCCATTCATCTGTCAGTGGACCCAGTTGCTTCCAGTTTTTGGCTGTCTGAATAAGTACTGTTATGAACATCAGTGTGCTAAATAGTGTTTTTGAGCTGAAATGGAAATGTTTATAATTTGGTAATTAGGCTCAATGAAATGTAATTATACTACTGTTTTTGTATTTCATTTCTAATTTCAAGAGATTTTCACAAATTAGTTAAAGTATATTTTTTATTCTAAACTCAGGACATCTTGGCGCAGTAAACAACTCTGGTTGAAAGCTTAAGGGACTGGTCTTGATTCCTAACTCTGTACTGGTTGCACCAGCTCCTTTCCTCAGTTTTGTAAAAGAACATGATGAGAGGAAGAGCCTTATGACAAAGTATCAGGGCTTTTACTTATCCTGTTTTCCCTTTTGTTTTTATACTGTCTTCTGCATTTTCATTAGGGTTTTTCAAAGTTTATTCTCTTGGTAGCATAATTTCATTGAGCTGGTAAGGGTAAACAAAAGCAGGTATGATTCTAGAAAAACAGATTTCATTTTTTGCTTGTTTGCTTGTTTGAGATAGGGCTCTCACTATGTAGTTCAGACTGGTCTTGAACTCACTTTGCAGCCTTGGCTGGCCTCTAACTCACAGTGATCTGCCTGCCTCAGCTTCCTGAGTGCTGGAATTACAGCCATGCAGTGCTATGCTCAGCTGACAAAGTGAAGTTTTGTGACCTGCAGTCATTTTTATCTTTAAAGTAGTCAAACTTACAGTCAGACATCCATCACAGAGGTCACTAAGTCCCAGAGCAATCTCTCATTGGTGCTTTCTAAAATTTTCCATAAGAAGTAACTGTATTGTCCTTTGAAACTTATTACTACTTTATATCCTGCTCAGACTCTGTCCAGATTAATAATGTATGTCTAATCCCAGCATGGTAAAACACACCTATAATCCTAGCACTCTGGGAAGCTGAGGCAGAAGAGTCACAAAATTGAACCCATTCTAGACAACTTAATGACTTAATGAGCCCCATCTCAAAATAAAAAGTATATAAAGGACTGGAGATACAGTTCATTGCAAATGACTTGTGTTCATTTCCTAGTACCACACACAAAAACCATGATGACAGTGAGAAGGATGAGGAGATGTATGTTCCATTTACATGTTAGTTACTTCTGAATTCTCATTGTGAAATGAATACTGCGTAAAGAAGGGGCTTCTACCTGATAAATCCCAACGTGTCATACTTACTTTCCTTGTCACTGAGACACACAGAATAGTACCCAACACCAGCAGCTCATATTGTGAGTCAGGTTTATTATATTGGCTCACATTCTTGAACATAGTCAACTGACTCCAAGGCAGAGGGGCATGGTGAAGAACTGCTGAAGGCATAGCAGACAGGAAGCATAGAGATAGGAAGGAACTAGAGAGTGGGACAAACCTTTCCAGGCCATGCCCACTTCATGGCTGCCCCCAGTGATCCTTCTCAAAACCAAACCCCGCCTCCCAAGAGCAAACCAGCTATACCATCCTCATAATCTAATCATCTTCTAGACATAAGGCTTCAGGTGCAAGTTTAGATCTAAGGTCTAACAACATCTACTTTTACACAGGTAGAAGAATGCCTGGAATATGGTAAATGCTTTGAAAAGATCTCGGGTACTTTTGTGCAGAAAAAAATATTTATGCCTATAATTCTAGCACTCAGGAATCTGAAACAGGAGGATCACTGCAAATTTGAGACCAGCCTTGGCTACATAGGGAGTTCAAGGATAGCACGAATTGTATAGTGAAACCCTGTTGCCCAAAAAACAAGTTTATTTTTGAGTACTGGCACATTATTGGATGGCAAAAAACTCAGCTACTAACTCAAATCAAGGTACTAGTTATCCTTGTGATTAAAATATAGTAAAACTCATGGAGTTAATGTGGAACACTAAAATGTGATTAAGAACACAGGCTTTGGAATCATACACTTAAAATAAAAGCTTTTAGTGAGTCCATGACTGACATCATTGATTGTCTTCCCTGAATCAGGGACTGTATTCTCATGAAAATATCACCTGTCATTTGAACATTATTATTTGCAGAATACCTGTTCCATCATACTATAGCTTGCTATATTGATTATTAGAAAAATGTATAGTTAACTTTCTGAGTTCTTATTATAGAAGTTAAGTATCTGGGAACTCAGAGTAGCTCATTGGTAGAATACTTGCCAGGACGCATGAGGTCCTGGTTTGATTCTCCACAGCACACAAAAAAGGAAAGGGAAAAAAATCTTTGAAGAGTAAGTCTGTTTTTTTGTTTTGTTTTGTTTCCCCATAGGCCTATCATGGTCACCACCAAGCCCTGGAAGTGCTGGTACAGTCTTTGTTAGATCTTGATGTGAGAAACAATAGTGGAAGAACACCCCTAGACCTTGCAGCATTCAAGGGCCATGTTGAATGTGTGGATGTACTCATTAATCAGGGAGCCTCAATCTTAGTAAAAGATTACGTTTTGAAGAGAACACCTATACATGCAGCAGGTATGCCAAATATGCTTACTTACCATTTTCCTACCTGATGTTCTTTTTAAGTTCTGGTATATAATACTCCTGGTAGTTACCTTACATTTTGTACTGTAAATGATCAAATGACTATATTCCTAGGGGAAAACCAACAGCAAGACTTTAAAATATTATCTACCTAAGAAATTAGATTTATGTAGCAATCTGACTTCTGAGATACTTTACCACAAAAGAGCACAATAGTTTTTACTTTCTGTTGGGGAAAGTTACTTTGGATTAGTTGTGTACTTTCATTTAACAATTGATAAAATGTTTGCTTAATTTGCCAGTGTACTTTATTAAACATTTCCTCAGACAAAATATATAGATCATCTACTTTATGCAACAACTACATTGTATTGTAATCTTGTAATGTTGCAGATGTGTGAAAATACAAAGATGTGAACCTAAGTTGTTGAAAGAATTGGTACTAGGTGCATATCAATTTGGTACTAGGTGCAGATTTCACAACTCCATAATTACTACTTAGCAGTAATTAGATAATCAAGCTGGTACAGTTAAAGAAATCTGTTAGCTTGCTATTTTTCATATGGTCAGTAAACTAGCTTTATGTGATTAGATTCATTTCACTAGTCTTATTTAGAAAGTGATCTTTAAGAGTGCATTCAAATATATGACTTGAATTTTATTTGTAGTCCTTAGATTTTAGAAGACTATAAGGTAACACCCAGTCTTGCTCCCAAATCGGCCTTTCAAAACTGATATTCAGGCAGGGCTCAGAGACAATTATTGTAATCCTCTAATAAATGTATTCATAAAAGAGTCACATAAATAAGAGGTCAAAATGATGACTGCTTTTTATTATGGAAAGGTGTAAATGAAGTACTATGTCAGTCTATACTTAGAAAGATTATATTATAACCACATGTGATTTGCAGAGCAAATCTGAACTTTTAGATGGAGGCTTTGCATTCTTAATAGATAAATATTGAATTAAGGCACTATGCTATGTACTCCAGCATAAATCATACCCAACAAGAGTTGAGGAGCTGAGTGTGTTGGTGCACGCCTGTAATCCCAGCACTCAAGAGGCTGAGGCAAGAGGAATGGTGCAAGTTTGAGACCAACATGGGCTACAAAGTGAGCTCAAGGCCAGCCTGAAGTGTGTAGTGAGACCCTGTCTCAAAAAGACCAAAAACAAACAAACAAAAAACTATCAATAAATGCAAACCTTAATTGGACAGATGTCTTTCAGATTCAGAGATCTGCTAGAGAGCATCTTTTTACTCATAAGATGTAAGAACACTGAAACGCTTTTTCTAGTACTTAACCACTTTTCCCATGGTGACTGCTTGATGTTTTGAGTACTGAACTTGGATCACACAAACACTCATCAGTGCTACTGTGCCCTGAGTAATAAGACTTTATTAAACAAATGCTGGCCTGGGGCTGGGGATTTAGCTTAGCAGTGTAAGCACCTGCCTGGCAAGCATGAGGTTGTGAGTTTGATCTCTGGCACCATAAATAAGTAAATAAATGCTGGCCTATAATATTGGAGCCATCCCTAAGTACTATGATGTTGTTATTCCTAAGAGAGCTGCTGACAGAATGCAGCACACAGATTTAATGTGGGTCAGAGTGTTTTCAAACCCCTGCTCTTAGTAACTATTATCATCTAATACAGCTGTCAGAAACTACTGTTGAAATATTAGACACTTATCTTGCTTTCCATAATTTTTTTTTTCACCATTTTTAATTCGGAGAAATGGTGGAAGACATTCCTTTCTGGATCATTTTGTGGTTCATAGATTTCTTTATTCAAACATTATTGGAATTTTGCAGATTTAACTGACTTGAACAGCATTTTATTTTTGCTGGGCATAGTTATTCACTCCTACAATTCCAGCATTTGGGAAGCTGAGACAAGAGGTAAAGGAGTTTGAGTCCAGCCTGACTACATATGGAAATTCTGTGTCCAAATAAATAAATAAATAATAGTCTGCTATGGCAGGTGCACACCTGCTATTTCCTATTTCTACTTTCCTATTTTATTTGGGAACAGAAAAGCTTTCTTTATAGATGTGTTCTTTTTCTTCTATTATATATTTTTATGGTTTGGAATTCTTTCAGCTATAAATAACTGAAAGTGGCTTAAATGATGGTGTGAGCCAGGGAACGTAGCTCAGTGACAGACCACTTGCCTAGCATGTGCAAGGCCCTGGGTTCAGTCACCAATACAAGGGGGGAAAAGTAATCGTGGTTTGATCTCTCACACAAACATTTAAAGGCAGATACAGTTCCAGGGTTGGTTGATTCTACAAAGATATCAAAACTCAGCCAGTGTCTATTACTTCATTGCCTTTGCATTCATGTCACAAAATGGTTGCTGGATCACAAAATAAGGAGGGTTAAAAGTATTTTCTAAAAGTCTTTCTTATGTCTTTCAACATCTTAGTCATCAGATCTGTATCTTGTACTCCTTGCAGCTGATCACGATCAAAGAATGGGATTGTTGCAGTTAAGTTGGTCTAACGTGATTGGCTTATTTTGTCCCTTGCTACAGGCAGATCACCCTCCCTGACTGGGAGCTATAAAATGATGTGACAAGGAATGAGTGCTGGCTGGGTTGCCTGCGTGGTGTGATTTGCCATGAGGAATTTATGTCTCTTCAGCTTTAATAACAAACTCAGTAGAAATCTTGTTTGTAGCTGGGCATGGTGACACATGCTTATAATCCCAGCCCTCTAGGAGGCTAAGGCAGGGAGGGCCACAGTTTGAGCCCAGCCTGGACAACTATGTAATTTATCAAGACTCTCAAAATTTAAAAAAAAGATTTTTTTTTTAAAACCTGAGGATATAATTCACTGTGCAGGCCCTAGGTTCAATCATCAGTATGAAAGGGGGAAAAAAAGAACCTACTTTGTGCATGTAATAAAAATTTCTTGCATATTGAATTCAGTGAATTATATTCTAGAAGATGTCCTCTGAGATGGACATTTTCTGTTATATATAATTACTGAAATTTGTAAATTTCATTTTTCAGCAACAAATGGCCATTCAGAATGCTTACGGCTATTAATAGGAAATGCAGAACCACAGAATGCAGTAGATATTCAAGATGGAAATGGGCAGTAAGTTCTAACTTTAAATTACTTTGAGGCTGTCTCATAATCAACACACTTTGGCCCCAGTTTAGTAAGTCTGTTTTTGTATGTAACTAAGTAACATCGAATAATAGTTTTTTAAATTTTATAGTTATACTACAAAAGACATATTTAGAAAACAGGCCATCATATTGGAATTTATGGACTGCAGTCTTCAGTGATGATTCTAACTCTGTGCCTCTTGTTGCTCAGGACACCTCTGATGCTGTCTGTTCTAAATGGTCACACAGACTGTGTATACTCATTACTGAACAAAGGAGCAAATGTGGACGCCAAAGATAAATGGGGAAGGACAGCACTGCATAGAGGGGTAAGCCGGTTTCTTTTCAAGAAGCTTTATGACCTCGTATTACAACTGAACTAGACTGATTATTTTTCATTAAATTTCTGCTGATCAGTTTTACTGGTTTTTTTTTTTTTTAATTGTGTTTTTAATGTTAAATTTGAACAGTTACAGTTACTAAGAGAATAATACTGTTAGGGCAAAATTTTAATTCCCTACAAAATTTATTTTTCATGTTATTTGTATTTTGATGATCTGTTTCTTTAATTAAAGTTTTAAGTAACTTTCAAAAAACATTGAATTACTTAGAAAAAGATAAATATCCTTCCTTATTAGACTTAAAAATGTTCTAATTATCTAAAGTTGGTATATAGTATTCAGCAAAAATACTTGACTACATGGAAATGTTTTTCTTTCAGGCAGTTACAGGCCACGAAGAATGTGTAGATGCGTTACTTCAGCATGGTGCTAAGTGCTTACTACGAGATAGCAGGGGTCGGACACCTGTACACTTGTCAGCTGCCTGTGGACACATTGGTGTTCTTGGAGCCCTTTTGCAGTCAGCGTCTTCCGTGGATGCAAACCCAGCCGTAGCAGACAATCATGGATACACAGCACTTCACTGGGCTTGCTATAATGGTAAAACCTGTGTTTAATGCCTGTTATGTACTCAGTGGAGACAAGTGATAATAATGATACTTCTAATGAAAATAATGTATTTATTAGACAAACTGAAAATTTAAGATTAGAGGATGCCTGGTAACAATCTACTGTCTAGTTATAGCTTATTCCCTCTGTCATGTCAAAGCCAGGGCCTAGTTATTGAGGGTGTATGACAGCCATGAATTTTTATTTTTTATTTTCTTCCTTCCCTTCCCTCCCTCCTTTTCTTTCTTTTCCATTTTGTTTTTTTGCTTTGTTTTTGTTTTTTAAACAGAATTGAGGGCAGCCACTTTGCAGGTCCCTTCCTGTCTCTCTCAGGAACCATCTCTCCCTCAATAAAATGTCTCACACTAAAAAAATAAATAAAACAAACTGGGAATTGAACCCAAGGCCTTTACACTGAGCTACACTCCCAGCCCTCATTTTGAGACAGTCTCATTAAGTTGCCTCGACTAAGTTCAAATTTGAGATCATCCTACCTTGGCCTCCCAAATCCTGGAATTACAGGTGAATTTCACCATGTCAGGCTAAGATACAAAATTTTATGAAATGTTTCTTAGACCTTCACTTTAATATTTTGAACAATTTTATATCCTTAATATATTTTATATACTATGTTCATATTTTAATTTTACTTTATAAATGCTCTTATGTTAAAAAAGCAGAAAAAATAATAGAATGCATTATACTTCTAATTGAGAGCTGCATTTTCTTCTGAAATCTGCGTTTTCTTACATCAGTAACATGCATGCTCCACATTTTAAAGAAATAAAACCCTAGCAGGTACAAGCCATTCTTCATAGGTTAACTAACTCTGTTGGAGGTAGAACAGACTTGCTTTGCCTTCCTGGAGCCTCACAGTCATACTCATCCCTTGTACAGGTAGACTCACAAAGGGTCATTCAGGGAAGCAGAAAGCTGTTTTTAAAGTATAGGTATTAAAAATGGAGTCTGGCTTATAAAATTTCAGTAATTAAATAATTTATAAGCCAGGCATGTTGGTGCATGCCTGTAATCTCAACCCTTCGGGAGGCTGAGGCAGGGGGATTGCTATGGGTTCCAAGACCAGCCTGGGTTACAAAGTGAGTTCAAGGCCAGCCTAAACTGCTTGGTGAGACCCTGTCTCAAAAAGACAAAAAGTAAAATTAAATAAATACAAAATTTATAAATTGAAGCATGTCGAGATGGTAATTTTTTCCATGTACAGCCCATAGATTTGATCATCTTAGAAAATACACAAATAGATACAGTACAGTGTGTATATCAGTCTTGTCAGAGTTTGGACGTAATGAAAGTTCTTTAAATTTTTCTAAGTTTCAGTATGGTATTGAGATTAATGTTAGTTATAACAGTATATTCATAAAGTTGTAATTCAAGTATAGCATTTGTTCTACAGTCAGTTGAGTGCCTTGCTAGAGATTAGAGGTTTGTTGTCTTTCTGTAATCTGCTGCTTTATGATTCGTTCTCTGGGTATCATTCTGATAATATTACTGAACTGCAGTGAAAGAAGTCTGAATCTTATGAAATTATAGTGTAATTAAAATTTTTCATAAGTATTTCTTCAGATATTTCAATTTTCATGCTACTCCTCATTATAGAATTAAGAATTTCAGTCTTTCGGTATAAGAAAATTTTAGGGTTTTTAGGAGGGGGGATTTGGGGAGTTTTTTTGAGGCAGGCGTAGTAGTGAGGGTTCTTAAGAATTGTTCTGTGATTACTATTGATCATCCTCCAACTCCAAGTATAGCAGAATCATAAAAAATTTAATACAGATAAATCTATTGTGAATTTAATAGCGTACTTTGGTCTGTGTTTTACTACTTTATGTTCTTAACCAAAACTATCTTGAAAACAGTGAGACACTATGGTAGCCAACAGTTTGTTTTAAATCAAAGAAGACACTGTGTTTTGCTATTCGAATTTGATTTGTTTTAATAATGTAATTTGACTTTTTGTGGATATGAGGAAAACCCAAAATATCCAGTGTAATGGGATAGTAACCACAAATATGAATTTTATTTCTGAAAAAGTTAATGAGGTAAAACTATTTCAATCCAAAGATACTTTATTGGTTAATTCTTTTTAAAAAAATTTATCAGTAAAAAACCACAGAGAAAAATATTAAACTATAAAATACAGTTCAGGAAGAGCACTTAGTTTTAAATACACTGCTCTGTTCTTTGCTCTCTATAATAAGGTTTCTCATGAGGTCTATCACTTAACACACTCTTCCTGCTCTATTACTGCTAAACTAAGGCACTTTAACATTTGGTGTTAGAGACGAATTTTGCACATAATACATGGCTGGTCACCATTTAAATTAATCAAAGGACATGTCTAATTCTGAATGGCACTGAAGGAAATAAAATGTGTGCTGATTATGTGGAATAAGAGACCGGAAAGTCAGTCTAAAATTAATACCATATTTATAGCCAAAGACATGCATTATCATTTGGCATTCTTAAAGTAGAATATGAAAAGTGGTTTTACTTTGACTAATAATTACTGTATGACTGGAAAGAAAACTGGAAGCACTCCAGTAAAACAAAAAACAACCTTTCTCTCAAAACTAAAATAATGATCAAGTTTTAGAAAAAATAATTGTCTATACATACTGATCTTAAAGTTCAGAATTTTAGTTTATATAACCATTTAATATCTTAAATATATAATACTTAGATTATGTCATACATCCCTTGAAAAAGTTATTGATTTTTTTTAAGTGATTATAGTGGTACATGCCTATAAGCAGGAGGCTGGGAATGTAGCTCAGTGCAAAGGCCCGGAGATCAGTCCCCAGTACTGATAGGTAGGCAGATAGATTGATTGGTTCATTGATGTTTTTTGCAGCTCTAAAACAGTCTCATTATATCCTTCTGAAATATCAACAAGGCCAGTTTTATCTCTATTACGTAAACAGAGGGATAAGATTGTCAGTATAATATCAGTATCACCCAGTAATGATTTTCTGGAGAGAACCACGGGCCACAAGTTCCCCTTTATCAGTCTGCACTGTTAACTAGGTAGTGGTTCTTGAGCCCTTTGATTTAAGGGTCTATAGGTTATAGCTGTAGAAAGTGACTGTATTAGAAAGTAAAACTGAGCCATTTTTTAATATTTATTTTTAAAAATCTGTTACATTTAATATAAGTAATATTTTTATGAAGAATATTTTCTAAAACTTAACAAGAAGAGTTGACAGATTTCTTTAATGGCTATTTTAAGAGAATAATTGGATTGTCATCTGCATCTGTCTTCACATATTTTTAATAATACTGAAAGGTTCCCCAGGCCCAACATTTAAGAATCCATATATCAGGATGGTAGGAAGCTCTTAAATAAGTATTTGACATCTTTCTACTGCTCTTTGTTATGAGTTATCGTTCGAAAAGATGGTATTAAAGCACTTTCTTAACCTGAGCATTTTAGGCCAGATAATTTTTTGTTGTAAGAGATTGTAATGACCATTACAAGATAATTCGTTGTATCTTGACTTCTACTCACTATATATACCAGTGGCATGTTCCCAACCCCAGTTGTAACAAGCAGAAATCCACACATTGCCATGTACCTCCTTATGGTCACAATTGTCTTGCTTGGGAACCAGTAAATTAGGGAAAAGATATGGCAAAAAATGACATACAGTTATAAGTTCCCTAAAAATTACCTTCTTGGGGGCTGGGGGTATGGCTCAGTGGTAGAGCTCTTGGCCTGGCATACACAAGGCCCTGGTTCAATCCTCAGCACCACAACAGCAACAAAAAAAAAAAAAAAAAGAAGAAGAAGAGGAGGAGAAGAAGAGAAGAAGAAGATAACAATTACAAGATAAAATTTAAGTAGACCTATTATTTGAGAATGTTAATAGTTAACATAATAGAGGATCACTTTGTGAAAATAGAGACTAAAAATCTTACATATTGTTAAAGAAGATCCTAAGTGACTAATAGAATAAAAGAAGCAATATTTTATTTACAGCAACTCATCCAGGTTGGGTATCTGAAATCTAAAATACAGTAAAATATGGACTTCGGAGTAGTTTGAATTTTGGATTTTCAGGTAGGGCTACTGAGCCAGAGAAGTCTATAAGTATTCCAAATTCCAGAAAATTCTGAAATCTAAAGCACTTCTGACTACAAACATTTTAGAGAAGAGATACTCAACCTTTCCTGCAATTGGGGTTTTTTGTTTGGGTTTTTACTAAACTTGACATTGAAAAGAAGGTTAAGAAAAATCTGAGGTTTGATTTTTTTTTTTCCTGTTTTCAGCAGTTATTATGTAATAGACCTAATACCTACTAGTATGCTTGTCCTTTGCCACAGCACTATCATTTTTAGGAAATCATTATGCTAAAATACTTGCATAAGCCAGCAATAGTTGCAAGGACCTTTAATGCCAGCATTCTGGGAGGTTGAGGCAGGAGGATTGCAAGTTCAAGCCCAGCTTGAGGGGACCTTAGCAAACAAGATCCTATTTCAAAATAAATGCAGGAACGTAGCTTAGTGAGAAGACCTAGGTTCTGTCTCAAGTACAAAACAGAAAAAAAACTGCGCGGTTTGCATATCGTTCATGAACTCTTTGCCTACCCTTGTGTCTTCAAGATTTCTACCTACCTTGTCTTCCAGTACATTTAGTGTTTTTATTTTAATATTTAGATCTTTGATCCATTTGACTTTAGTGCATGGTGATAGATACGGATCTAGTTTTAGTCTTCAGCATGTGGAAAGCCAGTTTGTCCAGCACCATTTATGAAAGAGGCTATTACTTCAAGGAATCAACAACTGGGATCTCATCTTACTAAAAAGTTTTTGCATTTCAAAAGAAATCACCAGGGGAGTGATTTCTTTATTCTCAAATTTACAATTCTCCTGTTTTAGTTTCCTGAGTGTCTGAGATTACTTGTGCCCATCTTCACAGATTTTCTTTGCTTTTCTCTTTTTTTGAAACAGAATCTCACTGTGCAGTTCAGGCTGGCCTTGAGCACACTGTGCAGCCCAAGCTGGTCTTGAACTCGCAGTGATCCTCTTGTCTTAGCCTCCTGAGTGCTGGGATTACAGGCATGTACCACCGTACCCAGCTAGATTTTCTTTACAGTAGCAATTTTGTCACAACCCATAATTATGAGGTTAAATCATTTATAATGCACTGTGATAATGTGAAATTCTTTAAAGAATAAGATTTCTGGCCAGGCAATGTGTGGCATGCTCCTATAATCCCAGCTACGTAGACTGATAACAGGAAGTTCACAAGTTTGAGGCCAACCTGGGCAATTCAGCAAGATCTTGTTTAGAGAAGTACTATACTATAGTATCTTGGGCCAAGAACTTAATTGTTTCCATGATTCTGATCACAGAATTTGTTCCAAAGTTTGTTTGCAACCAGAATCATGGAAAGAATTCAATTCACAAACCAAGAGATACTTGGTGGGTGGGTGGACAGACTAGGGATGTAGCTCACTGTTTAGAACATCTGTGGCTTTGATTTCCAGTATTTCCAAAAAAAAAAAAAAAAAGAAAGAAAGAAAGAAAAGATGTCTAGACATACTATTGTGTAAGGATATACACAGTTTATTATGGCTTGTATTTAGTTGTCTCCCCAAAGCTCCACCAATGAGGTCATTGGTAGGGCTTTTTCAGAGGTGACTGGATCAAGAATGTGTGACACTGGAATTGATTCTTGATATAATGCTAAAATCAAGGGCATTAGGAATAAGGGTATAAGTGCTAAGTAGCCTGGATAAGGTAAACATTAGAGGGCTGGGTATTTAACTCAGCAGCACACGCACCTGCCTGGCAGGGTCCTGAGTTCAAAATTCAGATCCCAAAAAGAGAGACCTAAGAGATAAAGCTGTGGTGTTACCTGGCTTATTTTGCTATTTTCTGTCCACCATGAACTATTTCTACTGTACTATCCCTTGTCAGTCATGCTACCCTGTGTTAGGAGCAGCCAATTATGAACTAAAACCTCTATAAACTGTGAGCCAAATACAAAAGGTTTCCTCTTTAATTTAGGATGTCAGGTATTTTGTTTCAATGAGAAAAGTAACCAAAACAGAATTTGATATAAGGATTGGTGTTACTGCTGTGAATATATCTGACCATGGGGTTCAGGAACCTTTGGTAATGACTTGTAAGAAGAGTTTGGAAAGAGTCAGAGATGCCAGTTGTAAAGGTATAGCTGGGGCACCTTAGGTTGTACCTGGTGGGAGATTCTAGTCAGGGCACAAAAGATCAGAAGGCTGATAGAAATCCTGCTAGGCTCAAGAGGTTTCTGCCAAGAAGGACTACATTACCTGTTAGACTCCAGATAGTGTGTGTGTTAATCCTTGGCAGAAAATTTGTCTGCATTTTACTTATGTCCAGAACTTTGCCTGAGATTAAAATTAAGAGTAACAGATTAATTAATCTTGCAGAAGAAATTTCAAGGCAGTCTAATGTTGAGGCTGTTGCATGGCTGCTGTTGGAGGCTTTTAGTTAGATTTATGTTGAGAATCAATAGCAAAGAGCCCAGCAGAATGATTTGAAACGTGAGTTATTTTTTTTTAAAGCCCCTGATACAGGAAATGAGGAAATCTCAATTACTGAAAGAAAATAAAACAGATGGCCAGAGGACTTCACAAGAAGCAACAGAATTTCTTCCTTTGCACTCTCAAAATTTCAAAAATAAAAGACATTGCTTTAAAAAGAGAGCCTGAGAACACTATGTTCCAGAATGGCAGCAGCCTAAGAAAGTTGTTCCTTGGGATTTATAAACAGCAGACCCCTACAACTAAGAGAAAAAGTGGTTACTGTTCCAGTTGCAGCAGACTTTGGCATCATTCACATGGTGCTGGCTTTGAATGTATGCAAAATGCAGGAGTTATGGGCTCGGGAAGTCTTCTACCCAGGTTTCACGAGAAGACCTGGGAGGCCAGGCAGTGTGCCTGAGAGGGCCACATGAAAGGCAAAGGCTTAGTAGAGACCCCCAAAGTTCAGAGCAGCTAGAATGGTGGGTTATCTGAGAAAAGCTGCAAAGGCAGAGCAGGGCCAAGATTAGCCGTGAGAGCTGGAGCCACCACCAGGGCCATAAGAGCAGAACCACTAAGCCCTGTAGATCTCACAACTTGCCACAAATTGCTGGGGATATGAGAAGTAAAATTGTGAAATTTAATGTTTGTCATGCTAGATTTTGATCTTACTTTGTTCCCATTCCTTGCCATCTCCGTTTATAACTTTTAGAATAAAAATGTCTGTCTTGGGCCATTAAATATTAAAAGTGCTTCACTTTATTTTCATTTATTCAAGGCCTTACAGCTAAGTTTGTCTGAAATCTCAGAAGGGACTTTAGATAGACTTTTCAGCAATGCTCAAACTGGTAAACCTGTGGCAACTCTTAAAGATAGACTAAAATGCCTTTTGCATAAAGGGATATACATTAGTCTTTGGGAGGCCAGGGGCAGAATGTTACGGCTTGTGTCTCTATGTCTCCCAAAGCCTCATGTGGTCATCAGTAGGGCTTTTTTGAAGGTGACTGAATCTAGAGGTATGACACTGAAATTGATTCTTGGTACAATGCTAAAATCAAGGGCATTAATGATGTGAATGCTACCCTCCCTAAGTATCCTAGATAATATGAGGCCTGAGGGATAGAGCCATTGTCATCCCTGCTTTGTTTTGCTATTTTCTGCCCACCATCAACTGTTTCTCCTCTGCTATCCCTGTCTGCCATGCTACCCACCATTAGAGCCAGCCAGTTATAGACTAAAATCTCTACAAAATGAGCTAAATAAACCTTTCCTCCTTTAACTTAGGATGTCAGGTATTTTGTCTTAGCAATGTAAAAAATAACTAAGACACAACTCATTATATAAAAAACAAGTCACAGACCAAAACATCTCAGATGCATTAATAAAGTTTGTGTGTATGAAGAGTCATATAGATATAGATACCTAGAAATTTTCTAGAAAAATGATTAAGGTTTAGAGAGTGTAACTGGGAGATGAGATGGAGGCAAGAAGTTGTATGTATGATATTTACCAATTTTGGGGGGGGTATTAATAATCTGGTTCTTTTACCTAATAGGTCATGAAACTTGTGTAGAACTTCTTTTAGAACAAGAAGTTTTCCAAAAGATGGAAGGAAATGCTTTCTCTCCATTGCATTGTGCTGTGTAAGTAAAGACAGAATGAATCAGATTTGGTGTGAGTGTTTTAATGCACCCTTACTGTGAGTGATCACTTCCTTATCTTACACAGGATAAATGACAACGAAGGTGCTGCTGAGATGTTAATTGATACATTAGGTGCCAGCATTGTGAATGCCACAGATTCCAAAGGAAGGTAAGAATTCAACTACTGGCCTGGTGTGTGAGAATTTACAGAGAACCCATAATTAATTGAGAAATTGAATTTTATTTTTCTAAGTGTGAATCTTCATTAAAATTTTTTTCTGTTTTAGGGCTTTTGTACTTATTAATAGTTTTTAGCCAGTTTTCCTCTTTAAAAGCTATTTCAAAATTTAGAGATTTCCCCATTTTTAAAAGTCTGCTTGTTACCCCAAAGTGAACAGTGTTCTAAATAGGAATAAAGGCCAGAAGAGGAATGCAGCAGTTGAAGTAGGTATTAGTTGTTGGATCAGAATGTTTTTCAAATTATATTCATTGATATAATGTGATTTTAGCAACTGTATAATTAAGCTTTATTTTAGGTGGCTGGGGATTTAGCTCAGCAGCATAAGTGCCTGCCTTGCAAGTACGCAGTCCTGAGTTCAATCCCTGGTACCAAAAAAGAAAGCTTTATTTTAGATTTGTTCTTTAAATTAAGGCATTTACATTATTGGGAATACAAGTTATGTTCCATTTACAACTTAACTTGTATCCAGATGATACTTTTAAAGCCTAATATATAAACTCTTGAAAATTCTTTATTATAAATGAAAGAATACTTTTTGCTGGTGTCTGTAATTCAATCAGGTATTTCAATTTCCCTCTGTCATAGAACTCCTCTCCATGCAGCTGCCTTCACAGACCATGTAGAGTGTTTACAATTGCTGCTCAGTCATAATGCTCAAGTCAACTCGGTAGATTCTTCTGGGAAAACACCTCTCATGATGGCTGCAGAAAATGGACAGACAAATACAGTTGGTAAAGAAATTGTTTAAAGATTCTGTTCCTTTAAATACATAATTGCTTGTATATAACTTAGATCTCAAGACTTCTGACCATCACTAGTTATCACTTCTGAAATTTAAAAACTTACCTGCTTTGCAACTTAAGTTTTTATTAGGGAGACAGTTTTGTTATGCTCTTACTGATTGAAGAGTTTATTTTGGCTAAATAATGTAATATAATACTTAAGTACACTGACGAGTCATATTGCCTGAGTTCTGGGTCTAGCTAAGTGATTTCATGCCTCAGTTTCTTCATTTGTTAAGTAAGACTAACAATACCTCCTGTGTAGAATCATTTTATTTCAGTAAATTACTGTAAACTCAAAGCACATAAAACAGTATTTAAAATTTTATAAGCACTCACAGAATGTTAATTGCTGTTGTTAGTATTTGTGATTTACACAAGAATATATTGCACCGTACAACCATATACAATATAGGATGTGTTAACTGTAGTTTTCTTGCAGTTGAGTTTTTGCAAGAGGGATATTTTTGCTTTATGTCTTCATTTCTCTACAGTGAGTTAGTGATAATCTAAGAAAAATGTACATAAAAATAAGAATTGATGTACTTTTTCCTCTTAGAGATGCTGGTTAGCAGTGCTAGTGCAGATCTGACTTTGCAAGATAACAGTAAAAACACCGCCCTCCATTTGGCTTGTGGCAAGGTATGGACACATTTTTTAAGGACAGATTTGCATGATTAATATCAAAGTGGTTGGGCCAGGAATTTAGCTCAGTGGCATAAGGGCCTGCCTGGCAAGCTTAAAATCATGAGTTTGATCCCCAGTACCAAAAACAAAACAAAACAAAAAATCAAAGTGGCATTAAAGGTTTGTCTCCATCACTAAAATGAAAGCTAGGGACCAAATCTCTTTAATGATTACTGGCATCATTTTCTTTTTCTTGGAAAAAAAAAAATACTGGCTTATTACATTTTGGAACATCAGCCTAAACACAGTTTTTGTCTTTCTTTAAATCTTAATTCTTCTTCTCCCTCTACTCACACTCCTAACATTTTCAGGCAAATTTTTAAGGGATTAGCCAAGAAAATTCATGGTATAAGTAAAGTGTTGTACATATGTGTGGACTAAGGTTAGAGATTGTTGGATTTATAAATTTTTTTAATGGTGCCCAGTCTAAGAGTAATTTGCCGCAATTTTAGGGTCATGAAACTAGTGCCTTGTTAATACTGGAAAAGATAACAGATAGAAACCTCATCAACGCAACCAATGCCGCCTTGCAAACGTGAGTACTTCAGCATCTAGTGTAAACTTTATGATCTCTATGATTATAAAAACATATAGATGTGTCTTTTAAAACGGGATCAATAGAATAGTTGGAGTAGTCACATATTTGTCACAAAAGCAATTAAGAACATTTTTTTACTACTGACAAAACATTGCTGAAATCATCATAATTAAAAAGCCTATTACTAAAAACATTTTGAACAGAAACTTGGTGGGGGGATTTGGCAGTGCATTTATCCACATTATTTTCTGAAGGAGAGTGGTACTACTATTTGTGTATTATTGAATACTAACAATAAATGAGGTAAGAAGTTTTATATATGACTGTAAGCTAAACAAACATTTCAGCAAGAATCAAATATTAATATGAGACTAAGCCTTCCCACTTACTGACAGAGACCTTAGATCTGTGCCTCCCATCATCCTTTCCCAATTTCTACTTGTTGTTACACTTTAGTATATGTGCTGCCAAAGCGAGCACATGTTGTTACACTTTAGACTTGATGACGAAAACTTAGAATAGGATTCATGTTCTTGGCTCAGTCCCTTGAGCATCTAAAATTAAGACATGGACCTTTGTAAGATGCTTTCAAAGGTGTGCAGTTTAATTTCTTACATAGTCTGTTTGCCAACCTCATCTCTTAAAATTACTTAAGTGTACAGTTTCATTGGTTAAATCTTTTTAAACATTGAATCTTAGCAGGAAAGTAACAGAAGCGTTCAATGAGAGTGGGAAATATGCCTATACAGTCCATGCAAAGCTTTATACACAATGAGGGGTGGTGGTAGAACACTGAATAGAGATTCTACTGTTCCCACTCTTGTTTTCAGTGCTGTTAGGAATTAGTGTCTCAAGTTTGTTTCTGGATCTTCACAACATGGCAAAACTGCTTTTTCACAGTCAGGTATTTGCACATGCGTTGTACATACATATACATGTGTGATTTCCCCCCCTCCAGACCTCTGCATGTTGCTGCCCGAAATGGGCTAACAATGGTGGTTCAAGAACTTTTGGGGAAAGGAGCAAGTGTACTTGCAGTAGATGAAAATGGTAAGTAGGTTTTGTATTCTTTTCCCTTAACATATACCCTGTTAGAAGCTTTTACCTTTTGATGATCCGAATTTGAAGAAAATGTGTATATTTTTTACTGGGCAAAGAAGAAAACTGGAGTTCATATTGAGTAGTATGTTGTGGCAAAGGAATGAGGACAGGAGAAACAGGCTAAAGCCCGTGAACTTGGAAGTTCACCTATCATCTATTAAACCAGAGTTAGTGTTCACAGTTTATGTTTAATACCACTGTTCATCTTAGTAGCCAAAGATTCTGTGCTTTCAAAAAATATTTAGGTCCTACTTAGGCATCATCCTTATGCAAAACTAATAACTTTTTTTGTTCTATAGAAATAATTTTTTCTTTGTCTTCCTCAATATTATTCTCCCTCAATAAAAAAAAAAATACTAGTTCTGTCATCTTGTTTTGTTTTGGTGTGGAGGATCAAATCCAGTGTTTCACGTATGCTACCACATACACATTCCCCTACGACACATTCTCAGCCCTTGTTACCCTGTTTTCTTTCCTTTTTTTTTTTCCCCTTAGAGATAACTTCTAATATACCATATATTATTCTTTTCTGGTATGTTGATTAAAATGAATATTTCCATAAAAGCAGAGAATCTTTTCATTTGTATTCATTGATGTATCCCTCATTCATAATAGTACATTCATAATAGTACATAATAGAATACATGGACATTTTAGGATCTCAGTATATTGTATGAGTGCATATACCACGCACTGTGTTAAGTTTTGAAGATACAGTATAGAATAAGAAATAATGTGTTCCTTAAATGGAGACAAGAGCATAAACAGGCTGCCTCAATGCCCTTGAAGTAGTTTAATTGAAGTAAACCTAAAATACTGTCAGAAGGTGTTTAGACATTTTCTTACAAAATTAGAGAAGGCATCCCTCCAAAAAAGGGTTTCCAAACCAAACTTTGAATGACAGGTAGAAAGTGAACAGGGAACTTCTTGGCTAAAAGTGTTGACCATAAGATATAATGAGACAAACGCAAGTACTGTATTAGAGCAAATAAGCAAGGATCTATCTGTTCCTTGGAAAAATAACAGTTAATCTGCAGAAGAGCAAGACTAGAATCAAGAAATGAATTAAGAGTTAGAGACATAGATCATGCCCAGAATTATGGTAGAGCCATTGGGAATGAAAAGATGTAGGTGGTTTCTAGAGATCTTGTGATGGTAGTCTCACTGGGGCTTGGTGAAAGAGTGATTTGATGGTTGGTTGAAAGAGGAAGTAACATTCCATCTATCTGGGTGAGCTTGTGTGGATGGACGTATCTTTAATTCAGATAGTAATACAGGAAGATAGAGTTGAGTTCATTTGGGGATATGAGTATAAACTCCCAAGTGTGCATTTTAGATACATGGATCACAAGATCTAAGTTGGACATAGAGATTTGGAAATCAGTAGTATATGGGAATATCACCTGTGAAGCAAAGTTCAGGCTCACGCAGCTTTAAAAGACTTTTCATTATCTGTAAATTATATTTCTGGAAATGTAGCTACCATGTAAATTAAAGTGAGAAACCTAAAATTATATAATTAGTAAGATAACCACATTATAAAACAGTAAGTAAATTATCAGTAATACCTACAAGTCTGTTAATCATTTTCAGAATTTTAAAATAACTAATACCCTTATAAAATAAAAGGACAGTATAACGTGATAATGAGGTCCAGCTCTGACACACTTTGCAATGTTTAATAGTAATTACAGTCCAACGGTAACAAGTTACAGTACATGTCAGTCTCACTTTATAATCATTTCTAATGACATCATTACACATTTCTCCAGTAGTAACAAGTAAATGAGACAAGCTGGTACATCCTATATTCACTCTAAAAACGGGGTTAATGATATTTTGTAGTTTTTCTTAGGTGAAATGACTTGCACAAAATATCATCAAGGAGCTTTCTCCTCTTGCATTTCTCTTTTGCTAACCAGACCTACTCTGTGCAGAAGAAAAAGCCTATTTTTAGTTGTACTCTGACTAGAAAGCACTCCTCAGGCATATTTCCCTCCCCATTTCCTCTCTCACTCAAGGCATTGTAGCCTAGTGAGTTGTTCTGCCTACCAGCGGCAGGTAGAGCAGTAGCCAGAACCTTTGGATCTTCAAAGAAGCCCTTAAAAGAATCTCGGGCAATGAAGCATCCTCGTCATTGTGAACAGTTTCTCACCCCCCAGCAAATTATTAGTTCAGTACATTTTATTAGTACATATTTAGCTGCATAATGAATATATATGTATATATTACCTATACACACTGCATTATAGGGTAATCACGTAGTTGTTCCCTTTGACAAAAATGAGAATTTTGTAAATGGAACTTTTCTTATTAAGAGTAGTAAATTGTACAGTGAAATACTATGTAACAGTGAAAGTGAACTGACTACAGTTACCTACAACAGCATCTCCCATAACATTAACCAAAAGAAGCTCCCTATAAAATATCATACTATATGAATCCATTTATATTAGGTTCAAAAAATGCAAAACAAATGGTTTTGAACCAAGTAACAAGGAAGCAGTTAACACAGTATGTCAAAATAGTGGTTACTGTTGTGGAAGGAGGGAAAAGGTAGTAATTAGGTAAAGGAATACATGGAACTTGTATACTGATATTCTCTTTCTTGAGAATGGTAGTTTTTGGATGGTGGTTATATAAATGTTTTATTATTCTGCTATTTCAAAAACAAATGTGACTTTTAAAATATATGTGTGTTTATGCGAAGGCTGAAATATAAGTGTAGTATCTAAAAAAAGTAGATATGCAATAACAGATGAAGCTATAGAGTTAGGATTTTAAGACATTTGCTGTTTAAATACCGATTGACTTAACATGGTATAAAACAGTGAGTGCAAACGACAAGTTCCACATGGAGTAATTGAAACTTGCCATCTTACAGTGTATTATTAGCAAGTCATCTTTCTTACTCCATCTTCCAGACTGGGTCTTACACCAGCCGAGGTACCATATGTTTCCTCAGTTTGTTGTACTGTAAGGCCTTAGGTCAAAGGTCAACTGTCTTCTGCTAAAGAAAAAAAATAAAGTTATAAAGAAAATATGTTTCTTCGCTTAGGTGTTTTTAAAGTTCACCCATTTAATTTATCCACTGTTTTCTTCAGTGAACTCTAATCCCCAAACAATAAGTCAATAATCTCATGTCTTTTACTGTGTAACCAAATTAATAGCTCTGCTGAGCATTCTAAAGGAAGACTCACTAGTTTGTATATTTTCTTGCTGTAGCCTAATATATCCTGTGACTTCAATTAGATGTGAGTAGTTGTAAAATTTGGGGGAATTATCCCTCTGTAGGCCTTAGTGTCTTTTTTTTGTTATTTACTCTATACAGTCTCCTCCCACCCTTGCTTTCTGTAGTTTGTTTTTGTTTTTAGAGAATCTCGCTGTATAATACAGGTTGGCCTTGAACTCACTATATACCAGGCAAGCCTCAAACTTACAGCAATCCTCCTGCCTCAGCCTTTTTCTCCTTAATGGAAAATTGTGAATCATTTTGGTTAAAGCAGTCTTTTGTAAGCCAAATAATTTAAAATATGTCTAAAGCCAAAGGCCTTTAAGCTTATTTACTTACATTTAAGGAAGTTAAATTTCAAGATGTTAATTTTTAAATTGTATCTAATTCTAGGCTATACCCCAGCTTTGGCATGTGCTCCCAACAAGGATGTTGCTGATTGTCTGGCTCTCATTTTGGCTACCATGATGCCTGTCTCATCAAGTAGTCCTTTATCATCCTTGACATTCAATGCCATTAACCGTTACACCAACACCTCCAAAACAGTCAGTTTTGAAGCCCTGCCGATCATGAGGAATGAACCTAGCTCCTACTGCAGTTTTAACAACATTGGTGGAGAACAAGAGTACTTGTACACAGACGTGGATGAACTCAATGACTCCGATTCTGAGACCTACTAAGAGGCTGAGCCAAAGGTCTGAGAGGAAGGAGTTCTGACGCTGAAGCTTCACACTGCTTTTTCAGGAAAAAAGCACTTTCTCATTCACATACAAATTCAAACTAAGGAAAGATCGCACAGTGAACGAATGTAAGAAATGTGATACCATTAGGAAGAAGAACTGTAAAGGCAAGTTTTGCAAAAGGAACTTCTAGAATTTTGGTATAGACTTGACTGAAAATACGTTGACGTCAGAGAGCTTTTTGGAATTCTTTAATTTGGCTTCACAGTGCCAGAAATAATTGGGGACACTGTGCACACTAACCTGCTTATACAAGCTACACTATTGTAAAGATTAAATTTTATTAGTAAAATTACAACTAAATTTAATGGCAATAAAAGTTTGGTACAGTAGGCATTATGTTCATAGCAAATTGCCAAAGGACCAAATGACTTAAAGATTTTTTTAATGAATGACATTTTGTGGAAAAACTGGAATAGGTGAAATGAGACATTATCTAAACCAAACTTCAATATTTCTGAAAATGAAGCTGAGATTTTGTTTCAAATGTTGATTTTTTTTAAAAGTAAACATCTGAAAGCCTTCCAATACTGTATTAAACCATGAAAGAAAGCAGATGTATTTTTGCATTTTTTCTTTTACATGAAATTTTAAAATTCCAATTTTTATAATACTAGAATCAAAAACCAGCTGACTGGATGCAGTATGGGTGAAAATACTTGTGACATAGACATGAAATGGATTGAGGTTGTGGCTGTTGCCCAGTTTTGAATGGTTTGGGTTTTAAATTGAACTGTTTTTGTTTAAGAATTTTCCAGGAAAAAAAGTGTTCATGAAATCAAAAAGTAACATTATTTCACCCTATTGCAGCTAATTGGTCCTGGGGAATGGAATTTCCAACCTTACTACTTTGGGTGGATACACCTTTGTTGTAACTTAGGTTATTTTTGTGCCTCTACAATGAGTTGGGGGTTTTTGTCATCATTCATTTTGATCTCTGAATTTTGAAAAGTGAAGAATAAAAAGGAAAAGAATCCCTTGCTATTCCTAAGTTAAAACATTATCGAATTTCTTGGAAGGAATTTCTATGTTGGGCAAGATTTAAAATACAAGAGCCTTGCTGTCCTACTCAGGTTTAGAGTAGCATGTTTGTAACTTGTTACTATTTGGAGAGAGAAGCTGTTGCCTCCCAAATTGAAGACTGCCTTTCAAGTAACAAACAGAAAAGGCTGACATTTAGGCTTTTAAATAACACTTTATGTCATTCTGCTTTTACTGTCTTGTCATTTTCCCAGTAAAAATGATTTTACATACCTAGAGGGTCTTAAAAGTCCTAAGTAAAATTCCACAAACTGCAACAGAATATCCAAATTCAGTTAACTTTTTTTTTTTTTTTGTATTGTGAAACTGGAAACTTTATGACATTGTAAATTATCAGCTGGTTTTTCTGAATATAAAGTGTGAAAACAGAACAGTATTTTGATCTATTTGATAATTTTGTGGATTTTTTGAAGAATTAATGAGCATGTACATAGAAATAGTGACTGCTTGAATACTGTATTTACTTGCACTCTTTCAGTACATCAAGATTCCTGTATATTTTAGAGTATAATAAAAACACAGATGTGAGTTGTATTTAATGAATAATGTATTTGTATCTGTGCATATTATCTAAAAATCTATAAAGTTTCTAGGGCATTGACTACTAGATTTTAAGCATTTTTTTCTAAAATATTTACAAAATTATAAATATATCCTCCATCTTTTCTTTATAATATAAAGAAATCATAATAAATCCTTCCTCATTATTAGAGGTAGGAAGGTAAATATCCATTTTAAGGACAATAAACTATTCATTTTCTATTGTGTCTTTTGAAAAAAAGAAAACTCATGAGGGTTCTAAAAGTATACGAATGTGTGCTTTCTGTTTCCTTTTAGGAATTCTCTTCTGAATTCCCTGAGGGAATTTTCTAGAATCTCAGAATTGAAAGAGCCCTGAGGTTCATTCAAGTCTAACCTCTTAACCAATGCAGGAGTCCCTTCCACAAGGGTGATCTTTCCACCTTAAATACTTCCAGTGACTCTACCTCACCAAGCAGTCCATTCAGTTGTTGAGCAGCTCAGTTAGAAAGATCTTCCTTAGATGAAGTTGAAGCCTCAGTTCCCGTAACTTCTATCCTTGGGCCCACCCATGTCTGTCCTCTGAGACAACGTTGGAAAGATGAATCTCGAGTCCTTTACCGTGTCTTCTCTTTCACAGGCTGTTTGACTCTGCTGAAATGATTTTCAGAAGCACTCATTAGACACTCTGTTATATTTATCACATCTTATGAAACCCAAGGTGCAATTATAAAGTAACAAGCTCTGTTTGGAATATCATCACACATAGCAGAATTCTGATCCTGTATCACTTCATGTAAATGATGCTATTACTAGAAACATTTGCAAAGTGGTCCTTGCAATTGCTAGTGCACCAAGAAAACTATTTCATTGCTTTGTGATTGCATGTGTGACAGTCTGTCCCCCAGGTTGAGCAGCCACTTCTTTGGGTGTGCTAAGGAGAATTCCAAAGTGTGTCCCAGAGAGTGTTTGCACAACCCCAGTATTTGGAATAAGTACAGGGACTGCTTAAATGAATGGGCACAGCACCCCATGAGTTCCTTTATAGTTACACCTTGTGTGTCAGATACGTTCAGGCCCTATTCTGTAGTGGTTTCTTTATCTCACACACAACAAGAAAGCCAAGTGGCTTTCTTTAATTTCTCCATGAAAGGTAACATCTGAGATTTCTGACTCTGTGTGTTATAATACCAGTTCCTGCTCACAAAGATAGTAGTAAAGACCCCCTTTAATAGGAAATTCAACTCAAACAGTGCCATTTAGTTCAGGAAATCTCTAAATGTAGCTGTAAATTTGGGAATTTAATTTGGCTATATTGGACCTTTTAAATGAAATAAAGTTTTTTAATACAATAAATCTTGTGTCTTTCTTTTTACATGTAAATAAGTTTCTCTTTATAATATAATTCATTGTTCAGTTATGGTAAGTCTTTATCTTTCTTTTTGGGTTTATTTGTTTGTTTGTTTTTTGAGAAAGGGTCTCCCTGTATAAACTCAGGCTGGGCTTGAACTCCCTGTGTGGCCTAGGCTGGCCTCCAATTCATGACCTCCTGCCTCTACCTCCCAAATGTTGAGAATACAGGCATGCACCACCACAGCCAGCTTTTTTCTTTCTTTAGAAATCCAGTGGCTTTTCAGTAAAACTGTTTTTAGACTAGATAAGCATGTTCATTCAACAGCTGTTGTTTACTTGCTTCATACTTGGGAGCAGAAATGAGCAGAAAACCTAGAAATTGTGATGATATCCTTCAGGAGCTTACAGTCTCATCATGTGAAGATAAAAAGAAAAAAGTAACAAAGACCTTCATGGAAGAGGTGGTGCTGAGGCTGGAGACTGAGAAACCAACATAATTTTACCTGTAGAGGGGGATATAAATGGTATTCTAGGTGAAAAGAACAGAACCAGCAGTAGTTAATAAAGCTGACAGAGAGACAGTTTGGAGTAGAGTACATAGCAGCATTGAGCTTTTCCAAACATAGAAATCATGAAAACATATGAGAGCTGATTTTAAATATGTGCAGAGGTGAAATAAAAGAAGAAACAAATAGGTGATTAGAGGCATAGTTTGAAAGAGCCTTAATCTCTTAAAATCTCTGTAAGTACAGTAAATCACCAACTTACAAACAAGTGCCATGGCAGGAGAACTGTTAATGGAATTGGTTTGTAAGTGGACACAGTTTTACACAGTACACCTGTTGAAGTTTACAACTCAAATGTTCACAAGGCAGGGGGGACTTACTGTAATAATAATAGTGCTTACACAGCATTTACTATACACCAGATGAGTTTGCACTTGAAATAAGTTATCTCAATCCACACAATTCTCCTGTGAGGTAAGTACTGTTAGTAGCACCACTTAGCAGATGAGAAAGAAATGAAATAACTTGCGAGAGGTCACCTGGCTGGTAATTTGTGAAACCTAGATTCAAAGCCTGGCAGTTGTTTCCATAGCCCATGCACAACCCCCTGATGATTTCTAACATGCTTTCTAATTTTCTTTGAAAGTAGTAATTTTTAAGTTGGAACAAACACTTGACTATTAAATTATGTAAATTCCTTTTTGTTATATTCTCTTGGGGCACTATTTTGAGCAGAAACATAAATCTCACTACAACAGATGTTTATCAGATACCTGCTATGCCACAAACTATGAGGCTGTGGCATCCGGCAGTAAAGGAGGGGTCTTAAGAGTGGAGCCTGAAAACCTGACATCTACCTAACATTTCCATTGTTCCTGCTGTCTAACCACCTCAGATCTCAGTTGTTTCAAATAGCCATTCTCACGCCTTTGCAGGTTGGCTGACATAGCCTTGTCCGAGTGACTGCTTCAAGGAGGGGCTTCTGTGAGGCTGTGCCGCCCATTAGGAGATGGACTCCAGTCTGCTCCACTTGTGCTCATCCTTGGACCTGGGCTAAAACACAAAAGAAGTGCAGAAGTTTTCTCTGTCGTGGTGGAAGCACAGGAAGGCAAGCCTGACCACGTCAACATGGTTTGTACTTCCGTGCATCACACCTGCAGGTCACACAGCCAAGCCTGACCTCAGTGGGACTGGGCCGTATTCTCTGCCTATTAGAAGAGTAGTTTTAGTTCACTTTCCACAGTTCGCGCAACTCTGAAATGATGAGCCAACTAGTCTGTTCCTTTTTCAGTTTTTCCCATGAACTTGCTTCATGGTTCCTTTATCCGTATTTCTTCCCTGTCTGTGCTACATTTCTAGTGCAGGAGCTGCACATGTGAAGCTGGTAAGGGAAGATTTATCTTGCATTGGGAAGGCCTTCCTTGGCAATGTAAGACTGGTTAGTTGTTGAATCTGCACTTCTCCAAGATAAGAGAACCAACCTCTTGCCCACCTAAATCTCCCTCCAGGAGAATAGAGCACCTGTGTCCTCTCTGGTGTCTTCCAGCGGCAATCCATTCCTTAAGGCAGAACCTAGTCCAAAAGAAGATAGTAAGGGTAGTTAGTAACGACTTAAGACAAAAAGATGCTGATGTACAGAACCGTCCTTCTGCAGCACTTAGGTAAGTCACCATCTGTGTTTTATTACTCTTCTGTGTCACAGTAAAAGTGAATTTTACACACCTTTGCCTCAAATATACACTGTGTTAATTACTTTGTGCTTCCTAGCAGCTCCCTCCAAACCACGACTGCTTTTCTTCCAGACATCCTGCGCTCTGATTGTGCACTATCATGGCGCCCAGTACACACAGCAGCCCAACTGTGACAATGTCCAGCAGATGCTTAAGTCACTTCCACAATTTGTTTGCATCTACAAATGTTCGTAATGCGGGGTTCATTTGCATTTGAAAGTTTGCAACTTGAATGTAAGTCAGACACTTCTCATTTCCTGGGTTATCACACTTCTTTTGCCTTGTGTCTGCTATGTTAACTAGAATTTTAATATATAAAGTTACTTTGAAAAAGCAGTAATTTAATCTTAAAGTATTTCAACAAACATTCCTGGAGTGCATGTTCTGTAGCAATCTCTGTTTTAAGTACTGGAAGATACATGGATACTGGATAACAATAAGTCCCTGCTCTTAGGAAACTTACGGACAAGGAAAATTCCATATGGTTAGTGGACAGAAAAATTGTAAGAATAAATAAATGCTTGAGTTCTGATGTTTGGGAAAGAGGACCTTGAGGTTAAAAAAAAGTTACTTATTCATTTATTCGCTAATGGGTTGTAAGGTGCCTTAAGATTTTGCTGAGTAAGTAGAGGAATGCTGACATAATAAGAGCAGGAAAAGAGATGGAGAGCTGGGGCTTTAGCTCAGTGGCATAGCGCCAGCCTTGCAAGCATGCCATCGTGAGTTCAATCCCCGGAACCAATTAAAAAAAAGAGATGGAGAGCTAATTCACCAAAACAAACTGGAAGATTCTGCTGCTGCGTGAGGTTAACTCAAAGCCATGCTATAAGTTAGGAATCGTGTCCTTTGAATAGAGAAGGGGGCTGGTGTATCAATGTGAGCCTTTTTGAATGGCTGCTGGATCCATGGCAGCCAATTTGCTTCACCTGCCTCTAGCAATGAAGATAACATAGTGCTTGGAGTTTGACGACATAACTAACACTATACCCTAAAACGTGTTTTATAACAGGAAAAAAAGTTCATTTTCTGAACCCAAAGTAACATCATACTGTAATACTGACTCAGCTCAAGCAAAAACAAACTGTTTTATATTGATAGTAAATCTTTAATCAGGTATAGCCTGATTGGAGCCCTCATTTCTGATACTGAGCCAGCAAGAGTCACCACTTGTGAAAGAAGTTTCTTATGGGTTTTGATGTTTAAGTCTCAAGAAAGAAACTACCAAAATCTAAGAAAATGTAAAAATTGTTAAGGAAGGGGTACCTCTGAAGCAGAGCCTCTTTTTCAATCTGAGTAGCTCGTGAAAGTGTTAGGGTCCGGGGAGGAGGCCATCAGTTGCTGCAGTGTAGTGACTGAGGACCTAAGAACTAAATGCAATATAGCTCAACATTCTCCAGACAGTTCTCTGGGCAGAGGGGACCACTGAATCCACGAAAACACGAATCTTTTTGACACTAACTTTCACTTGTTGTGTACCTTTCCAGCTCTGTAGTAGCCTTGGAAACATCCTACATTCCTGCTGCAGCCTAGCAGCCATGGAAAGCAAAGCAGGCAGAGCTCTTTAAAACCTCATTCCTAAATATAACTCACTCCCATTTCTGTTCATTCATGTGACTCTTTCAAATCCCTACTCGTTTGCTGGCCAATGAGAGCTTCAAAATTTAGGATGTTTTGGGAGTGGTGGCCTGCACTGGTAGCTACTCAGGAGGCTGAGGCAAGAAGATCATTTGATCCCAGGAGTCTGAGACCAGCCCTGGCAACATAACAATAACCCCATCTCAAAAAAAACGAACAAACAAAAAGTGATACAGAATCTGATAGAACTGGATATAGATGACTCCACTTTTTATCACTTTAATTTCTCACCTGTTCTATCAGTCATAAACAAAACTAGCAGACAGAAAATCAGAACATAAATGAACTTGACATCACTAACTGTAATGAACATCTGTAGACTACTTCATCCCAACAGCAACATACACAGACTCCTGAAGCTCACATGGAACATTCAAGCAAGATAGACCACATTCTGAGCCACAAAATACATGTTAATAAGCTTAAAAGAGGAGAAAATATAAAACTTTTGCCCTCTATGATGGAGTTAAATTAGAAATTAATAAAATGGCTGTAAATATTCAAGATATTTGAAGATTAACATGCTTCTAAATAAAACATGGATGAAAGGAAACTAGAAATATTTTTTTACATATTTTTAATTAGGGTTGGGTTTATAGTTCAGTAATAGAGTATTTGCCCAGCAAATACATGGCCCTGAGTTTGATCCCTAGAACCACAAAAAAGCCAAAAATAATTTTTTAAAACTTCAGTTTAAATGAAAATGAAAAACAACTAACTAAAATTTGTGGGATTCCATAAAGCAAGGTTTAGGTATTAGAAATAGACCATCTGAACAAACAGAGAAACTGACTCAAATATCATCAGGCCTAGATGGGCTTACCAGTAAATTCTACCAAATGCTTATGGAAGAAATTATGCCAGTTCTCTATAAAGCCATCCAGAAATAGAAGCTTCTGGACAGTATCAGAAATAGAAGCTCACAGAAATGGAAGGTAGGCATAGTGATACACAAGGGAGGCTGAGGCAGAAGGGTTGCTATGACTTTGAGGCTAATCTGGGCTACATAGTGCGTTCAAAGCCAACCTCAACTATGTAATGAGACCCTGTCTCAGAAAAAATAAAATTTTAAAAAAAGGAAGCTCATAGAATGAGTTAGAAAAACATTAGTTTGCCAGCAATTCCCACTGTACAAAAGCTACAAACCACTATTACAGGTAGAGATGCGAGAACCCTCAGCAAGATGCAAATCAAACTCAACAACATAGAAGAAGAATTAAACACCATGACCAAGTGTGATTATCTCAGGTGTGCAAGGCTAGTTTAATACTTAAAATAAAAAATAACCACAACAGTAAACTAAAGAAAAATCACATAATTATATCAATAAATGTAGAAAAACCACTTGACAAAATCTAGCACCCATTTATTGTTTTGAAAGACAATTAGCTAGGACTAGAGAGGAATGGCCTCATTGTAATAAGCAATATCTGGATAACTTTTACAACTAAATTAATAGAGCCTCTTACTAAAATCAGGAAGAAAACAAGAATGTCGCCTCTCTCCCACTGCTTTTCAATCCTGTGCTCAGTGTGCTACATAATGCAATTAAGGAATAGAAGATACACAAATTGGAAAGGATAAGTATGAAACTGTCTTTGTTCACAGGTGACATGTTGGTCTGTGTAGAAAAACTGAAAGAATCAGCAAACGAAAAATAACAGGTGACTCTAACAGGACAGTGGATGCAGCAGATGGCTTTCATGTATACCAGCAGTGAACAGTGGGGACGTGAAATTTAAAACTACCATTTACACTGCACCCTTCCCCATGAAATTAAAAATAAGTTCAAATCTAATGAAATACATACAAAAGCTGTATCAGGTAAACTACAAAGTTTGTTGAAAGAAACCAAAGAACTGAATAAACTGGGAGCAACAGCCCTTGTTGTTTATAGATTCAGTGTACTCCCAATCAAAGACCCAGCAAATTATTTGTGGAATAATTACACTGATTATAAAACGTTTATAGAGGCAAAAGAGTAGAATAGCCAATAAGATACTGAAGAACAAAATTGGAGAACTGACACAACCTGACTTTGCAATATACTATAAGCCTACAGCAGTCAAGACAGTATAGTATGGGCCAAGTAAAAAAGCAAGCAAAGCAGTAAACCTGGAAATAGGCCCTAACAAAATCAACTGATCTTTGATAAAGCAGCAAAGAATATGATACAGGAAAGACAGCCATTTCAACAAATGATGCTAGAACAACTGGACATGTTCATGCAAACAAAAATCTAGACACAAAACTTACACACTTAACAAAAATTAATTCAAGCAATCATAGACCTAAATAAAATGCAAAAATACATCACAAGAAGATAACATAGATGAAAATCTGGATGACGTTGAGTTTGGCAATGACTCTTTGATAAAATACCAAAGGCACAACCCTTGAAAAAATGAAAACATAAGTCTTGTATGAAAAATAGTCCTTGGTATTTATTTACCCAGAGAAATTGAAAAAAAATATATATATATATAAAACCTGCACATAGATGTTTATCGCAAACTTACTCAAATTGGCAAAACAGGTGATTGGTTGAATAAACTAGTATATCCAGAAAATGGTGGCATAGCGCTGAAAAAGAAGAGCTACCAAGTGATGAAGAGACATGGAAGAAAGTTTGGGGAGACCAGCTAGGAAGACCGAGGCCTAGTTGGGCTCCTCTGTGAGCACTAAGGAGAAAAGTGGCATGCAAGTGTGCTGGCACGCTGCCAGTCCTAGGGGTGGTTAATACAGTTGAGACCCTCTTGTTTACCCAGATGTTCTGCGAGTAGTGGGAAGCAGATGAATCTTGTGATGAGTAAATAAAAGGCAGCGTGAGCTAGTCACTCGGGGCTCTTTGTAGAAGGGAGACACGATTTTAACCTGGGTCACACATTTTAACCTAATTCTCTGTCTCTACAAGCTCATAGGCTGGCTTCTACAAAATTTAAATGTGTATTACTGAATGAAAGAAGCCCAAAAGGGTGCATATTGTAAAATTCCAACTATATGTCATTCTGGAAAAAGCAAACCAATGGAGAAAGATCAGTGGTTGCCAGGAATTAAGGGAAAGGGTGAAAAGGCAGCACATAAGATTTTTTTTTTTTTAATCGGTACCAGGGATTGAACTCACGACCGTGTGCTTGCAAGGCAGGCGCTTATGCCGCTGAGCTAAATCCCCAGCACATAAGAGTTTTAAGGGTAGAAAAACTACTATGTATGATAATATAAAGAGAATCCATTTAAAAAAATAATCCATAATACTAAGAAAATATTAAAAAACTAAAATTAGTTTTGTACTATTCCAAATCTAGTGAATGAGTCATTTTAAATGAAGTCATATCATACACAGTGGTAGTGAACTATGGCATGTGTGGTATCCTTTAAACCTCTAAAGGGTTTGCCATCAAGTATATCATGTTTATGACTTTCTTTTTTTACTTTCATGTTATTTGCTATATTATAAATCTTTGTGCCAGCATACAACATACAGGTATATTCTTGAAACAAAATATACATTGTATATAATATTCAAATATAAAATAATAAATACACATGGTGGGTTATAGCTTCCTGGTATTCTATTTTAAGACACTGGATATGTAGGGCAATATGTTTTATGTGAATTTAGATCATGGAAAAACAGAAGGTAGTGTTCAGAAGCAAGACTAGAACCAAATCTAGCCAAAGAATCAGGAAAGGAAAATATCTGTCGATTTGAGTTGGAGTTTCTTCCCTTCCTGTGTAGCAGTGCATGAAAACCGAATCACTTAAACAACAGCTACAGTGAATAACTTTTCTTAATGGCTGGGACAGTACTGCTGTGAGTGGGCTCTGAAGCCAGGCTGCTCCCCCAGGGATTCTACTCTGCCATCTCCTAATTAGGGGCCCTGGTCAAGCCTCCTGATCTCTTCCTGCCTCAGTTTCCCTTACTGTGGAACAGTCATAGTACCTCTCTCCTGGGACTGGTGGGAATTAATGAGAAAGTACATAGAATTTGGTACATAATATGCATGCTGTGTTAACCATTCTTATATCCTGCACTGATTTATAGAAAGGAACAAATGAGATACTGATCAGCCTAGATTGAACTTCGCCACTTTCTGGCTGTGTGACCTTTGGGCAAGAACATAATTTCCCTGAAGCTCAAATGTCTTATTTGTGAAATGAAAGTCATCCTACTAATCTCCCAAGGTTGTTGGTGAATGAAAGGAAGACTTCATATAAGGAAGACTTGCCTGGTACGGGAAAACTTCCTGAAAGGCAGCTTAGAAAAGGCTTTGCTGCTGACATTCTTTCCCCTAATCTGCCTGATCTTCTTTGAGGGAAAAGGAGTTGCCTTAAATCATTAGTAAGTAAACAAAGATTAAAATATCCACTTTGTTAGCCTGGGTCCTCTAGAGGCAGATGTCAAGATAGGATCAAATGTTCAGGAAATCTAACTAGAGGAAACAAAGGCCTGTGTGGAAGGACAGAGGGAGCAAGGGAGGCTGGAAAGCCGGCAAACCTCCAAGCAGTTATTCTAACCTTAGGGAGGGAGTCGGGATCAAGTAGTGGGCGGGGTGGTGCTCCCTGCCCTGAGTCTAAGGAAGGCTGGACATTACTTGGAGTTCTTAGCTACAGTAGCCAGTGACCTAGAGTGCCCTCTTTCCCAGGAATGGGGGAAAGCTCTGCCTTAGCATCCCCACCACATTCGGTCACTGATGAGAAGCATGACCTCCTTACAAGAACAGCAGTGGACTTCACACCACGCCTGCAGGGTCAGTTATGCTCCCTAGAGTAGGTATGTGAGACATGTCAACTTAACTCTAGTTAGGATTTTTGGACTGATGTAGCGCTGGGGAAGCCTTCAACTTTTATAAATATGATGCAGGCCTTTGTGAGGATATAGTAGGTGCTGGGATCCTTCTCTGGCACTAGGCCTGGCCCTAATGGAGTCCACTGCCTGGTGGGGACCCTGGGCACAAGGCAATAAGTATAACTCTGAGTGATGAAGAGGCAGCAGCAGAGGTGTGTGGCCAAACTCACAGATTTTAGGGGTGGATCAGTCTGTTTCAGCAAGTCACACAACCTCCTGAGCGCTCATCATCTGTCAAAGGTGAGTGGAAGCCTTCCATCATTCTAGTTGCACAAAAGTATTCAGCTCACTAAGCTATCCTAGAGGAGCTTACTGAACATAAACTAGAGAGTAACTCATATGCTCAGCAGAGTCCAGGAAATCTATTCTGATTCCTAGAAGTGTCAAGCAACCTTGCTGTTGGGTGGAGAAGCCTACTCTGTGGATCGTTAGGAGACTCAGGACTGAAGGAGTTGGACTCCCATAAGATGCCATCTGCGAATCAAGTAGAAAAGTTATGACTGCTGGAGCATGCACAGGATAACAGATGGCCATGTGTGCAAATGATACATCTGAGCATCTTGCAAGATTGCTTTGGTGTCAGCCATTTGGATACACAAACATTCCACTGTTTTTCTCTATGGGGAGGCCTGGTATGGCTCAGGTACAGGTGCAAGAAGGAGACACTTCTTTCATTAATCAGTTAATAAAGTTGGTACCATGTGTTATGTGCTGTATTAGTCAGCTTTCCCATCACTGAGAGACGATACCCAAGATCCAGAATTTAAAGCAGAAAAGGTTTAATTTAGCTCACAGTTTCAAGAGATTCAGTTGATGGTCAGCAGGCTCCAAAGCATAAACCTCCCAGTCAGAGGGCATGGCAGAGCAGAGCTGCCTAGTACATGGGCCAGGAAGTGGAGCAGGAGAACAGTACTAAAGATAAATGGGTGAAGGACCACATGTGCATCCAAGGTCACACCTCCAAGACCTGCCCAGACACCACGGAGTGTGTGCTTTAATCTGCTAGATATTTCTTTTTATTTATTTTTACTAGTACATATTTGCCATACATAATGATCACATTCATCATAAGAAGTTCATACCTGCACATAATGTCAGTCCTTGTTTTTTCATTACTCTCCATTCCCTTTGACCTTTCTTCCCCTCCCTATTTACAGAAGCTGTGTTTCCATTTTCTTTCTTTCTTTCTTTCTTTCTTTCTTTCTTTCTTTCTTTCTTTCTTTCTTTCCTTTCTCTCTCTCTCTCTCTCTCTCTCTCTCTCTCTCTCTCTCTCTGTCTCTCTCTTTTTTTACCATTTCCTTCATTGTGGCCATCATCTCTTTAATTATCTGTGTAATTATGTCTGTTTTGGTTTTGTTAAGAGACGTGGGCATCTGTTTCTTTACTGCCACCGCTACCATTTCAGAGAGTTCAACTGGGTGGCTTTTTGGTGTTGGGTTGCATCTTGCATCCATGTTTTCTGATTTTCTCATTTTTTGTCTGTTAGTTTGGTTTCTGTGTTGAGGCTTGTAAACTGCTTATGGTAAGTAGTTTTATTACTAGTATTAAGACCTTTTAAGGATTCAGAGATGTTTTCTAGGCATAGCTGGCTTTAAGTCTGCCCCAGGATCTTGGTGCTTCTGTTTATTGGGGATGAAAGGTTTCGGCCTATTTGGCCTAGTACACAGTTCTTTGGTACTGAGCTGTATTACTTTTTATACCCCAGGCAAATTAGGTATTGGCTTATATGGAAGATCTGTTGATCACAACTGTGTCACCTTGGCTAACTCAGTACCATCGGTTATAACGATAGTGTCAAACACAGAGTGGAAAATGACAAACTGTGATAACAAATAATTTACCACTTTAACTCTAGTTATAAGATTTATAATTATATAGCTAAATATAAGACAAATTAGAAAATTACATACAGTAAATATCCACTCAGTAGGTCATTTTTACTCCAAGGGGAAAAATTTTTTTTAAGTTTTTTTATTTAAAGAGAAAAAAACAGAAAAAGGATAGAAATATTACACAATTTCAAGAAAAGAAGATAAACGGTAAGAAATCACTAGTTGATAAATTACATATTGTTCTTTTAGAAATAGTTTTTCAAGTTACAAAATTAAAGCACACAAAGTAGACACTCACACAGTGAGAGTGTAAACAGATCTGTTCAGCAATCCAACAAGAACCTAGAAATATGGTTATCAATCCCACACACCTAAACATACATGCAGCTATATCTTTTATAGCGCTTCCTATTTCCTCTTTTTTTACAATAGCAATTATACATTTTTAAAAGTTTATTTAAAGAGAAGAAAAAAAGCAAAACAGAAAAAAGGGTAACAACAATACAGAATTCTAAAAGAAAGAAAGAAAAAGGAAAATGAGAAAAAGCCCCACTAAGAAATAAATAGTTTATAAATTACATACTGTCATCCTGGATGTAGTTGTTCAAGTTACAAAGTTAAAAGAGTACATAGTAATCATTCAAACAGTCAGACTACAAACAGTTCTGCTCAAAGATCCAACAAAGATTCAGCAATATGGTCATCTATTTTACACACTCAAACATACATGCAGTTATATCCCTTAGAGCACTTTCTTTTCCTCTCATAAGGGGAGAAATTTTTAAAAGAAGAAAAATATAGAAAAATGAAAGAACAAGAGGTTAGGAACAAGGACGAAGGACAGAAGATTATCCAAGCCTCAGAAAACTGGGGGAAAAGACAGGAAGGAAGGAGAAAGCAAAAACAAGAACAAAACAAAACAAATAAAAACAATGTTCATACAAAAAAAGTGCTAAAAAAATGCAAATGAACAAAAATTTTAAAAAGACTATAATCCTGGTAAGCTGATAGTAGGATTATGGCACGGCACTGTTTCTGCACTTTCAAATCCACAGAAATTCACATTGAACTTGGCCTCTGGTATATGGGGTGAGCCTGAGTCGGTTAGCTTGTAAATGTTAGCTTCAACATTTCCCTTCATTTAGCAAGGGTGTCTCTTGCTGGCCTGACCATCGTTCCCTGCCCATGAATGTATCCCATGGTGGTCCTTCATTCAGTCACTGTTTGACACAGGGAGCACTAAAGTAAAGCCAACCTGCAGGTGCTCTGAGCCCCAGGTTCAGTTGGCCCTCCCTAAAATGGCGTCTGACTGGGCACTGTCTCCAGGGGACACTTGGACTGGAGTCACTCAACAGTTGTTCTGATGCATGGCCTCCACTATCCCTCCCACTGGTATGGTTCTCCTTGAGGGCCTCTGGGGTTGCTCACTCACTGTGTCTTCCTTTTATTCACCAGGAGCCAGGAAGAAAGTGCAACTGCTCCTTCCTTTTTCTGTGTGGGGGGTGGGGGTCTGTCTCTTCAGTTTCTCCATAGACACCTGTTTTCCCTTCAGATCCTTCCTAGGTACCAAGGACCCACCCCTCTCTTTTCTTCCGCAAGTTGTCTGGATTCAGAATCTTGTAGAGGTTAATTTATTGCTCTTACTGCTCTGCCATCCTTCCAGGAATCTCTGCAAGAAGTTTCTTAACCAAAGGAATAGACATATTGGATTTATGTTCACACATGCAGACCAGGACTTTCTTAATTTTGCCTCTGTCATGTGTCCACAGGAGACTGTGGACATAGCGACTAGTGTAACTTCTATTCTGAGTTATTCCTTTCAACCTTTCTTGGTCACAGTTACACCCTAAATTCCTGGCATTCATTTCTTTATATATTTTTATTTTTTATTTTTATTAGATAAAGCAAAACAGAAATATTCACTTCTTTTAAAATGACTTTTTAGGTTAGATTCATGCCTAGAAAAGCTGACAATTCTGCGGGAAGGTGCTCTTAAATAGTTGGCCCTTCACTCTTCCACAAGCAGGATCTTCTGAATTTATGGCATAAAGGCAGCTGGGACCATCCCTATCTGAGAAAGATGTTTACTTGTGATGTGTAAAGGTTGCCCCCTTGTGTAGTGCTTGTAGTATGTTTTGTTACTGCTGTTAATAATTAAATAGATCATGATAAACAGTAAAGATTGGTTAATTCATAAATTTCTCATGTACAGACTGCCTAGGTTCAAATCCTTACTCGGATATAGCTGGATGTCTTCAGGCCAGTTGTTTAACCTCTCTATCTCAGTTGCATCATAAATAGAATTGGAGGTAATAAAAACATCTAATAGAATTGTTATATTAAATGAGTTGCTATGCATGGCAATAAATAAAAATCTTGTATCAATATAGCAGCCTACTTAGAGGTAGATTTACAATAGCCACACATTCTTCCCATAAACACATAGGATCTATGTTTCCTCCTCTTGGATCTAGAAGAGTTTTGTAGGAATTCTACTAACAGAATAAGACAGAAGCAGTACTGTGCCTATTTCTGGCCCAGGTCTTTATAAGTCTTCCCTATCTATGTCTTGTCTCCCTCCCTCCCTTTCTCCTCTTCCTCTTCTCCCTTTCCCTTTCCCTGCACCCTTTCTCCCTCCCTGAGTAACCTGTTAGAAGTCTGACTGCCCTAACACCACCATGCTAGAAGGGCACATGGAGCGACCAAGAGGAGCCTTCCCACTGTCCTGTCAGTGTCTCAGGTTCCACAGTGGAGAAACTGCATTAGAAGCTTTCCCAGTCCAGCTACTCTAACTGAAGAACACACAAAACCAAACCTTTCCCAAATTGAGGAACAAAATACAATGATTCTTTCAAGCCTTTTCAACATTTCCCTTCATGTAGCAACAATTACAACTCTGATTATGAACATTAAAGCATAGTAAACAGATGAATGGGAAGAGTAAATAGCCTCCAGCCTAGGAAGAGATGATTCATGTAGCAAATTGAGCTTTGTTTTTGTTTTACAAAGTGTTCTATAATAGCTTTTCTGTCATATGTAGACACTTTACCTCCTTATTTACTTTTAGAAGCAGTAGAAGAAAAAGAATGAGATTATCTGAGGGTGTGCAAAGTAGGATCATCTAGTTTAGCCCCCATATTTCACAGAGACAGGACATTAGATTCACAGAGCCAAAGGTGGGTATGTGCCCAAGATCACATGGCAGTTTAGGAGAAAGTTAAGCCTGGTCTCCACTCCCAGGTCAGTATTCTTAAAATCTGATTGCATTATTTAACTTCTAATTTTACTTCTTTTCATAATGTTTCTGTTATAACTTGAGTATGGAGTGTCTCCCAAACAGTTAAAGGCTTGGTCACCAGCTCATGGCACTATTGAGAGGTGGTGGAAACTTTAGAGGTGGGTCCTCACTGGAGGAAGTTGGATCATTGAGGGAATAGCCTCTAAGAGGACACTGGGAACCCAGCTCTTTCGTGCCTCTCTCTGCTTCTTGCCTGTTTTGAGGTGAATGGGTTTGCTCTGCCATGTGCTCTCCACCATGGTGTTCTACCTTGACACAGATCCAAAAACAATGGAGTTAGGTGATCATGGACTGAACCTTCTGAAACCATGAGCTAAAATAAATCTCTCCTCTTTTTAAATTATTTACCTCAGGTATTTTGTCAGAGCTACAGAAATATATCATAAAAAATAGTACCATGAATAGGGCTATTGCTGTGACCATACCTAACAATGTGGTTCAGAACCCTTTGGAACTGCTTTATAGGAGGAATTCAGAAGTTTGAGGAAACAGGATAGAGAAAGTTTAGACTGTTTCAGGCAGAGCTTTATGGGTGATTCTAATGTATGATCTGAAGACCAAAATGCTGGAATATAGACAGTTAAGTCTGTGCTTGTGAAGTTTAAAACATCATCAAAAAGATACACATCTATCCAAGTAGGTTTCATCCCAGAGATGCAAGTATGGTTCAACATATGTAAATCAATAAATATAACACAGAGGCAAAGTCAAAAGCCACATGATCATATCAATAGATGCAGAAAAGGCTTTCAACAAAATTCAACACCATTCATGATAAGAATTGTAAAGAAAATAGGTATAGAAGAACCATATCCAAATTTGATAAAAACTATTTATGACAAACCAATAGCCAACATCATATTAAATGGAGAAAAATCAAAATCAGGAACAAGACAAGGATGTCCACTATCACCACTTCTATCCAACATGGTACTTGAAACCCTAGCCAGAGCAATCAGGCAAGAAAAGGAAATGAAAGGGATATATATAGGAAAGGAAGAACTCAAATTATCAGTATTTGCAGATGACATGATATGCTACATAGATGACCCAAATAAATCCACCAAAACACTCTTAGATTAATTACCAACTTCAGGAATTTCACGCTTACTTTGGCAGCACATTTTCAACATCAGCAATGTAGCAGGATACAAAATCAACACACAAAAATCGTTAGCATTTGTGTACACCAACAATGAAATTGATGAGAATGAAATTATGAAAAAAATATTCATAGTATCTTAAAGAAAAATGAAATGCCTAAGAATTAACCTAATTTTTAAAAAAGGAACCTAATCAAGAAAGTGAAAGACCTCTGCAAAGGAAACTAGAGTATCTGAAAAAGGACATTAAAGAGAATATCAGAAAATAGGAAGATGTCCCCTGCTGTTGGATAGGCAGAACCAAGATTGTCAAAATGCCACATTCCCAAAACTGTTACATAGATTCAATGCAGTCCCAATCAAAATACCAACAGCACACTTTATAGATTTAGAGAAAACAGTCAGGGATTTAGCTCAGCAGCATAAGTGCCTGTCCAGCAAGCACAGGGATGTGAGTTTGATCCCCGGGAACCGCCCCCCCCCCCCCCCCCGCCGCGCAACAAAAAAAGTCAGTGGAGAAAACAATCCTAAAATTTATGTGGAGCCAGAAGAGACGCGGAATAGCAAAAGCACTTTTGGGCAACAAGAGCCCAAAGGGTTCTAAGATGGCTGGAAACTGGACCAGAGTAGGCCATCGGTGTCACATTCTGGCACAGAACTTTGTCTACAGTTTTGTCCATGCTGAGACTTGGGAGGAGGTGAAATTAAAGGTGACAGACAAATTAATTAGGTGGTGGAATTTTCAAAGCAGCACATAATTCAGGCAGTGGCATGGATATTGCTGGTTACTTTTAGCCATATTTACATTGTAATTTGAGAGCAAAAGGCACAGTTGAAAAATTTGAAGATCTTGCCATTTGGCCAGAAAAGGAGCCCATTTAAAATTGCAGACAAGCCAGGCTTGGTGCCACATGCCTGTAATTCCAGTGCTCAGGAAGCTGAGGCAAGAGGATGGCTGCTAATTTGAGGCCGGACTGAACTAACTACACAGTAAGACTTTATCTTAAAAAAAAAAAAAAATTGCAGCCTAGGAGGGCACAGTTACTAAAGAGGTTAGTGCCATTAAAAAGAAGCCAAATGATTGGGGATTTAGCTTAGCAGCATAAGTGCCTGCCTGGCAAGTGTGAGATCGTGAGTTTGGCCCATGGTACAAAACAAAACAAAACAAACAAACAAAAAACCTCTAAAAAGAAGCTAAATATTTTGCACCAGGGCAATAAGATACCTCATGAATCAGCCTGCAAGAATTCATTTCTCACAGTCAGTCCCCTAAGCACTCAGAGGATACTGTAGCCCTTGTCCAAGTGGCCCCAACTACTGCTTCCACCAATACTAGACCTGCATATTGTCCACCTGATGGTAGTTTTCCAGGTATACAGAATGCAAGAATTACGGGGTCACAGAGGTTTCCTTCAAGATTTCAAATGAACTGGTCATGGTGACACATGCCTGTAATCCTAACACTAGGGAGGCTAAGGCAGAAGGATCACTGCAAGTTGGAGGCCAGACTGAACTACATAGTGAGACCTTGTTTCAAAAGACCAAAAATAAAATAAAATCCTGAGTGGCCAGTATATGACTAAAGCAGAATTCCTACAAAGAGCTCCTGAGAGGGTGATATGTAAAGCTGTGAGTGTGAAACTAAAGCTACAGTGGAGGTTCCAGAAAGTTAAAGCATCCAGGAATGTGGGACACCTGCTGAGGTAAGCCTTGGGCCATGAGCAGAGCCAGCCCCAGACGGTGGCCACGTAGGCTGTGTTCAGTAAGTCCACAGGAGTCAAGTCCTGCCACCATATGCCTCCAATGCCAGATAGAGCTAAGAAGTAATGTGTGTCCTGCCTGGTTTTGGCCTTGCTTTGGTCCAGTTCTGTCATGCTGTTTTCCTATTTCTCGTTTTTGAAATGGGAATGTTTACCCTGTCTCACTGCTGTGTATCAGGTGTATGTAACTTACTATTTTTTTTTTTTTAAACTGAAGCCCACAACTGACTTGAGTCTGGGAGGAGACAGAGTCTGGGAGGGCTTGAACTTTTGTGCAAGGCTGGAACTGTTAAGAGTAGGGGCTCTTGGTGATGGACTGAATGCATTTTGCACAGTGAGATGGACATGAGCTTTAGGGGCCAGGAGCAGAATGTTAATGATTTGTACCTCAAATGTCTCTCAAAGGCCAGGTGATGAAGGCTTGGTGGAAGTGGTGACTCATGAAAGGAATGTGATCATTGGAGACATTCCTTCAGAGGAGATTTGGGGACCCTGCTTACCTGCAAGTGTTCTCTCTCCTTCCTGGTCACCCTGAGGTGCATAGCTTGGCTCCCTCATGCACACCCTGCCATGACATGCTACCTCTTGTCAAAAACACCAGAGCCAACCAATCATGGGAGGGCACCTCAGAAACTGTAAGATGAAGTTAACTTTTCTTCCTTATAAATTGTTTACCTCAGGTATTTTGTCATGGCAGTTGAAAGCTGACTAACAGTTACTTTGCAGGAACAAATCTGTTTGGTGACAAATGTCCATTTTACATGTATGACATACATTATGTGTTCCTAAGAAAAATCTAAAACAGAGCTTTCATGGCCTGGTAGGATATAGAGTTCACACTGTGGGGCATTCATTGCAAAAGAATGAAATTCTTCCCTTTTCAGACTCATAATGCCAAAATATTGGCTCTCATCATGAGTAGATCTTTGTTTTCATATTTCATCAACCCAGCAATTTACGTCAAACTCACAGCATGATTACTCCCTCCCAACATGCATTGGTTCAGATGAAAAGCATGTTACAAGTTAGAGGATAACAACCTTCTTTGTTCTTTTAATGGTTGCTGAAAAATTTGATAGCAACCATTCTTTGAAGATGCATATTTTTACTGAAAACAATAGAGTCTGTTATCTATAAATGTTTGGGTTTTTCCTCCTCTTGGTTTTGATGTATCTAATAGTCTTTTAAAAACTGAAACAGGACAATATTAGAAAACAGTACGCTTCAAATGGGTAATTCCAAAGACCTGTCATTATACCTTTTAACAGTGTTTATTTTCCCCTTACATTGCTATTTATTGCACTCCCCTCTAGTGAGTCCTCTTGGCTGCTCATGAGTATGACTTTTAAGGAGACGGAGCTTCTGAAAACCTGTAAGCAATCAGAGGAATTGTTTGTTTTTTTGAGACAGTCTTGGTATGTATTCCAGGCTGGCCTTCAACTATGTACCCCAAGCTGATCTCAAACTCATGGCAACCCTCCTGCCCCTGTCTCCCAAATGCTGGGATTGTAGACATACACCATCATGATTAGCTCGGGAATCGTTTGAAATGACTGTGTCCTTCCCGTTTACCCTGCTCCAACTGTTTCCCAGAGATCCAAACTTCTCACAGATCACAGGGCCTGCACAACCAGCTGACTGTTGCCTTCCTCCCTCTCATTTGAGCTAAGTGCAGCCTCATTGGCCTTCTGTACTTTTAAATCTTTGAGTTCTTCAAACAGGCTGAAAATGTGTGTTTGACTGTCACCAATTCTGGATGCTGATTGCTGTATAACCAACCATCATGACACACAATGGCTTAAAACAGCAGTGACTTACTCTGCTGACTAATCGGCAGTTCAGGCAAATGGGAAAGGCTTGTCTGCCCCTCACCTTCCATGGAGTCCCTGGTTGGGGGTCTGTTTCCAAAGGCCACATGGAGGTCTGACAAGCTAGCTCTGCAGTCAGCTGACCAAGCTGAGTGGGGCTGACCTCTCCCCATCATAGCCTCCCAGGTAGCCCACATCTCCTCAGGGTATGTTGTTTGCATTCCAAGTGCAACATTCCTGAGAGACAAAGTGGTGTCCTTGTTCATGTCCCTGCTGTGGGAGTCACACTGCAACACTTCAGCATCTGGTTCTGAATCATCACAAGATCCAGGGTCAGGGAAGGAGCCCAGACTGCACCTTGGTCAGGACTGGCAAGGTTCCAGTAAGTGGGACTGGAGATACTGATTCAGCCACATGGAGAAAACACGTCTGCTGCAGTGCCCTTACCAGTCTGCTCTGTGTGTGTGTGTGTGTGTGCGCACGTGCGCGCACACGCACTTAAATCCCATATTCCTATGAACATTAGGTAATAAATTCTCAGGAAAGGTAATGATCTTTTCTCATGTGACTGCACACTCCAAGATTTATACCACAGTATTTTAGATTTAGTAAAGGGCTAATGCTTATTTTTCTTCACAATTGATTTCTGAAAGTTGCAAAGATATCCATCTGGCTCGACCAGTAGTTTTTAAAGAATTTCAGACCCTCTGATACCTTCTCTTGAAATCACACTGTATATAACTTTAGCATTCTTTGATTATTCACTTTAGATTCCTAGAGTTCTTCCCAACCCATAGTAGGAATTCCACAAGAGAAAATGTAAACTTTGGGCCATCCACACTGCCTGGATGTAAATGAGAAAGCTGGCAGTGGCATCTTCAGATGACTCATCAGGACTCCGGCAACAGACTCTGCATTCATGTGACAAACTACAGAGCACTTCTTGTTTTGGGGTAATTTGTCTGTGGGGCTGGACACCTCACATGTGAAGGAAAGCCTGGCAGTGGAAGCCCTCTGAGGCGGCTGCAGGCCCTCCTCTGGCTGCAGAGTGACACAGTGTCCCCAGGTGGCCCTCCCTGCACATCCCCTTACACAGCAGCATTTGTCTAAATCTAGGTCTTTTTGTACAGTATGATGGGTACATGTTGAAATTTTAAAAACGCATTATAGTAAAAGATAATTAGCAAGAATCTCTCTCAAAATCCCCATCTCCTACATCTCTAAACACAACTGTCCCATTGTTCTTGCCAGTTTCTGAAGCAGTTCCAGAAGCCTTCTTGTGCATCTTTATGAGCTTTGATTTTAAAAAAATATGGTGACTGTCACTGCTGCATGCCATTCAGTGGACAGGCAGGCTCCTAAGACATTACAATGTGGCCTCATCCTCCTTATGCACTGGAAGTCAAAATGACCATGAATGGTAAATATTTTTTTCCTTTTTTTAGTATCAGGAATCGAACTCAGGACCTTGAGTTTGCCAAGCAGGTGTTTATGCTGCTGAGCTCTATCCCCAGCTAAAAGGTAAATATTTTGAGTTGATTCCGGACATCGCAGTGATGACAGTGCAACTAAAGACACAAAAAAGACTAGCAGAACTGCTTCAGAAAGTGGCAAAAAATGGGGTAAGTTTGTTCAAAGCAAGAGGGAAGATTGTGAAAGGGACAAGGACAATGTGTCTTTTGCTGTAATAATTCTTTTTAAACATTCACCGTAGTCTCCAGTCACGCTTCATATATCAATTTAGACAATTGTCACTTATTTCTATTTTGCCATATATAAGTGTACTTTGTTGAGTAATCATTTATTCATTCTGCAATAATGAGTAGTTCTTAATTTCACTGTGAATCACCCATCTCTGGGCAGAACAACCACTCCAGGCCACTTCACAGACGGCTAACCAGCCCTCTGCTTGGCTGGTCATGGGTCAGTGCCTGGTCCCTCCCAGTGTGCTGTGACCAACAGTATGGACACCTGTGGGTAAAGGGTGGCCAGCAAGTTTCCCCAACTGAGGAAGAAGAAGGAAAGAAAGAAAGAAAGAAAGAAAGGGAAAGGAAAGGAAAGGAAAGGAAAGGAAAGGAAAGGAAAGGAAAGGAAAGGAAAGGAAAGGAAAGGAAAGGAAAGGAAAGGAAAGGAAAGGGAAAGAAAGAAAAAACTTAAAAAAAAAGAAAAGAAAAATGAACTTCTCTCCCCACTCCCTGGCAGTACAGCTTCCAGACCCTGTCCCGGCCAACTTGGAGGACAGCTGCGAAAGAGTGACCTCTGGATTCAGATGGACAGGGACTGCATGTGTGATCTCTCCGGCCCTTGTAATGTATTGGAACCTTGTGCCCTGTTTTCTCATTTGCGGAATGCATGTGGAATATGCCAAGTGGGTAAGAAGCCGTGTGTAGACCTGCCCCTTTGGAGAGGGTGGTGGGCCTGGGGCAGGGCAATCTGTGAAGAAGTGTATTTTTTACCTTCTGTGGAAACAGATCCCTTGAATTCAGTATGAATACAGTTCATTATGCCTCTCACTTCCTTTGTGAAAAAAGCCAGACAGGCACAGCTGCACGTACACAAGAAACTACACACACAAAATTACTTCCCTCAAGTCTGATCTGAACAAAGATGCATGACTTGATTTCCTGCCCTTGCATTCCTGTTAAGATTGCCATTCACTTCCTGAATGTCAGGATCACACTTGACAAAAGCACATCACCACCATTAGTCATCAGTGTGCTTTCTCTGCAAATGTTTTATTTTAATCACTTCCCCTGTCCTCTGCTTTATTCTGTCTGGCAGCTACTTCTTTTAATTGTAAAAATCACTTTGTTCTACCATTATTATGTGCTTTTCCTCTTACTTTGCTCCATGAGCAATTCTAAATTTTTAGTCAGAGGTTAACTCAGGGAAAAAGTGTGTTTTGCATAGAAGAGCTGAATGTGGATCTAGCAGATGCTTACTAGTTGCTTATTGGGTGAAGCAATGCTACCAAGTTTGTGTTTAGGGCTTGCCTTTTGACTGGGTCTTGGACTGATCTGAATCATGTTGCATAGAGCAGCAACACACATTTTAAAGATACTTTTTGTCTCCCTGGGAATTGGGGCCGGAAAGCCAAATGGGCTGCAGACAGAGGCATCTGGAGCCACGCGGCTGCCAGCTCACTCCTCCTGCAAGGCCTGCCCTGGGAGATAGGCAGGGACTGTCATCCAGTGGGAGAGGTCCTGCTCCCATTCCAGGGGCACTTCCCAGGGCGTGGGGATCCCAAGGCTGCTTCAGGAATTCTGAGGCCACCCACTCATTTCCTGAAGACTTGACTCATTCCAGGCCTCTTGGAGGGAACAGTGATTCAGCGGCCCGTCCAGGATTTGCTCTTTGCCCACTTGGCATATTCCATATGCATTCCACAATGAGAAAACAGGGCACAAGAAGGTTAAACATGTTACCGGGGCTACCCAGAGAGGTCAGGCATACAGTCCCTGTCCTCCTGAATCCAGGGGCCACCCTCTTGCAGCTGTCCTCCAAACAGCCAGGACAGGGTCTGGCGGCTATACTGCCAGGGAATGAGAGAGAAGTTCATTTTTCTTTTCCTTATTTTTAAAAGTTTTTTTTTCCTTCTTCAATCAGATTTTATTGGTACATTTTACATATACATAATAATCGCATTCACCAGAGAAACTTTGTACCTGTACATCACACAACTTGCTTCTTCTTTTTCCCAGTTCCTTACCCTTCCTTCGACCCCTCCTCCCCTCCCCATTTACAAAAGCTTTGTTTCCATTTTTCCTTTTCTCATTTTTCTTTTACTTTTCTCTTCTTTCCTTCCCCCCTTCCCCTCCTTCATTCCCCGTCCCTCTGAATATTTTATGAGAAGTTCACTTTTCACTCCATACAATCTGTACAATTTTTTCGCATATACTGTGTTTAACCACTTAACAGTCTACCCCAGTATCGGAGTTGCTGGGGCAGTGTGTCTGTTTATGTGCTGGCTATTCCAGGCATTGCTCGGGCAGGTGTCGAATGTTTTAACATAACTGCACTCAGAAAAATTATTGAGTAAATTTGATAAAACTGTCATTTTATATTTCAAGGTTATAAAATTAATGAAAAATATACAATCTTTGATCATCCTGTATTTAAATAATTGGTCTGATAAGTAGTTAAAAAGCTGATTTAAAAAGTTCGAATTATACAGCTGCAATACTACACTTAAGAAAAACTATTCATTCTGTCCTTAAAAATTACCTGACAAAGTTACTAGGAACAATTAAAATCTTTTTAAATGGCTTTGAAATGTTGGATACAAACTGTCCATGGCCTAAAAAATGTCTTCAGCATGCTGAATTATAATTCTTTATCCAGAGCTAATACAGTGAGAACCCCTGCCCTGTACGTTTGTGGCTGCTCTCAATACACCTGCCTAATGAGCTCAGGGCCTCCGTGCACCCCCTCAGCGCTGGCCCCTGCCGCCTGTCCCTACCGGATGGGGACACTTCGCCTCACCACCTGGAGGAGACCCTCTGCCCTCTGCAGTCCACTGTGTTTACCAGCATCCCTTCACCCTGTGCAACCGGTTATACAACTCGCCAGAGCTAACACAGTTTACTAAGGCCCTGGAATCCCTGGATCAGACTCGTGGTATAAAGTAATTCTATTACTCACTCCTTCCTAGCTGCCCCTCTCCAGCATTTCCAGTCCCCACCCACCGCTCCCCTCCTGCTGGCGGTGCCTCACTCTCTCTAGTTATTTCAAGTCCTGCCTACACATTCCATTGACTGACAGGAAGGCAGATGTGAGACTAACTTTTTCTATTTTTAAAGACTGTTGCCAGGCCTTTGCTTCTTGTGTTGCGGGTGGCTGGGGCACTGCCAATTCCCCTGGACAGGGTTCCAGCTGAGCAGAACGGGTGGAGGCCCCATTGCAGCCCTTCCTCATGCAGCTTTGCTTTAAGAACTCATTTCTTGCCTTAGAAAATGTCTAAGGCTTGTGAATATTTACATACCCTGGTGTCACTTGATCAACAGCAAACAAACCAAACCATGTGTAAAAACATCAACTGACATTTATTTTTGTTTCAGCTCTTAAAACTTACAGATTTACTAGAGGAAGATGTGGCTTAGAAGACCAGTGTGTGTAGAAAACACCAGAAAATGTCTCAATCATTGACTTTTAGAAGGAAGAGGTAGGCCAGGCATGGAGGTGCACGCCTGCAGTCTCAGCATGCGGGAGGCTGAGACAGGACTGTGGTGAGTTTGAGGCTATAGCCTTCTGGGCTTCACAGTGAGTTCAAGGCTGACCTCATGAGACCCTATCTCAAAAATGAAAAAAAAAAAGAAGAGGAGGAGGAGGAGGACCTGCCTCTCCCTCTTGATCCCACAGTTCCCAGAGTGGGATCTGCTGGCACGAAAGTGAGCTTCCGCACTCTGGCAGAAGTGTCCCAGTGCTCACAATCTGGGACCTGTGGAGGGGTAAGGCTGTCCACCCAAAGACCACACACTTTCCCTAGTTTCTTCCATACAACCTCCCGTAGAGAGCCGCTGTCACCAGACCAGAGGACAGTCCACTCTTCCTCAGGAAATAGTGGTCATTTTCCCAGCCAAGCTGGTCAGGGATTTCCAGGCTCATTCCTGAGGTCAGAAACAATGGAAAGATATAGGAAGTGCTGAAGTTGCCCCACAGATGAAACTCAAATATCCCCGAGGCCTCTGTGATCTCTTGGCCACAGGTGTGGAAACCAAGACCCCCACACTTGACCAGGGCGCAGACTTGAATGTAGTAGATGCCATGCACAGTGTGAAGACCATCGAAGACCCCCAGGGCATACAGCTCTTTGGACAGAGCAGGCCTCTTGTACAGTAAATAGCAGCAGAGGCTGTTTGAACAGACTTGGAGATAGCCTTCCTTTTCCCAGGCAGGGACCAGGGTGAAATTGTCATACATCATCACAGAATAAAACACAGGAGGTGTGTTTAAGTTCCATTTGGCATCCTCATCACAATGGACTTCCTGGGCATCTTTCTCACAATGTGGACTGCCTGACAAAATTTTTAAAAACTTACTATGGGATGGATCCATTTTCCCTACAGCATTCTCTGTACCAAGACCCTGTGGGTTTTTGGGTACCTGGGCAATTATAAGGTGACCTCTGGGATTTTCCATGTCATGGTACCAAAAGGACTTTGTGGGGGTATGGATGCCGCTCCCTGTCATCCCCAGAGAAGGGTTGTGGATGTTAGCTGCCAGCACATTGACACTGAAGGCAATGGCAAAAGCTTTCTGAATCTCGATAGCTGCCAAGAGTGGGAGCTGATTCATCCAAGCTGTGGGGTACACAATGTGCTTCACATCAGAGTCTCTGAGCAGTCTGACAACAGGATCAAAGAACAGTATGTCAAAGCAAGTGAACATGCCGAACTTGCCAGCAAAGGGGGTGTCGAAGGTGATGTGGTCTACCTTAAAAGGAGTATCAAAAGCTGCCTCAAAGTAGAGGTTATGTTTACGGTAGCGGTCAACAAAGGTTCCATTACTGCTGAACACAACATTAGTGTTAAACTGGTATCTCCCGTCACTTGGGCACCCTGGATCACTGCTAAGACAAGGCTGTTTTGTTCCAAGATTGGCCACCAAGAACATTTCCCCCTTGAGGGCCATACAACTCAGGCGTTGGAGGACCTATAAAAACAAAGGTATAAATACATGGATTTTAAAAAATCCTGCCTTTAGTCTCGTTTCTTAAAAGAGAAGTTCCTGTAGTGTGTCCACAATATATATAACTGACTATCATAAGCCAATAGAAAAAAAAACTACCAAAAACATATAAACAAGGAATTCAGGGAAGAACAAATACAATAGCCAAGAAATATCTGAAAAGATTCTCCACCTCATTAGTAATGAAGAAATACAAATTAAAATAGTAATTAGGCATCACTTTTCACCTTTGTTAGATTGGCAAAGTTTCAAAAGGTTATTCCATCCAGCATGAGCAGAGAGTAGGAAAGCAGGCACTCACAGACTATTATTGGGGATATAAGGTGATATAAGAATCTTTTAAAGGAGAAGTTTGGTATTCTTTAAAATAATTTAAAATGTGCATGGCCTTTGAAAAATTCCATTTCTAAAATCTTGGATGTTTACAGATAATATATGTACATATATTCATTGAAACATTGCTCCTAATAACAGGAGTTGAAAAAGAGTAAACATAACATCATGCTAAACAGGAGTGTGATAGGAAATACACAGAGAAGGATGTGGATGGATGCAGAGCAAACTGTTGATGGAAGTTGGAATTTTCTCTAGGAGAGGAAGTGGGATAAGGGACAGGTTGTGGTGAAGGTAAAATTATTTTTCTAAAAACTTGTTTGACTTAATAAGTTTATATTTTTGTGTAATTAATACATGGAAAGATCCACAGATGAGTAAATGGCTCGTAATACCATACAAGACACTAACTGAATGGATTTACGGTATACTGAGTTTGACTTTTCAGATTCTAGGATCTCCTTTCAATCTCAGCATGTTGTGACTTCTGGTTTCAGGCTTTGTTCATCTCTGCAAACCCCTGGACTACTGGAGAGTAAGGCTGAATTGTCACATACCTCTGTGTCACTGAAACGGTGAGGCTCCAGGCATGGGTTCCATCTAACGAGCTGGGGAGATGGCATAAAGTCCAAAAATGGGTAAATGGATGTTCTTGTAAAGTTGAACCCATGAATGCCATCTTCAGGAAACACTATAATCTGTACACCCTGTAAGTCAAAACACCAAAGTACAGTCTGTTATCGGATCGTGGGAAGCGCCATTCTGTTCATTAGTTCATTGGCCATCCACCGACAAGTTACTCTGCACCAAGAGCAGAGACACCAAGACGGTGACTCAGCTCTCACTATGGAGCTTTAGCTTTGGGGAAGCTGTCTTGCTTTTTGTAGGAAAAACCACTACTTGTACTTAAGAGCATGTCAGGGAAGGAGGGAATGCGTAAACGCTTAAGATTGAAGGAGTTTACCAAGCAGACGTAAGGGGTTTGAGTTGCCAGTGCAATGAAAGATGGAGCTGATCATAAAGGGCCTTGACTGTCTCTAGTTTAGTGGTTCTCAGCCATCCTACATCTAAATAAGTTTTGGAACTTCTGAAACTGCACTGAGGCCAGGCCCACCCCTAAAAAAGTCTGACTCAATCGATTTTGGGTGAGGCCCAGGCAACAGTGTTTAAAAATCCCCTAGGTGATTCTGATGTGCTGCCAGGGTTGGAACCCATGGGGCCAGTAGGTAAGAGTCACATGTGTTCACTTCAGCACAGAAATGAAGATTCCCTTACAACCTCAATTCCCTACCTGGGAACTGGGAAGCTCCCTTCAGGGCCTGGCCGAGTCTCTGTAGTCTTTTTCCCACACCCAGGGACACCCAGGGCTGCCTGTGACAGCTGGAGCAACCTAAGGAAATACAAGCAAATAAGCTCTTGGGGTAAGGGCCTCCTTCTTCTGTTACTCTTCACTTATGTGGATTAAAATGTCAAGCTCCAGTGCAGAAAGTGGAGAGGGCAGGCAGAGAAGGCATGGTAATCTGAAAGAGCATGCAGTTTGAGGCATTTACTTTTGGAGAGCACTGCAAATTCTTTTTAATTTTTTTTTTTCTGATTACAAACGCTTTAATTAACTGCTGAAAACTTGGAAAACAGAAAAAGAATTCATAATCTTACAATACAAAGATAATTATTAATATCTTAATAATTTTCTTCCTGTATATATGTATATATAACAGACAATAAATATATGTTTGTGCATTTTGACTTTTTTCTTGAAGAACTTTCAAAAATATCATTTGTAATGGTCACATTATATATAAGAGGACCCCATAGTTTTTCCTTTATTATTGGACATCTGAATTATTTCCAATTTTTTGTAATAAAAAGAAGATTGTGGTGACCACTTGCATAAGATATGCTCAAAACATTTACAGACTGAGTGTTGTACAAAAGTCGTTGAGTCCCTGATTATTTCCTTAGAATAAAGTCTTACAAGTGCAATTACTAGGTTAAACAATATGAAAAATTTTAATTTCTTAATACATATTGTCAAACAGCCTTTGAGAGAGGTTATACCACATAGGAGCCCTCCAGCAAAGAGTGACACTGGCCATCCTGCCGCACTCTTCACAATGGCTGCATGAAGAAAAATTATCCTGAATTCAGAAGGAAGACAAGATGAAGAATGTATGCCTTCCCAAATTATATTGGGATATTGGTACTCCAAAGAATTTTAATTATCTAGAAAATGTATTGTTTGACATTGTTGCTTAAAAGATCATCATAAAGACTGCAATTGTATGCCACTGGAGAATATTAGCCAGTTTTGTATCTATTAGAAAATGTATTTTATCATTCACTGGCCTGATAGACACATTTTCATTTTTCCAATCCTCCTTCCAATCAGCTTTACCATCTTACTGGTTCCCTCATTAACTAATGAGTTAAATAAAAACTTTGTTTATTCTATAATCATATAAGAATCATGCATTTAATTTTTGAAAGTTACACGAAAATTAAGTTGCATTCCCTGAGCACACATCAGCCAGGAATAAGGCCAGGAACCAAACCTGAGTGAGGGTAGAACTTGGGGCCTGATGTGATAAGCAATTAGCTATCCTAATAGCTTCAGCAATTTTCTGATGGACTTTGTAATGAGATCAAGCACCCCTTCTGAGGAACGAAGGTCACCAGTCTAAGGAACTGACAAGCCTCACCTCCTGAAAGTGGGCTGCTGTCCCCTCCAAATGTCACTACCAAAAGAAATTGTTCAAGAACTTGTCTTTACAGTAAATCTGTAATTTTGACAAATGCTCTAAGTTTGTCTAAGCACTTGCTTTAACAAGTATACCTACATAGGGGAGCTGAGATGTGAATGCACTAAAACCTGCCTATTGACAAGCAGCCACACTCCTGCCCCTGGTCCACTAACAGAGAAGGAAGCAAGCCTGTGGCCGGCATTGGCCCCACAAAACCATGCTCTGTGTTTCCATTAGGGGCAGGTCATTAAATCTGAAAATGGGAGCTCTATGTTCATAGTTTCTATGTTTCAGCATGGCTGGTTGCTAAATGTCTCAGGATGGTCTTGTGGACAGGACGAAGTACGAAGTTGGTGAAACTGGCCAACCAACACCTCCGTTCCAGGAACACCTGCCTCAACAGGAGCGAGGTCAGCAGGAGGGTGAAGGCACGGCTGGGGTTTTTTTACACTGACTTCAGCAGAGGCCTAAATGAGGTGTGTATCAAATGTGTGAATGACGTGATGGTAACTGATATGTAGGATGTCAGTGAAGATCCCCAAAATAGCACCACAGGCTGGAATGGTGACATTTAACAGCATTGATGTGCAGTACCGCTTTCAGGTTAAATCCACCAACCTCTTAAGGCGCGCATGGCAGCATGTGTGTCTGCGGGTGTGAGAAGGGCACAGGAGTTTTAGGTGACAGCAAGTGCATGATGAATCTGCAACGAGACGCCGCTGCCCAAGTTTCCGGGAGACAAGGTCTGGATAGGAGGTGAGTCTCCTGCTGCCAGCCTGGGTCAGGCAGTGCTGGGAGAGCTGCACACAGAGCCTGGGAAGTCTGGGCGGAAGGGCCGGCTACATCTCCTCAGGAGCTGACGCAGGATGGCATGACGGCCTGGGAGAGATGCTGTGGCCGTGCAGCCAGTGCGGAGTGCAGAGGATGGAGCACCGGGCTGCTGGACTCAGGCTGTTCACTTTAGCTCAAGGACAGAAATATGGGTGGCAATTACAGGGAGGCAGACTGTTGCTCATCAAAAAGAAGGCTTTTCCAGAAGTTCTTACTGCTGGAGGAGTGGACCTATGAAATAGTGAGTTCTGGACCACTGAGGGAGTTCAAAAAGCCAGATGTCAGGCTGGGGCAAAAGAGAGGAGTGCCATCCATAAGAAGCTCCCTTCCAGCACCAGTGACACTTAGACACACACACACACACACACACACACAGTGTATTCTAGGCCAGCACTTAAAAATGTAGCACTAGATATTGGCTCTGGCTTCCCTGTCTTTCTATTGCATCCTGAACACCCTGCTCAGAGACAGGCCATTGGGGCAGGATTGTCAAGGCCAGCTCTAACCTTTAGACTCACCAACAGCTAGGATGTTTATTTTCCATTTATTTATTCTTTGGAGACAGGGTCTCACTAAGTAATTCAGGCTGGCCTTGAGCTCTGGATTATAGACATGAGCCACTGCACCCCCACATTGGGGAATTTTGCAAAGCAGGACTTTCTCAAGCAACTGGATTTGGCTGCCCCACCGCTGTGTTAAAGCCCAGATTCCCCTTGGATTCTGGGTTTCCCAGCAGTGCATTTGCATACTTCTGGTGAGGGCACTTCCCCCTCTGCCCCATGGGGCATCTCTCCTCCACCCTACATTTTCTGGCAGGAAGGAAAATGTGGCCAAGCCGGAAGCCTTTACAAAGGCTTACACCAACCTGCTCTTTGTTGGTTTAGGGTACGTTCTGTCTGGGCTAAGACCTCATAATCTGGCACAGAGGCAAAGTGAACCCCAGATGATCAGCTGGCAACAAACAGCAGCTTTGGAGACACTTAGCGTTTCAGTTAAACTGTGAATGCCTCACAGAACATGGGAGTTCATTAAAACTCCTGCACATTAGAATCCCCTGGAGAACCTTAACAAAAATCCCAGTGTCCACATGACACCCCATCTGGACCAATTACAGCAGACTCCTGGGCACCCACCTACCCACTTGTTTACAGTCCACAGTGATTCCTGCTCATGGCCAAGTGGAGGCCTAGTGATGTTGCCCGGAGCTTCTCTCACTTGCAGGGCAAAAGCATCTGCTGAGGTCTTGAGGAAATGCAGACCTCCTCAGTGTTCCTAACAAACTCTTACACTGTGGCTGCTGGTTTGTGTCTAGGTAGCAAGATTTTGGCCCACTAAGTCAACTTAGGTTTGCTATCTAGATTGATTTTCCAGAGGGGCTGTGGGTCGGGGGTTACCTAACCTCTGCTCAAAGGTCCAAGTGCAATGTGCTCTGCTCTAGGAGAGGAGTGTTTCTTGCCTTCTGGGCTGCAGCCATCACTTGCTGTTCGTAGATGTCCAGGTTCTGGTTCATCAGCTCCAAGGCCTGCTTGCGGCTGTAGAAAACAAGCGGGTTTGGACTCAAGATGGCCTGGTGTTCATACACTGCAGCCATGTAGTAGTCAGCTCTGCGGGGCTCAGCTGCACCGTGCTCCTTGGTGTAGACTCCCAGGGCAAGTGAGTAACAGCCCAAGAGGAAAAGGGCAAGCTTACTGCTGGCTCCGGACATAATGCACACCATAAATCTGGAACGAAATGGGGCAAGGGAAAAACAGCTGAATAAAGAATTCTGCTGAGAATTTAACTTTTGCAGCTGTGATTTATTAATCTCAGCAATTAAACCTACCCACAGTGATACTGCAGCTCAGAGAGTTTGTTTCTCATTCCTAATAAAAGAGTATGTGTTCCTTTCCAAACACTACGTTTAAAATGGCTTACTGTGTTAAGAGTCTGGTTTTAGAACATTTCTAAACCAGAGTTGATGTTTGCCTCGATTTTCTCTGTCAGTACTCAGCCAGACTAATGTGTCACTACTTGCATTTCTAGCTATGAACTTAAGTTTTAGGCAAGGGGAATATTTCGGATTATCTGACATGTATTTCACACTGCATCTCCTGCCCTCTTTACATGCAAACACACTATAGGTCCTCTACCTACACCAGGAATGATCGATAGGATGACCCTATCTGAGTCATAAAAGCCTAAAGCATTAAAATTCTCTGCAATTTTTGGTTAGTAATGAATACAAAGGATAACTCTCCTTTTCATCAACACAACATTCTTTATTTAGGGTCAAGAGACTGTTGGCTTCTACTTAAATGCCAACATCTACTCTTTCACAGACAGGCAAAAAGAAGTCTCCTGATCAAAGCTCAGCACTGTTTTCTTCCTTGAACTTGAGAATTCCCATTCCATGCCACTGCTTTATTTTTTAAATTTTATTTAAAGAGGAAAAAAAAAGGCAAAACAGAAAAAAAGGGAAGCAATAATACAAAATTCCAAAAATAAACATAAGAAATCACTAGTTGACAAATTACATACTGTCATCTTAGAAATAGTTCAAGTTACAAAATTAAAGCACACAAAGTGGACATTCAAACAGCGAGACTGCAAACAGTTCTGCTCAATGGCTTTTTCAATGTTTATGACTCCAAATCTTGTGCTTAAAAGTATATTAGTGTGGAAATAAAATCCTTTTTGCAGTGACAGAATGGAATTTTCTAGAAAATAAATGAATTTTGTAGAAAGTCAACTCCACTTTGTAGTTCTTGAAACCAGTAGTGAATGAGTCTTCTGTGTGCTCCCCACACACCCCAAGATTAAGAATGTTTATTTTGAAGTGTTTTAGAGTAGCCCAATTCTGTGTTGAAAATCAGCCTGGCCTCCCAGCTGAAACCCCTCCCCTGGCATGTGGGGGGCACTAGTGGTGTGGCCAGACCAGGCTACCTGCCCTTTGCAGATGTGTTGGGGGCTGACCAACTGTCTAGGAATTCTTATTAAAGATTAGAATAACAAAGTCAAGGAATCATATTGTTGTCCATTAAAAGGAAAATGACCCCTGTCTAAAATGAGCTCCTAACTTCCGTGCTTGCATTTCAAAACAAACTCCCCAGATAACAAATGGTTTCTTTTCCTTCTTTATTTTTTGTCCCAGAAACAAATCACAATCACTCTCAGCAAGAAGACAGGACTAGGGAAGCTCCTTCAGAATCCCTGAAAAATCAGATCTCAGAAGGAGAAGCACTCTCCCTCCTACCCCTGCCCTATCTCAAACTGTTACTTCTTCCCCGGGTAGAAATGTACCATCCCCAGGATCTGTTGCCACTCATCTGGGACACTGTAAACAGTGTTTTATGATAAGAACAAGTGAGCCTTTGAGTGAGCAGTCATGAGTTTTTGAGTAGAAACAAAAGCATAATTGATAAGCTTTTTTATCTGAATTTTGTCTGCAAAGGCAAACAGAGCAATTTAAAATGTCTAAAAAATGTATTTTTTGATTTGAGCAGTTCCATTCCATCTCTGATTTCATAATGATGATAGTGGGGACTGGCCCTGGGAGAGAACTTTCATCTTCCAGGTAACATCAACAATCTTTCTCTACTGTATGGCAGTCGCTTAAGAAGTGTAGAAACTGAGACTGCAGCATGAGTCACTCCTAAGTAGTGGCAGGTCACAAGTTACTGGGGCTGACAATGTGTACCTTTCTGAACCAGGAGCATTGTCCCATCAATTTGGGGACACAGAATTCTATTTTTTTTTTCTTTTGTGATCCTGGGGATTGAACCCAGGGCCTTGTGCTTGCTAGGCAAGTGCTCTACCATTGAACCTGTCCCCCCACCCCAAATGCTTGGACCCCACACCTATAATCCAGCAAAACAAGAAAACCACTGAACTAACAAGATTTCACATCTTTCTATTTTGAGAAAATAAAATTTATATTATTTATAGCAGAGCCTGTAGGAGAGCTGTGAGTGGCAATCATTTGTGCATGAACAAAGGCAGGTTAATAATAAGAGGTTATGCAGATCTAACCAGGTACTCTGCTTAAGATCACAAGCCTAATGAAGTAGGAGAGAATGAGTAATTGCAGTAAAAATAGGTACAACAGTTTGCCTTTCTCTTCACAGTGAACCAGGAGGCATTGTAACCAAATCTCCAAATGCTGGTTTCCCCCTTATTTGGCATCACACTGTCTCAGGAGAAACCAAACAGCTGAGCCAGGGCTCTGAAGGGCCCCACAGGCAGCAGCGGGTGCTGGTTTTGAAGTGGCAACACAGGGGGGCCAGGGTATTTCCTAGATCACTGGAGGCAAACCTATTGCACGCTTGCCGCAGCCAGCTGCCTGCTGTCACTGAAAGCTCTGAAAGGTTCACCACCACTGCTCTCGACACTTGCCAGCAGTTACTGGCTGCTGGCTCGCGACAATAGGCACAGGGGGACAGGGCCTGGGGTTTGCTGGGAATGAGGAGCAGACCTTGAGGCTCCACCAGTGAGGAGCCTGGGGCCACAGAGACAAGGGTGAGAGTGGTGGTGAATGGAATCATAGAGACAAATGCTGCAGTGGGGCCCACCCACTGACCTCCTACCACTCCCGTATTGCTCTTATATGCCTCAATCCTGGTCTCATCTGAGCATCCATGAGATCCAGAGAAGGCGCTCCCCTCAAGTCCTTTACTGACTCTCCATTTCACACAGGGTGAAAGCCAAAGGCCTTGCAATATGGCAGCGGGAAGAACTCAACAAATAGGAAGTAACTGACTGGGTGGGGAGAGATGTTGGGAGTGGTATCTTTAAATAAGCAACTGATCACAGAGTGTAAGGAACACCAATTCCAATACCAAGCCTGACCAAGAACCTTCTTTTAATCTGGGAGGAGAAGAAACCAAAGTTGAAATCAAATAGAAATCTATTTCATGGAAATTTGGTAACATGTCAATCACTAGATATTTTTATATACCAGACTTTTTTACCTTGCTAAATGATTCATCTTGATAATTAGCTGTCTGTCCTTCTTAACAAGGCTGTTACAATGACTTTGGCAATAAAATGAAAGGATTATTATTAAATCACTTTAAAAAATTTATATATAGATTTATTATTGGTCTTTGTAATAAAAAAATCTTGTCATTCTTTTCTTGCCAGGGAGAAAAACAGTCAAATGATAGGGAAGGGAGGCAAGAAAGGTGGCAAAGGAAATCCACATTTTGTGGGCTAAACCCTAAGATATCTGTTAAGACACCAAAAAATCTACAGTGCGTTGCTCTGTATAACTGGCAGAATGCTAAGAAAAATGACATAAAGCTCTAGATACTTTAAAATGAGTCTCACACATTTTGTGATTTTCTTGTCTGAATTCTTGTATAATGTCCATCTCTCCCGAATTTACATAATCTGAATGTAAAGAAGCAAGAAACATTTTATTCCCTACAAAGCCTTGTAACTGTCGCTTGTTTCTGGTTCCCCCATTTCAGTATGCCAGGCATGAGCTTGTCAGTGATGTTCCTCTGGAACAAGAAGCTCCACAGGGGTTTCAGCTGGGACAGCTTGTTTAAACTCACCCAACTGACAAGACTTTTGACATCTCAGTTGGAAAAGTCAAGTGTAAACAAACACTTGTGACTGGGAATTGATGCTGACATCTGAGGTTGTACTCACAAGCAACAGCAAATAATGTACCAAGTCGTCTGAAGTTAAACTGATAAATTGTGATTCCACTTTCAAAATTATAGGCACTAGCTCCAAAACAGAAGATGATATATGGAAATAACTTTGCACTGTGCCTTTGATTAAGGCCATTTTCTGCTCCATTGGCTAGAATAATTTATCTTAAACTAAACAATCAAAAGATCTTCACATGTTAACTTAAATGTCATCTTTCTTTTCCTCAAATGGGAAAGTATCTCCACAATTTAAGTCAGAACTTCCCGGGGCTGGGGATGTAGCTCAGTGGTAGAGCACTTGCCTAGCATGTGTGAGGCTTTGGGTTTAGTTCCTAGCACTGTAAACATCCTTCTGAAATACGTGCTACAGTATATTAAGAAAAAATTATGTATTTGGTATTTGGATAAAATCTCAGCACCTTTCTATCAAGCAAACAAAAGAAACTGCAGGCGAGACTGATTCTACAGGTTTGCTACTGCCACCATGTGGACCAACTGGTTTTCACCGACCCAAGTGAGTTCAATGTTACAAATCACAATAGCAAGATTCTGAAACAGTTAATGGATGTCTTTCCCCCTCATTGCTTCTCCTTTTCATTGTGAATATCTGTCTCTTTTTACAGTGGAAAAAAAATTAGAAACAATTTTATTTTTATTCTTCATACTACCATAACAACTGCATCTTCCCTATTCCCAAGTTCTAAATTTGTTGTAATTTTGTAATTTTTCTAGTGGTACAGTATATAGGATATGACCAGATGTAAAAAGTAATACTGCCCATCTACACTGAGACATACAGCTTCTTCTTGGAGAAATGTGAATGAGATATAGAATCTACAAGGACAAAAGTTTGTATCAATGCCACATTGTCTTTTATGTGCAATGTAAACCATTTTGCCATCCGTTACTTCCTACCTCACAATGCTGTGAACAAAAGTGGCAAAATTCTGTTTTTATGGTAAGAATTGGACTGAAACCTAGGTCTGCTGGCTTTTGGCACAGCCTTCTCAGGCACATGTTGAAGAATTCAGGCAATTTATTGGTCAAATCTTCAAAGACCACTATTGCAGTCTTCAATGCAGGTATTAGAAAAATAAAGAGAAAACGCAAAGTAGTACTTCCAAGGGATATTTTGGGTGATAAGACCAGAGCAAAGGTTCTCAAATTTAAGTGTGCCATGAAAGTCACCTGAAGGCTTTAAACTCACACCCAGGACTTGTCATTGGGCAGCTCTCGGGGCACAGATGGATAATGTGCATTTTTCTAGTGGTTTCCCAGTGATGCTGATGCTCCTGGTCTGGGACTTGCCTGGAGAGCCAGGGGAGTGAGGACAAAGGTGTGGACAGCTTCATGTCTTGGGAAGGCATGAGTCAGGCACATCATTCCAAGTGCCTCTCTAAATAGGGCTGATAGAATTTAGGCAGATTTCAAAGTGTTTCTATCATATTTAGTGAACAGAAGCAGCAAAGAAAGTATTTAGGTACTCAAAATAGAAGGAAAAACTTCCTGCAAAAAATCTTGATTTGAGTCAGATAGTGGACACAGTGTTTTCTTAGCTGTGACAGGAACACCACTGATGAACTAGAATGTTATTGGGTTTTAGTAGTTTAAAAAATAAACTATAAAATAAAATAGGGGCAATATGGCATAATACTACAGATGATATAAAAATTCCTCTTACCATATTCTGCAAAAACATAACAGATGTCCTTTCAACAAATGTGTATGCTTAGGTTTGCAGTAAAGTTAAGGAGAATCCTGAGAATAAAAAAAAGCACTGTGAAGGTAAGTGTGATGGCATCTATAACCCGGCACCCAGGTGGCTGAGTAAGTGGAATAGAGAATTTGAGGCCACCCTGTGCGATGTAGCATGTCTCAGGTCACTTTGGACTACAGAGACTCTAAAAAAAGAAAAATGGAACCATCAAGATGTAAGTGATAAATTATTGCTCACAGACTCTGCTCAGGCAGTAAAGAAAGTACACACAACAGGTTTCTTCACTGTCAGCCCTGGGAGTGAAGAATGGTGTGGCATTTCCATAAACTCTGCTCTTCTAAAATGCTCAGGGCTTCCAAAAACCACTAGCATATTCTCTAAATCAGAGCCTTAATGAATGTAGCAAGGAATTGCTTTTAAAGCCCTTTGGAAAATTTTTCCTCCATTTCCTTGTAGGATGAACTCAAAGTCATTAAACAACCTTCTATAAGAAAGACCTGAAGGGTGGATATCCAAGAAACACAGCCACTGTGTAGAAAATTCAGTGATCTCACATGTCAAATTTTTCAGGGAAGATGTGCTCAGAAAGGTGGGTACTATGGTTTGTGTCTGGATGTCCCCCCAAAGTCTCATGTGATCATGGGGGCAGGGCTTTTTGGAAGTGGCTGAATCTAGAGCTTGTGATTGGTTCTTTTTGAATGCTGAAATTGCAGGTGTGAGTGCTATACCTGTCCTAGGGCAGGTAGCTTGCATAAACTATAAGGGAGGAAAAGAGGCTTGCTGCCCTCTTTTGCTCTTGTTGCTTTTGTTCCACCACCCTGAACAGGTGTCTCTCAGCCATGCTACTCTGCCTTGAAGCCAGCTGATTATGGACTGAAATCTCCACAATCTGTGAGCTAAATAAACCTCTCTGCCCTTAATTTTGGGTGTTGGGTATTTTCTCTCAGTAATGAGAGAAAAGTAACCAACACAGAATTTGGTACCAGAGAAGTGGGGTCATTACTGTGACTATACCTGCCATGTGATTCAAGAGATCTTTGGGAATGGCTTGTAGGAAGAGTTGGAAAGGTTTGGAGATGTCGCCTGAAAAAGTAGAGCTGGAATGCCTGAGACTGTTCTGTATGGGAGATGCTGGTCAGAGCACAAAAAGATTAGAAGGTTGACAGAAATCCTGCTGATAAAGACCAGGCTTGGGAGGTTTCTGTCAGGACTGCATTGGCTGCTGGCATCCAGATGATGTGTGTCATGGTATGGGAGAAAGTCTGTCTACATTTTGCTTATGTCCAAAGGCTGCCTGAGACTGAGATTAAGGGTAGTGGACTAAGTAAACAGGCAGAAGAAATATCAAGGCAGTCAAATGTTGAGGGAGTGGGATGACTATTGCTGGGGGCTTTTAGCCAGATTTACGTTGATAAGAGTGAAGAGTCAAGCAGGATGATTTAAAATGTGAGTGTGGCCAGAAAGGAAGTCTAGTAAAGATAAAGCTGAGGCGATCTTGATTGTGGAGAAGAAACAAGAGACTACAAAAGATGGCCTGAGAGCATCACAAGAAGCAGCAAGTCTCAACCCTTTGCAGCCTCAAAACTGCAAAAGTGAGGCCAAGCGTGGTGGTGCATGCCTGTATCCCAGCACTAGAGGCCGAGGCAGGAGGATTGTTGCAAGTTCGAGACCAGCCTAGGCTACAAAGTGAGCTCAAGGCCAGCCTGAACTGCATAATGAGACCCTGTGTCAAAAAAAAAGAAAAAAAAAAAACACCACAAAAGTGAAACACTTTGCTCTGAGAAGAAAGCTACAGAGTAGCATGTTCTAGAATGGTGGTGGCTGTACCAGATTCCAGAATGGCAGCAGCACAGAACATTTGTTCCTCAGAATTGGATTCAGAGAGCTGAGTGGTCCAGGAACTTGACCCTTACAGTCAAGATAGACAAAAGCCTGCCTACTGCTCCAGCTGGCAGCAGACCTTGGCATCATCCAAGTGGTGCTGGTTTTTGGCTCATGCAGAACATAAGAGTTACAGAAGGCTGCTGCTGCTGCTGCTGCTTCTTCTTCTTCTTCTTCTTCTTCTTCTTCTTCTTCTTCTTCTTCTTCTTCTTCTTCTTCTTCTTCTTCTTTTTTTTTTTTTTGGTCTTTTTTGAGACAGAGTCTCTCTATGCAGTTCGGGCAGGCCTTGAGCTCACTTCATAGCTCAGGCTGGTCTCGAATTTGCAACGATCCTCCTGCCTCAACCTCCCGAGTGCTGGGATTACAGGCGTGAGCCACCACGCCCGGCTACAAGAAGGCTTCTTCTTTCTTTTCAGAAGGCCTGGGAAGCCAGCCAGTGTGCCCAAGAGGGCAGTGTGTGAAGCTGTGAGTATGCAGCCAGAGGTGCAGTTGAGAACCCAGAAGTTTGGAAAGCCAGGAACATGGATTGTTTAAGGAAAGCTGCAAGGAGGGAGCAAAGTGGGCCCAAGAGACAATCTGTGGGAGATACAACCACCAGAAGAGCTACAGGGGCAGAGCCAGTCAAGCCCTTTGGAGCTTATAACCTAGCCACCGTCTTAGACAAGGTTGGGCTGGATACTGCACATGGAACTACAGAATTTAATGTTTGCGCTGCTGGAGTTTGGAGTTGCATTGGTCCCAATCCTTTGTATCTCTGTCTGCAGCTTTTGGAATGTAAATGTTTCTCTTGAAACACTGAATGTTGGAAATGTTTAAATGTCTTTTCAGTTGTACAGGGGTTCACAGCTAAGAGTTTGCCTTACATCTCAGAGGAGACTTGGGACTTGGACTTTTTAGCAATGTTGAAACTGTTAGGACTTTGGCAACTCTTAGAGATGCACTAAACGCCTTTTGCATAATGGGATGAGTATGACTTCTCTGGGTGGGCCAGGGGCCGAATGTTATGGTTTGTATCTGGATATCCATTCAAATCTTCATACAATCACAGAACAGGGTGTTTTTCAGTGGTGACTGAATCTAGAGCTTGTGCTTGGTTCATTTTGAGTGCTGGGACTGGGGGTGTGAGTGATAAACCCACCCTACGGTGGTAACCTGCACACAACAGAAGGAAGGGAAAGAGGCTTGCTCCTCCTTTTGCTCTTGTCACTTTTGGTATCTTCTACCACCATAAAGGGTTGTCCCTCAGCCATGCTACCTTGCCTTGGAGCCAGCTGATTATGGACTGAAACCCCTACAAACTGTGAGCTAAATAAACCTTTCCTCCCTTAATTTTGGGAGTTGGGTATTTTGTCTAAGTAACAAGATAAAAGCTATCAAGACAGTGGGTAAGGTAACTTGTACTATCAGATGTGTGATGGACATCATGTCTTGGGGGACACTGAACAGAACATCTCTATGTGTATGGTAAATACAATCTCTAAACCCAGTTCCATTACCTTGTCAACTATGTGACTATAAAAAAAGACAAAAGACTGAATAAATGAAAACATGAAGATTACTTGATGGAGAACTGAAGTGTTTTCTTAACTGATACACTATTTTCTAAAAATGAAAAAAATACAGGCAGAGATTTGCGGTATCCAGTCCACTATGTACAAGGAGGTTGGAAGTTGTCATTCCATCCTAAGAATTAAAAAGCTGAACACATTAAAAATGAACAGTTCTTAGATATGTCAGAGAACCAAGGCCACAGGGCAAACCATTGCTCCCAATATTAGAGGAAACAGACAGGTGACTATAGAGAATCACAACTTATCAAAGCAGAAACCCATAAGCACAAACTTCCAGGGGAACCAGTACCACAGGAACCCCTAAACTGGAGATGACACAATGCCGGAGGCCCAGTGCAGACAGTCTCAGAACTGAAGACTCCAGGGGCCCAGTCATAGATGAGTGAGTCCACTCCCACCAGTTTTACCTCTAGATCTACCACCTTCTCATAATGGAGACTGGAGAAAAATCCCCTTGTGCTTCCATAGTGGGAAGGGAAGAGCAGTCAGAGCATTCTGTTCTCCAGCAGGTCTGCCTTCAAGAGACACTATTTTAATGGGCCTAACCTATTGGGTTATATCAGAGCCTAACTGACCTAGGGAAAGGCAGTGCCCAGTTGTAACCTCTCTAACCTTCCACAGTGGGCAAGTGTTCCTTACCCACTGCTAGCTCCCTCCAGCCATTCTGCCCCACCCGAGAGGAAGGGAACACTGGGTAGCATGTGTGAAGGTCACAGTCCAAGGGGACAGATGCACTGAGAGTCTGAGACGGAGTCACAGAACACAGAATGCTTCTCTCCTCACCACATTACTAAATGCCTGCTTGCAGCAGTTCCTTTACTCAGGACACTATGTCTAGCTTTCCATAAAAGTTACAAGGCATACATTCATCACAAGATACATGAATACAACCAAGACTTCAAATGTAAGATTTTGACAAAAGTATATCATACTATGAAAAAGAAGTCAAAACCATAGTTTGAAGAGACAAAGCAAGTATCAGAACCAGAATCAGACATGGCAGGGATGCTGGAATCACCAGACCAATAATTTAAAATATCTATGATGGGATATGCTAAAGCTAACAATAAATAGATAAAAATAACAAATAGATTATAAGTGAATCCTACTGTCAACTACAGACTTTGGGTGATAACAAGGCATCAGAGCAGGTGAATTAGTTGTACCAAATGTATCACTCTGGTCTCTGAAGTTCAGAATGGGGATGCAATACATGTGTCAGGGCAGAGTGTTGATTACTCTCTGTACTTTCTGCTCAATTTTACTGTGACCCTAAAACTTCTCTTTAAAAACAAAATCTTTACAAGTAAAATCAATCCTGAAAACTAGAATGGTAAGGAGGTACTATGCACGATATTTCCCATCCTTTATTTGTCTGTGTGTTTTATTTTTATTTTTAATTTTTGATACTGGGGTTTGAACTCACAACCTTGCACTTGCCAGGCAGATGCTTGTGCCACTGAGCTAAATCCCCAGCAGCATACTTACCATTCTTGATATCCAAGGAATTTAGATTTTAACTGCCATGTAAGGCAAAATACAATCTTGGGATTGGAGTGAAATCTGTGTATATGGCTAGAAATCTTAAGAAAGTATTCCCTCATTGAAAGATTGTACAAAACAAATGAATATTTGCCTGCCTGCAAAACAAATTATCAGACCTGGAAAATTAACTTTTCTTAGTAGGGAAAAGTACCCTCTAAATTGTCATAACCAAAGACTTTTCTTTATATGGGCTTAGAACTTAGATTCACACAACACACATGATCCAGGTCCAGGTAGCCTCAAGATAAGAAAGGAGCACAAAAGGATTCTTGAGATGTTCATAGTTCAGACATTTTATAGTCCTAGATCAATCCAAATCTTCTTTAAAGGAATTTTTCTTCAACCTAGGCCACTCAGGAGCTTCACGAGGAAGAGTCCAAGTAAATACCAGATCACAATTCAAAATTACAAAACACACATGGAAATAAATTACCACGCAAGACCGTTGAAAGGACACAGCAAAATCAACTCCCAGCAACCTCTGATGACTGGAGTATTAGCGCAAATGAAGAAATAAGTACACTGAAGATAACTAAAGAACTACCCAGTTAAATCTAAACCAGTGTTTAAAAATAAGATGCTGTCAAATCCAGATTAGATGATTTTTGTGGCATGGGAGTTAGAGCTAAAAAAAACCAACAAAATAACAAGAAACTACTTGGAATGTACCATGGAAATGACAAGAAAGAGGATAAGACACATAGAAGATATATCGGATGTTTCTTACATTTCTAACTGGGATTTCAGAATGAGGGTACTCAGAAAATGATGCTTTTTTGAATAAATAATAGCTGAGAACTTTATTAATGAAATGCAAAACCCAACAGATTCAAGGTAATTAAACAAACAAAAAATTACACTGACACAACATAATGAAACTTCAGAACTCTGCTCGTGTAAGAAAAATAAAACTTAAAAGCAACCAGGGGGAAAAGAGATTATCTTTGAAGATAGAGTAATCTGCACAGCAGACTTTTCAAAAGCAAACACAGATGTGAGGTGACATCTTCAGTGTGCTGAGAGAAAGTAACTGTCAGCATAGAAAGGACTCATTCACCTCCCACATAAACATCCTACAAATAAGTGGTGCAGAAAAATCCAGTCACTTGGAAATTTGTGAATAAAAGTCTCATGAGTTTTGAAAGATTCTACAAGAAATCGAAGATTATGAAATCGAAGATTATTTACTGGAAAACTACCATGAAGCACATAAAAACTATTCTGCCATGAATAAAATAAAACAATTGCTTCTATAAACAAATGCACAGATAGACCAGGATGAAAGAAGGCAGGAAGAAGGAAGCATTAAAAGGAGGAGGAAAGGGGGAGGTAGGAGGAGGGATGAAATGTTACCTGGCAGAGCTCAGAAATGAAGTAAAAGAAAAATTAAGAAATTAAGACAAATATGGAAGCAGCACAAGGAAATCAGATGATAATATAAATAAGCAATAAAAAAGTTCAGGAATCAGAAAAGTACATGACACAAATGTGGGGTCTGTGAAGTTTTGACCAAGGACTGCCCTTGCTGAAAAAATTAGCATTAAAAAAGCCAAGTCCTTTATATCAGGACAATAGGAAGGATGCTTTGGGGCTTCCTGCCACAGGCTCAAGGAGCCGAAAATGAAAGGCTTTGCTTAGAGAAGAGAGTTCTAAGGAACCCAGCTCCATCAGGGACAGCTAGAAAAGTTTTCTAGAGCTCAGCCACTCAGAGGTCTCAGCTCTAGGGTGGCGACTGCTTGAGCTACCAGCAGACCTTGGCATCATCCAGATAGTGTTGGTTTTATAATTACGCAGACTGTAAGAGTTGTAAGATCATGAGGGCTTCTACCCAGATTTCAGAAAAAGGCCAGGAAGGTCACGCAGTGGGACTCTCAGGGGCAGCGTGTGAAGCTGTGAGAGTGAAGCCAGAAGTACTGTGGAGACTCCAGGAAGTCAGAGAAGCCAGGAACATGGCATGTCTGGGAAAGCCAAGGCAGTGACCAAAGCCCCCAAGACAGACGGCACGGAGGCTGCACGTGGCAATGCCATAGCGGTGGAGCTGCCTAACACAAGTAGAATTCAGAGCTTCGCCCCTGGGGCTGGACATGTTTGCTCTGCTGGGTTTATCTTGTATCTTCCTACTCTTCCCTTATGGAATGTAAGTCACTGTATGTCAGCAGTTTAACTTTTTTTATGATTTTTATAGAAGTACATGGCTAAAACTTTGACTTGAGGCTCAGACAAGACTTTGCATTAAACTTTTCAGTAATGCTGGAACTATTAAAACTTTGGTGACTTTTAGCTATGCACTAAATTCCTTTCACATAGAGAGATGCACACGACTCTTCTGAGGGTCTGGAAGAATGTCATGGACTGTATCAAGAATCTCCCTCTTACGTACTCAGAAGCAGGGCTTTTAGGGATTGATCAGAGGTTAGGAGCTGAATGTGCCACTGGGAGGTGGGGTCTGGTGGAAAGGAGGGACACCAAGGGAACCTCCTGCTCCCTGCTTTTCTCTGCTTCCAGGTCACCAGGACATGAGCAGCTCTCCTCGGCCAGGCCCTCCCATCATGTAGTTTCGGTGGTTAAGCCTTTCAAACTTGGAGTGGAACCTCTGAAACAGTGAATCAAAACAAACACCTCTTCCTTTATGTTGCTGGTGTGAGATATTGTATTTCAGAGGCTAAGACAGAGGACCTGACCATTTCTAGTTACAAGGAGGGTTAGGCAATTAAAGTACCTTATCATCTTGAATAAAATCATGATTTTGTTAGATAAAATAAGGAGGTCCAGTTAAATTTGAATTTTAGATAAATGTTAGAACATCTTTATACTGAAAAAAAATGTTAGTCTGAAGTTCAAATTTAACTGGGATCTGGATGTCCTGCTTTTGGCTTTTGTTTTTTTGTTAAATGTGACCTTACCTATAAATGATCAAATAATAATAACCATGACTTTTACAGTCATCACTTTTACATTTTTTAAAATAGCTTTGTCACCCAATATGCATCCTGACACACTGTAGTTTAGTTTTGCCCATTAAAAAATAATAACTTTTAAGTCTTTATAACCTATAGGTTACTCTTCTATCCTTATTTTCTTAAAACTAACAATAGACTAGAGATGCATATGAAAACTAAAAAAACTTTCTGACACAGGAAAAGACTTCATAGCTTCAAGTTAGGGAGTTTTCCTAACCAAGAAAAAGTATAAAACATGAAGAAAGCCAGTTGTGGTGGTGCATGCCTAGCACTCAGGAGGCCGAGGCAGGAGGATCGCTGCAAGTTTGAGGCCAACCTGGACTACTTAGTGAGACTCTGTTTCACAAAACAAAACAAAATCCCAAAACCAAAATAAAACAAACAAACAAAAAATAAAGGAAAAGAACTATTACACACAACTATAAAAAACACGAATCTCAAAAGTAACTGTAAAGAAAGATAAAGAATTAGCACTTAGAACATATAAATAACATACACATCAATAAGAAAAAGATAAGTAATCTAATAAAAAGATAGGCAAACAATGTAAACAAGTAATTTACAGATGACGAGATCTGCATGCAAGTACACACACACACACAACCTCATTAGCAACCAGGAAAATGGGAATAAGAAGCCATTTCACATCTATCAGATTAGCCAGTGTTTTTTTAAGATCCAAATTGAGGACATAAAGGAAAATTCTCCTACACATATGATAGAAGTATAAATTCAAGCAGTAACTCTAGAGATCAATGTAGCAATACTTGGTAAAACTGATACTGACCTCACCATATAAAATCTATATAAATTCTCACACATGTGCAACCAAGAAGACATGCAAGAACATTCACGCTCACTGTTCGTATACTAAAAATGTACAAATGACCTAACTGCCTGTGACAGTTTGCATGTGTTCCCCAAGAGTGCACAGCTGGAACCTTAACTCCTCCATGCAGTACTGTGGGGAGGTGGGCCCTACTGGGAAGTACCGGGTCATGGGACCAGCACCCTCATGCGTGGATTAATGTTGTCCTCTCAGGAATGGCTTTGCTGTGTTGGGAGGTCGGCTCCATTGTCTTTCTTCCTCAGCATCTGCTTGCTATTCTGCCATGGGGCCCATGCCAGAAGTCAAGCAGATGCGGGCACCATGCTCCTGGACTCCCTTGCTGCTAGAATCATGAGGCCAAATGCATTTCTTCCTTTACAAATTACCCCATCTCAAGGGTTCTGTCACAGCAACAGGAAATGGATTAAGACGATGTTTATTACCTAAAAAATGGGTAATATTGGAATTATAAACATCAATTCCAGGACAGTTGTTGCCTTTATGGGATAGGGAAGGAGAAGCAAAGGGGGAGAGACCCACGGGAGTTTCCCTGCATTTGTAAAGTATTTCTTAAACTAGGGGTGAGTGCTCCCTTCTTGTTCAGAAACGGTTCAAAATTCTGAAATGCATGAAATGATAAATCACAGCTAAGCTTTAAAAAGGAACTCAAAGGTTGTGATAAAGAGACAAGTTTACAGAATTAAAGTTCATCCCGAAGATGCCCCCATCCAAGCTGTACCTCAGTTCCCTACACTCTGGGAACCAGAGTGTCTGTCCCCAAGATGACTCTTTAACAACAAGGCAATAAAGGTAAATTTAAAAAGCAAGGTACTAAAAGCAAGAAATTTAAAGCAAATTTAAAAAAAAAATTTTAAAGCAAATTTAAAAAAGTACTAAAAGCAAGAAATTTAAAGCAAATTTAAAAAGTTAAAGCAAGGGCCCTAATGAATGTTAGCAGCTAAACAAAAATTTAAAAATAGATAAATAAAAGCAAAATATTTCAATATGGTGTCATGTTTCTTATGTGGTAGCTGCCCCTGCTGAAGCTCAGTGAGAAATACTGCATTGTGATTTCCAAACCATTTGAGATGAATCTCTTACATTCTCACTGTACAACATACAGCTGTCATTATTTTCTGTGCATTTTAAACAAATTAAACACCTTTGTCAGTGAAGTTTACTGCCTAAGTCAAACCATACCAAATTTGCTTTAAAAAAAGTTCGTATGAATGAAGCAAAACTGAAAAAGGGACACAATGCTCCTTCTGTGTTCTTTCCAGAATGCTTCCTGCTCCAGCCCTGCAGCCTGCTGGCAGCAGCACAGAGCCTGACGGTTAAGAGCTTGCTAGTGCAGGCCCAGGCAGGAATCCAACTTATCTCTAGGTTGCAGGCACCTAGGATAGCATGAGCAGTTTTTATTGTGGGATTATTGTTAAATTGTCCCTGATGGGTCCACAAGAAAGCTGGCTTTTCGCTGGTTTTGGTTCAAGCCTATCTCTAAGCTTTGGTACTTGCAGTCCATAATTTTTTAAGAAGCAAGCAATTTGTTTTAGTCAAAAAACCATTTTATTACTTACCTTATGTCCTGCTCTGTCTCTGTTGATAATTGCTGTAGCACATTTCCTGCTGTATAGTGTTAAGTATGGGTTTCAAAGATGGTGTTCTAGATAATTTCCTTTTTTTTTTCTTGTTACTGACTTCTGGTGGGGGGGCAGCTGAGACAGGGCTGTGTTATGTAGCTCAGGCTGGCCTTGAACTTACTACGTAACGTAAGCTGGCCTTGAACTCCAGCGATCCTCCTGCCTCAGCCTCCCATATGCCTGGTTTACTGGTGTGTGTGACTTTTTGTTTCCAACACATATTAAGTTTCAATTTTCACTTATTTCAGTCAATTTCATTATCAGCTATTCTATAAAATAACCCTAATTCATTTATCCATTTGATAAGCAAATACTGCAATTTTGATAAAATATGTTTGTGAGACCATTTCTCACAGGTTCAGATAATGTTATACTTTAAAATAGTCACAAAGATTTTCACTATCCTTGTTGGGTTGTTGAAATTAAAATGTATTACCACCATTTGGGGGCATAAGGATTTAATGTTTGTAGGAGCATCAATCTTCTGAGTGTATTTTTTTCAGACATTATATTTCCAACTCTTACTAAGTCACCTGGTTGCCTGTGAATTCTCTTCACCTAGATGGAAGAAACATGCCAAAGAGTTCCTTCTCATACCCTCAAATCTAGAACTCCCAAAGAACCAGTTTAAAGACTCCAATGACAACCTCTGGTCTTTGGAGCACAAGATTCTAACACTTTAGTCTTTTCTTCCTTTTCCTCTTTTCCTGTCCCCCCACCCCATACTGGGAATTGAACTCAGGACCATGTGATTGTAGGCAGGTGCTGTGCCATTCAGCTAAACCCTAAGCTCTTTTCTTTCAAAAAAAGTTAAATATATTCCTCCTTTGAGGAGTAAATATGTTTAAAAACAAAGCCAATAAATAAACAAGAATCAAAATTCCATGGGGGCTGGGGATTTAGCTCAGTGGCATAAGTACCTGCCTTGCAAGCGCATGGTCATAAGTTTGATCCCTGGTACCAATTAAAAAAAAATTCCATGTTTACTGCCAACAAAAGTAATAAAAAATGAGACAATGCTTACAAAGTCCACACAAAGGACCCTGGATAAATTACAGATGCTAGGGTCTTTAATCACACTTGAGTTGAAAAGAGTTTGCTAACCCTAGAGATAGTACTTACATCACTTTTGCTAAAGTGCCAGAGGCCAGTGAGTAATGGAATGTGCAACCTGAACCAAAAGGTACAAAGGTGAAAACAGAACAATCTTAACAACTTTACTCTGTGCTAACTAGCAGAATCTAGCAGTTTAGGATTTATTCTTTTATAAATAAGACCACCTAAACTGAATTCCAGGGAATTATTCCAATTCAGAGTCCAATTTTCATTGTACTTCATTCTGAGTAGTTTTATCAGTGATTTTTTTTTTGGACCTGAGATCAAACTCATGACCTCGCACTTGCAAGGCAGGCACTTATGCCGCTGAACTAAATCCTCAGACCCAGTGATCTTTTTTTAAACTAGGAATTGAATCCAAGGCCTCTGCACTGAGCTGCATTCCCAGACCTTGTTTTATTTTTCATTTTTTTGAGATGCAGTTGTGCTAAGTTCATAAAGTGTCCAAAGTGGGCAAGAACTTGCCGTCCTCCTGTGTCAGCCTCTCAGAATGCTGGTAATACAGGCGTGCACTGCCTATCAGTGATCCTGTTAATACAGGAGTAGACTACTTACTGTGTGTACTGCAAAGGATGAACAGGTTCAGCCTTGAACCTGTAAATTCAAATTACAACGGTGTTATTCTGGTAATAGGCAATCAAACATTTAATTATTAACCCATGTATCTAACATCGGTACAAAACTAGTGGTCCTCAATTTGAGTGGTAAATCCAGTAGCAGCTTTAAAAAACATATAGGTGCCAAACTTGTCCTAAAATGTTGATTTAGAAGATTTGAGGGGGATTCCAAGCAACTATATTTCAACAAAATAGGGACTCTGATGCAATGAGGGCAGAGGCTGTCACGCAAGTTCTGACATAAACAGTACCATATGGCAATGAAGAGTGAAGTCTATTTCTCAGAGGCAGCAGGCACTGTCACAGAAAGAGTGTTTTACATTTTTCTGGCATATCAATTTTACTAGATGGGTAAACAATTTAAAATGTAATTTTTATTTTGAATGTTAGTATATAACTGTGAAAATCTACCTGACATTAAACATTTGTGTATGTCATGCTTTAATGTTATTTTTTATATCAAAATATGGATACATTTTATAGTAGAATACAAAATCTTTGCTTACTTTTTAGATGAATTCTGAGACTTCAAAGATGTCTCCCTCTTAGATGGCTCCTATATCCAATGATGTGACCATTTTACTCTGCTTATAGTGGGGAGAGGGGTTGAAATACAGAAAGGAAGACTTTTTGGAAGGGCCCAGAACTAGTTTGAAAATCCCTGGGTTTGAAATCCTTTCACTTCTAAACTTCTTATTCATTTCACCTCCCACAACCTGCTTCCCACTCTTCTTTTCTTTCTCTTCTATCACTGGTCTTTTAGCTTAACAAAACTCCAAATCCTCAAAGCTTACAGTTCCTTTGATATGACTAGAAACTTTTCCCCCAACTTTTGGTGGCATGAATATTTTAGGCGGACTGCCTACTAATGTTTACATTTATTGTTACTGAGAAGTAGTCCAAGGACTGAAGCACAGCGTCAGAAACACGACCTTCCTCACCAAACCTGTATTATTATTTTTTTGTACCAAGACTCAAATTCACGACGGCAGGCACTGTGCTGCTGAGCTATATCCCCAGCCCTGCTCATCAAAACTGTTTTCAAACGCTATCACGTGCAGGGAGAGGGTCTATGTCCAAGCAATCTGGGCAAATAAGCTCTTGCTCGGAAGCTGAGGGTCATCTGTAAAACGGGAATAAAGAGTATGCCTCTGAAATGCACTTAACGTGCTTCACTGCGTTTTATGTCCTACAAGCCGCAAAGTTATGATACCAGAGATCATACCACCCTGACACCCCGGCCCACCTACCCACACAGCACCATCCAACACGCCCAACAGTAGTTTTACCGGCCCAGGGGTGTATGTGGGCGGAACCGGAAGTCCACGCCTTCGCCACGCCCCTTTCGTCACGGGCTCAGCCAGCTTCCCGCCGCCGGTAAGCGCATGCGCGCCTGGTCCTCGGCGGTGCCGAAGGGTGCGAAAGCTACATTGCTGATAGGCCTCCGAGGTCCCGCTTCTTACCTCCTCGGCGCAGGCCGCATCCCACTGTTACTTTCTCCTCTTGACACTTTGAACACCTGAAGAGAGGAATCGGACGCGAGCGCACGCTCACCTCCCAGGAGCCGACCGGTTTAAGCCCCGCCTCCTCCTCACAGCGATTGGCTGTCCCGCTGCTAGGGGCGCGGCCCGGAGCGGTTTCTAGGGTTATTTTTTTCCTGGGCGACTGTCATTTGGCTGTCAGCTTCGACAGGACTTTGAACTTGTAGGTGGAAGATGCTGGAAAATAACTGCGGAGAGCAGCGTCAGAAGCGAGAAGGAGGTGTCTGATGCTAAAGTCTACGTTCAAACCTCGAAAATACAAATAGTATCTAGAGGGAGAGACTCCTACGGTCGCCGGCGGGGGCCGAGGCATTCATTGTCTTGGAGACAAGAGGCGCGAGGGCTGTGGGGTTCTGGGCAGTTCTTTTTCCTTTTGGCTCACAAGCGAGGGAAGAATATGGAGATCGGTGAGGACTCGGGCGTTTTATTCCCCTCTCTCTTGAACCCCCAGAATGTGCTGTACATGTTTGGGGTTGTAGGCCTCCCAGTGACTGAAGTCGCCCTTGCCACCCAGGAGCTGGGAATCAAGTACATCGGGAGGAGGAATGAGCAAGCCGTGAGGATGGATGCAGGTAGCTGAGGGCATTATGTGAATGATTGATAATAGGATAGCTACACACTAGAAGCATGCAGCCATTACCACTGTTGCAGTGTTTTGTATAAATCAGTCACTATTGATTATTTTAACTGTTGTTAATCTCAGGTAACTGACAGGTAAGGAAATGACATGCAGAGAGATAAAGTAAAACTTGTCTGAAGTGATTCAGTTGATAGGAATAGAGCCAGGTTTTGAACTCAGGTATTCTGGATCCCACTCCTTATTCATACTATTGTATTGTGTTTTGCCAAATCTAATGTCAGAATTGGAAGAGACAATTTCTTGTTTGTCTGGTTTTTGTTGTTGTTGTTGTTATTTTTTTGAGACAGGGTCTTACTTTGTAGTATAGGCTGGCCTTGAGCTTACTATATATCTTAGGCTGGCCTCGAACTCCCAAGTGCTGGGATTACAAGCGTGAGTCACCATTGGAAAAGACAATTTCTGAGCAAAGTCTGACTTCCTGTTATTCTGTGAGCTTCAAGAAAGCAAAGGTTTTTTTCTTTTCTTTTTTCTTTTTTTTTTTTTTGCTGGCACTGGGGATTGAACACAGGACCTTCGCACTGAGCTACATCTCCAGCCCTTATTTTTATTTTGAGACATCGAGTCATTCTGTTGCTAAGGCAAGTCTCAAACTTGTGATCCCTCAGCTTCAGCCTCACAAAGTGCTGTGATGACAGGTGTACATCTGCATGCTGGTTTGGGATTGTATTCATTCATTACACATTTGTATTTCTGGTACCTGGTCTGTTCCCACACGTGGTAAGTGCCTAGGGAGTAGCTCTGGGATAGATGAGTGCAGGCCGGATCTCATGGTGTGTAACAGAGGAGGGGAAAGGTGAAAGCACAGATGGTAAATTTAGGAGTGTCCCAAATCCCAGACATCCGTGTGTGTGTGTGTGTGTGTGTGTGTGTTTCAGCCACATATTATGGCTTCACCTTTCTTAGAGGCTTATTTGGAATCAAGAAAAGGAAAATACATTTTGCCAACCCACATTCAGTGATTCCTCTGCCAACCCAGCCTTACCCGTCACTTAATGATGCTGCTTTAAAAGATCAAGAATCTACTTTTTTGGTACTAGGAGTTGAATTCAGGACCTTGTGCTTGCCAAGAAGGCACTCGTACCACTGGGCTATATCCCAGTCCTCAAGGATCTACCTTTGTACATGTCACATACTGTCTGTCTGGCTGAGGCTAAGTATTCCTTCTTCTGTTTCTGCTGTTGTTCTCTAATTTAGACTCTTGTCTGTTCTTGCCCAAATAGTTTCCTTTGCCTTTCAAGTGCTATCAGATGTGAGCTCTCAGAGAGGAGAAATTTTTGTTCCATTGTTGTCCTATACTCATAGTACCTGGTCTGATTGGGGCTTTTGCCTTATACAGAAGCTTATGCATTATTAATTGAACAACATGCCTTATATATAAGATTTGGGATTTTTAAAATCTTAAAACAAGCAGGTCTTGAATTTGTGTTGGTTTTACCTTTAGGATATTCATTTATTTAATAGTGCTAGGGATTGAATCCAGAGCCTCATGCATGCTAGGCAAGTGCTTTCCCACTGAGCTATATTGCAGCCTTACCCTTTGCTTTTCTTAATTGGAATACCATCTATTCTTTTACTTGTGTAGGAAGATGAAGATATTGAACTATTAGTTGGACCTGTATTTTACTATTTTTCTGCAGATAGTATGTCTGCCACTACTTCCTTTTTCATACAACACACATTGACTGACTGGACTGTATGCTAGATATTGTGCTAATAAACAGTGGGAGAGAGGGACCTTCAAGTTGATCATAGTCTAGGAAGGTGAGGATACAGAAAAACTTATCTAGTACAGTAACTCTCACAATAGATGTACACATAAGGAATAGTAGTAGCACAGTTTGATTTTTTTTTGGTGGGACAGGACATATTGTCTGTAGAGGTGATGTTTGTTCATGGTACATCAAGATAGTTTGAAGATTTGGTGGCTATGGCACTGGATAGGTAAACTGAGCAGGGATTGTGGAGAATCTCCTTTAGGTAGAAAAGGAATCTAGACTTTTTAAAACAATAGGCAGTGATAGATACTATAAACTGCTTTTCTAAATAGATGGGAGACTATTTAGGATTTTACTTGAAAAAATGAAATTGATGGTATTATGAAGTATGGACCAGCAGTGCTTGATACACCTGAGTAGTCGAGCATTTGCGTATGATGCATAAGGTCCTGGAGCAGCAAAGTAGGAGCCAAAAGACAGAATCCAGCTTAAAGTTTTATTCAGTTTCTACAAGCTTATTTAGGGATTCTTTAGACCCCAGGTACAGTGGATAAAGAAATAGATGATAGTTCGTGTCTTTGAAGGACTTATAAGTTAGCTATACAGATGGATACAAACAATTTTATTATGTGATAAGTGTGATGATAAAGATATATCCAAGGCACAGTGGATACCCAGAGAAAAAAATACCCGACTTGGAAAGTTTCCCACAAAAGATGATATCTAAGAGGTCTTCTCCTCCTCCTCTTCCTCCTCCTTTTTCTTCCTCTTCTTTTCCTCCTCCTTCTGTTCCTCCCCCTCCTTCTTCTGCACCTCCCCCTCCTCTTCTTCCTCTTCCTCCTCTTCTTCCCCTTCTCCTCATTCTCCTCTTCCTCCTTCAGGAAAGATTTTCCCCCTCCTCCCCCTCCCCCTCTTCCTCCTCCTCCTGCCTCCACCTTTGGTGGTACTAGGGTTTGAAACCAGGGCATCTCCAGTTCTCTTTTATTTTTCTTTTCAAGACAGGATCTCACTAAGTCGCTAAGTTGCCCAAGCTGGGTTTGGGCTTGTGATCCTCCTGCCTTAGCCTTCCAGAATGTTGGGATTAAGACTTCTGCCACCATGCCCAGCTATCAGAGCTGTCATAAGTATGAATAGGCATTAACCAACCAGGAAGCAGAGGGCAAGCTCTTCTGGAGATGATTATTAGTTTGGGGGCCTGTTTGATTGTGAATTATAGTGCCACTGACTGATAGTGAAACTATGGGGAAGGGAGGGCCAATTTGGAAGGAAAAGATGTTGAGTTCAATTTTGAATATATGAGTTGAGATGCTAGTGGGACATCCAGCACATATATTCCTCAGGCAACCAAAGTCATGGTGGTAGTCAAAATACTTACGGTAGTGCCTGAACTATGGGTAGTGACAGGATGACTTAGAGGGAAAATGGAAACAGACTTAGAAGGCATTCAGGAACATGTTTGTGCAAATGAGAAAAGTGTAGTTGGATATGACTTGTCTTTTATCAGATCCTTGGACTAGTGAAAACATATCAATAAGCTGGTCAGCAAGTAGCAGATTTTCAAAAGCTAACTGTTGGTGAAGAGTTTCTTGGCTGCAGGTACTATTTTGAGTATTTTACATCTATTAACTGGTTTGATGCTCACAGTGTTGCTCTGAATTACATTCATTTCACAGATTAAGAAGTCAGTGTACAAAATTACATACAGCTGGGCTCTGAATCGATGCAATTGTCACGATAGAGTCTGGTCTCTTAAGTACTAAGTATACTATTCTGCATGTGAGTTTAAGTAATTTGGTAAACAGATTTTTTTATGACTATGAAGCCACTTACCTCTCAACTTTTGACTACTAGTGCAACATAATTTTTTATTGTTTTATATTTTGCATTGCATAGCAACGTTTCCCACTGTGTCCTATAAGAAGTGGGCAGTGATTTTCAGCAGTATTTTATTTTATGCACCTGCATTTCTTAGGAATTGTCTCATTATTTCCCTGTGTAAATTTGGCCTTATGTGCAGAAGGAAAAAGTCCAGCAGAGATTAACAACACAGAAAAAGAGCAAGAGCTTTTGTGCAACTTTTTTTAGCATATGGTAGTGGTGTAAGTTAAGATTATAAATCACACACATTTTTGTTAAATTTATGTCCCTAGTGTGGATTTACTTAAATTCAATATACTATTTTATTCAAGCCTGAATAGGTGCTAGTAATATCCAATTTATTTTAATTTCTAAAGATATGAGAAGAAATACTAGAAAAATAATGTCCTGGATAAGAAGAATTTGAGAATATACTCTGCATTTTCCAGAATATGTCATGTTTAATTTAATTTAGTGTCTCTTCTGTCTTCCTAATTATGAACTGAAGTACAATTAAAAATAAAAACTAATCATACATAAACCATAAAGGGAATTTAAACAAATTTCCAAGAATTGGCAATAGCCAGTAAATATGTGTAACCTAGGCTGATCAATAATGAAAAAGGAGAAATACAGATCACCAATATCAGGAATTAAAAAGGGAGAGATCACTGTAGACCAGTGAGTTGAAGAAGAAATCACACTGGAAGATACAAATGCTTTAAATTGAATGATGATGAAAAGATGAAATAGCAAATTTGTAGGCTGTAGCTAAAGCAATTTTTTAAAAAATTTTATTTAAAGAGAAAAAAAATCAAAACAGAAAAAGGGGTAGAAACAATACAGAATTTCAGAAAAAAAAGCAGTAAGAAATCACTAGTTGATAAATTACATATTGTCTTCTTAGACATAGTTGTTAAAGTTACAAAATTAAAGCATACAAAGTGGATATTCAAACAGTGAGACTGCAAAGAAGTTCAATGATCCAGTAACAACTTAGCAACATGGTTATCAATCCTACACACTTAAACATATATGCAGCCATATCCTCTAGAGCACTTTCTTCTCTTCTTTTCACTTTTTAAGTCCATTATCTGTTTAGTTATATCCTGTTTCAGGTTGCTCAGTACCTTACTGACTTGTTTTGTTGTTGTTATATACTTTTAATCACCTTATATAATTCTGTTGCCTTGTTTTTGAGTTTCTCCTCATCCATGATCCATAGATCAGCTTTGATGGAGTTGGGAGATTTTTGGAGGTATTTTGTTACTTTCTTATCTACTTTTTTTTTTGAAGGTAGCAAAATACAGCAGAACAAGACAGAACAAACCCATTCGAGTGCAGTGCAGTAAAACTACCGCAGAACCTCAGAGCAGGTCACCAGGACAAGAGCAATGGGCTCAATAGTACAGCCCATTTTGTTCACATTAGCTGTTCTTTCAATTGAAAATAAAAGGAAATATCGAACATTTAAAACCAGAATATTGAATGAAGCAGTACCATTAATCAAAACTGAGCAAAACAGTGATAAAAATATTTGCCTTCAAAGAGATGGTAGAAGGAAATCCCCCTTACTTGCCATGCTGCATGCATTCATTCTCCAAAAAGATACTCAGACCGCCGGTGCTGACTTGCTAACGGGGGGCAGGGGATGGATCAATGTCTGATTCTAACGGTGGGGGGGGGATGGATCAATGTCTGATTCTTAGCCCGTGCACAGGCAGGCCCCCAGTTGCTCACCAGGGCGGCAAATAGGCCGCCTGTTCTCCCAGCGCCCAAAGTTCCAACATGATTCAGAGCTCAAGAATCGCTGATAGTTCTCCCCCTGGTGCGCCAGTGGCTTGCCAGGCCCCCAGTTGCTCACCAGGGTGGGGAGTAGGCCACCTGTTCTCCCAGAGCCCAAAGTTACAACTGCTAAAGCAATTTTTAAAAGGAATAGCTTTGCATAAATCTATTAGTAATGGAGATTTTAAACATGTACTTAGCTTATACTTCAGGATACTAGAAAAAAGAAAGCAATCAAACTCAAAATGATGGCCAGGGATTTAGCTGAGTGGCATAAGCGCCTGCCTGGCAAGTGCGAGTTCGTGAGTTCAATCCCCAGTACCAACCCCCACCCAAAAAAAACAAAGTCAAAATGAAAGAAGCAAGACAATATAAGAGCAGAAATTAATGCAACAGAAAATCACTAAAAAAAAAAGAAAACAGGTCAGTCATATAGTGGCACACATTTACAATCCCAGCACTCCAAGAAAGTGAGGCAGAAAGATCATAAGTTCAAGTCTAGCCCAGGAAATTTATTGGTAACATTTAGGGAGACCCTTTCGCAAAACAGAAAAATGCTTAAGGGTGTAGATCAGCAGCGAATGCAAAGGCCTGGGGTTCAATCCTGGTGGATTAAACAATGGTCAACTTGTAACACCCAGCTGAACTTAGTCAGCATGGTTCTGGTGTGGAAGGCCCACCTGAGGGTTGTTGCCAACAGCATAAATGGAGAACTGAAAGGGAAGATGGTGGTGCTGTTGATTCTCCTGGAGAAGTTTGTCGTGCTGGTTTTCCTGATTTGAACTCAGCTGTTGCCGTCCGTGAAGCTCTGGTCCTTGCTGTTGCTGAAGATGACTGTGTGATTCTTTTTGGAGGAGCTCTGGCCTTTACCTTGAGTGTCATTACCTTGGCTCCACTGCAGATCCCTCACCTTCTTGGAACAGAATTTGTAGATTCCTTTGCTGACTTTTGGGCCTTACTAGTGCATATCTGTGATACAGACTTATAAGAAACGTTGTGAGCTCTGGACCTCCAGTTGGATTTATGGAGGACATTGCCAAGGGCTCTAGGTCTTCAGCTGGACCTGTGTAGGACATTGCTGTGGGATCCAGGCCCTCAGCTAAATTATTTGGGTCTCTAGTATATGGACAGATCAATTACTTGTACTCATCTCCATTTGACTTTTTGGGTGAATATTGTAAAATAATTCAATAAATTATGTGTCCTGTATTAAATCTATTCCCTTGTAAATAAACTGACTACAATAAATCCCTAGTACTTCCACTGATTAAAAAAAAAAAAAAGGAGGGAGATGGGAGAGAGGAATGAATGAATTACCAGTATGAGTTATTTAGTTATTTTTGGGACAGTCTCATTATGTAGCCCAGGCTGGCCTCAAACTCAGGGTGATCCTCCTCACCCTCCCAAGTGCTAGGATTAAAGAACTGTGCCACCATGCCTAACAAGTATAAGTAGTTAAAAAGAGGATACTCCTATATACCCCAAAGATATTTTAGCAGAGGTTTCCTTGAAAACCTAAAAATTAGATATGTAAACAATTATTTGAAATTTGCAGGTAGCACATTTGTTGTTAAAATAGAAAGTGATTCAAATTCCTCTACATTTAAATTCTGTTCTCTTAATAATAAATTATTCTTGCATGATAAAAATTTTAATGTGTTTAAATCCTAGTGTTCTTTCTTTATAAACTTATTATGCTTCCTTCACAGTTGGATATCTAACTGGCAGGAAAATTGAAGTTAGCTTCATTTATTTTGTATTATATTTTGGGGTAGAACTATTATGTCTTTCAACTAGGTGGTTACTTGATTTGAAAAGATTATAGAAGATGATATTAAGAAAGAAAAATAAACTGGACATGGTTGTGCACACATGCAATCCCAACATTCTTGGAAACCGAGACAGGAGTATCAAAAGTTCAAGCCTGGGCTACTTAGTGATGTAGTGAGACCCCTGACTCAAAATATGAAAGGGCTGGGGATGTAGTTCAGTGCCAAGGCCCTGGCTTTAATCTCTATCTTTTTATCTAGTCTGCTTGGGTGGCCCAACGATTTTTATGGGTTCAGTCTCCTGGGTAAAGAATGCACACGTGCAAGACATCAGCAACAACAGTAATCAGTGTGGAGCAGAGCAGAGTGCAAGAGCCACCCGCACCTTTACTGTCTACTTTTCATACACGTTGTTATCACTGTTTACATTCTTACATGCTGGCCTCAGTGATGCATGAGTGGTTGCCCACTGTTAAGTCATGGTTACATAACTGTCCTGCTGTGCACGTGTCCTAGACAGGCCACATCCCTAGTGTCCTTATGTTCTGAGATACCCTTGAGCTTTGAAACAGTCTGAGTGGTTTCCCAAGTATCACAAAAAAGAAAAAAGTTTATGCATTTAAAATTTTTGTTATTTGAATGAACTTTGGGGACTATCCTGTCAAGTATAGTGGCTACTAGCCATATGTGGCTAGGTACATTTAAATGAATTATGATTAACACTTAGTGAAGGCCCTGATGTCAGTCCCCGGTGCCACAAATAACACCACCACCAGCAAAACTGCAAAGTGTGGTTCCTCATTTGTAGTAGCCACATTGAAATTGTTTAGTAACCACCCGTGGGGAGTGGCTACCATATCAGACTGTGCAGAGAGAGAGAGAGAGAGAGAGAGAGAGAGAGAGAGAGAGAGAGAGAGAATGAGAGACCAGTTCTACTGTGGAAAGGTCTATAACAGTACTGTTCTGAAAATTAATTAAATTTTGGCAGTAAGTTTTGTTTTTCAGTTTTGGGGACAGGGTCTCACTATAGCTCGGGTGGGATTCAAATTTGTGGTCTTACCTCTGCCTCTGAAGTTTGGGATTATAAGTATACCTGATTAAGATAATTATTTTAAATAAGAAAAACATACTTTGTGTTATCAGATTTTGTGTTTTTTTGCAATTTGCTAATGTGACTGTATTATTTGGTGCCAAACCAAGTTGGATTTTACATTTTGAACTGTGTCCAAGATACCATCCAGATAAAAGATACCCAGGTACTAGAGAAGAGAAATTTCAAATTAGGGCCATCAGCAGTTCATTATCAGCCATTATCTTAAAGCTCTGTAAAGGACTTTTTAAAAAAAAGTCAGTTTTATAAAATGTCTAATAATTATAGGTAAAAGTAAGCTGCCTTTTCAAGCCGACAAAATATAATGTGCCATTTTACTGCTAACCAGAAAACCTTTCAAAATCAAACTTCATATAGTTTGAAAAGCACAATTTGCCTGTTCTTCAGAAATTCAAATATATTTAAAGGGAGAGAAGCGAGGTTTAAGTAGGATGGTAGAGTAAATTAAAATTTAGCATAGTTATGTAGTATTTTTCTTTCAGATGCCCCAACTTTATTTTTTCTTTCTTTTGCCTCTTAATTAGAAATCTTTAGTTTTCTTTTACCTATGTAAAGAAACAGTGTGGCTGGACCATGATCTGGCCTCTCTTTGATGGTGTTGTTATAATTACAAACCTCTTTATAGAACGGTTTCCACCTGCGACACGGTTGACCCCATGCGGATTGGCTCTATTCCACTTGACGTTTTGTGACTCACTTAGAGTTGCTATCTTCTCCCTCTACCCTTTACTCCCTGTATGACTTTTAATAGTCTCTTTCCCTCATGCAGCCTTGAGAACAAAAAATCCACTAACAAATGAGACTGTGAATCGTGCTTGGAAGACACTGACACTTTCTGATTGCTCCGCTTGATTACCAACTAAAGTGCATCCCCTTTGTTGTATCTTTCTTCCTTGCAAAGACTATTCTCACCTGTCCTTGGCTGTGGCCTTGAATCTTCTGAGTCAGTGGATCTTCTGAGTCAATCTTCTGAGTCAATGCCGTGCTTTCAGAGTGGTTCTCAAAGCCAAGTCCTTGGGTCACCAGCTCGTCATCACCTAGGAACATTTGGAATGTGGTTCCTGGGTCCCTCCCAAGCCTGCGGGAGTCAGAGCCTCTGAGAGGGTCTCCTCTACTCTATGGCTTAACAAGTGGACTCATGGGTTCTGATACATGCTCAGATTTGAGAACCCCTGCTCTCCAAATGTCATTCAGTAAAACCTTATTAGCAGTTAGATTCAAAACTATAACTGACCTAGTCATTTTGAGAGTATAATGGGACAGCACCAAAATTCCATACCGTAGATTTTAAATGAGGGAAGAAGTGAGGTTTCTACACTAGCTATGGAACTCATGTAGTCCTGTGGATTTTTATTTTCATTAAGGAGTTTCTTGATATTAAATCATGTTATATATACGCAATTCATTTACTCAGCCTTAATTGACTTCTTGAATATTTTAAAGAATAAACATGGTTTGTTCTTCAGCCCTTTCTCTTTTTTATATTAATATTTATCCTGAGGAATTGGAGAAAATTGTAACACTTGCTATGACTTTGCTAGGAGACATAAATTGTGTTACCAAACAAGTAAGGACTTTTGCCTGGGTTTTAGTTTATGTGTCTTGGTCTTTAAGGAAAAAGGAACTCTCTTTTTTCTACATTTTTTTTTTTTTAACTGGGGATTGAACTCACAACCTCATGCTTGCCAGGGAGGCACTTTTACCACTGAGCTAAATCCCTGGTCCTACACTGTGGTTTGGACCCAAGGGTGCTCTACCACCAGGCTACATCCCAAACCTTTTTATTTTGAAAGAGTCTCACTAAGTTGCTCAAGTTGGCCTTGAACTTGTGATCTTTTTGCATCAGCCCCCTGAGTAGTTGGGTTTATAAGAGTGTGTCATTGTGCCTGGTAGGAACAATTTTTTTTCTTTTAAAATTGTACCATGATTAATACTGTTTTTTTGATGGTGGGGATTTTTATTTTAGGAAAAAAACCCCTAAATCTCAAAATAATAGTTAACTGTGTATCATCTTCAGAATAGTTACTCAGAATGCAAGATATAGACAAAAAATTCTCTCTTACAAAGACATGAACATAAAAATATGGAACACTTCATGGATTTGAGTGTCATCCTTGTGCTGGGCCCATCATCGTTCCAGTGTTAGTATGTGTGCTGATGAGGCAGCATAGGAACAATCAGTTCTTAAAAGTGTTAGTCCTGATTTGCTTGGTGACAGGTCTATTAATATCTATTTTAAGCAAGATTTATGATCAAAATTACTTTTAAAATAACTTGGTAAAAAAATAACTTCATAACAATACCACTGAGTTGATAGAACTTAGTAAGTCTAACTTCTTGTATATAGCTCATATTTATATTAGGTAAGGAAATTTGAAGGCACTTAAGTTTAAAATCATTAAATAGGCAAATAGAGATTTACTAAGTATAACCCAACTATTTGAAAAATTATAATGTGACTTCCAAAGGAGTTAAATGAACAGCCTAGAAATGGCTTATCCACTGGAAAAAGCTAACTTAGTAAGTATTTCTTTAGGTAATAAAAAGCATTTTAATCTTCAGATTCATCAGTGACTACTTCAGGTTCTTATTTACATATAATTTATACATTTTATTATAGCAGGAGGTAAAATACAGTCATGTGTTGTTGTGTTCCTTCACTGTTGGGACACAGTTCCTAACACCTGCCATTTAAAGGGAGGAGAGGTTTGTTTTGGTTCCTAGTTTTAGAAGTTTCAGGCCTTGCATGGCCTTGTCATGGTGGAAGGGCCTGGGTGGAGGAAAGCAGCTTGTGTCATGGCATCCAGGAGGAAGAGAGGAGGAAGGGAAATAACACCCTTCCAGGTCGCGCCCCCACGGATCTGCCTCGTTCAGCCAGGGCCCATCTCCTGACAATATGTTTAGCTGTACCACCACAACCCAGTCACCTATCAGAAGCCCCACCTTTGAGCACAGGAGGCTTTGAGGTTGAATTACAAAGCATAACACATGTTTCACTTGACTTTGATGTTTGTTCTAAGTCCACAGTATTAAGATACAGTCCCAAATCACATATCAAATCATTTGAGCAATTTCCATCTATATCAAGGACTTTGCCTCATTTGACATCTTTCTGTAAGGTTTCTGTGGAGGCTGTGGTTTTCGTTCTAGTGTCAATGGCCAAGGAGGGCTTCAGAGGTCCTGCCTGTGAGATATGGAGGAAGTACAATTTCAGTCTGTCCTGAAGGAATCTCTGCATCTGGCTGGTGCAAATGAAAGCTTCCTGGTTTACCCATTTGTCTCCATTAGTTGTTTGCTGCCTAGAGAAAAAGCAGAGTATGAGCAGTGTGAAGAGAAGAACGATATAGCAATATGTGTGTCTTCTATAAGAAGAGACTTTTATATTAATGTAGGCTTATTTTCAAACAGAAAAAAAATTTGTGGTTTTTCATATTTTAGAACAATGAGATAAAACACTGTTCCAGAGAACAGCATCCTCTGGATCCTCCTCAAAAACCTTCAGAAACAGAGAACAGCGATGGAAAATTGTTGGCAGGAGAGTGAAGAGCAAATGAAGCCATGTCCGAGGCAGTGTGGGACCTACTGAAATCCAAGAACACTTCATGTTCATGGTCCACTCATTCTGCGTAATGTGATATATGTGTTCCTAGAAATCATGTGGTGCAAAACCTTGAAATTAAAAATAAAAAACAGGGCTCAGAAAAAGGGGTGAGAAGTATTCTGGTGGAAGGGCATGGTGGAGAAAGCTGCACACCTCATGGCAACCTGGATGCAGAATGAGAGCAAGACAGCCAGAGAGAGAAGGCAGGGGACAGGACACCCTTCCCAGGCAGCTCCCAGTGTCCTCCTCCCTCCAGCTGGGGCCTCCCTCCTAGTAAGCCCTGGCAGCTTTGAGCTCGCCCATGGATTAATCCGTTGTGGAGTTAGTGTGCTCATGATCCTCTCCAGGCCCCATCCGTGACCATGGCTGCCCCAAGCAATCATGAGCAGCCTTTTCTTTTCATGCTTAACAAATTAGTTGCTTAGAGCTTAGACATTTTATATTACAGAAATAATGCCTTTGCATTTCTTTATTTTCCAACAACCTTATACATATAACTCAGAGGGTGAACTCCGCCCTCTGTGACATGCTCTAGAGCTTTATTTGATCTTTGTTCCCCAGAGGGTCTGAGCTGGTATATGAACAACACTGGGTACTGATTTTTAGTTTTCTGTTAATAGCGGTTCTAGCAGCTAAAGATAGAAGGCCTCTGGGGCAGTAGATCATCTGTGTGGAGGACAACAGTGCTTTTGAGTTTTCCAGCATGAAGCTGAAAACTATCTTCAGGTAAAACAGAACCCAGAATCAGCATTTCATTCTCCCAAATGTGAAAAATTACACACAAGATCCATTATTTAGTGAGTGCTAGGTGTCCTGTGCATAGCACTGTACAGTGTCCTGAGAATCCTAGTATAAATCACAGGGTCTTTCCTCTTCCAAGATAGTACACTGATGGTCTCTCACTGTGTATTAAGAACCTTCAAAACTATGGGAAGTGGACTGGATATAAATTTTTTAAAAGGCTGAGAGAAGCTTGTTTTCTGCTGGGAGGCAGAGGAGACTGGTGCTTAGGAGTGCTGCCTCTGGGACAGGTGGTGTGGATTTGCACACTGGTTCTACCAAGTCAGAGCCCACTGATTTTACTCACCACATAGCCAAATCTCAGTCTCCTTCCTCTAAAATACAAACAGGAACAGTCCCTACCTTAAAGGATAGTTGTGAAGAAAAAGCGAGATAATCAAGGTAAATTTTGGGGTGATGCTCAGTGAAATGTGAGCCATTCCGGGTGATGTGTAGCGATGAAGATTGATGGGGAAACTCATGAACTGTGGCTCCTGCTGTGGAAGTGTGGGGACTCTTTCTCCCAACTACATTTAAACTATAAAAAAGTCATCATGTTCAGAATCAAGGCTCACGTTGGGGCCATTGGGAATCATGTTTTGGAACTCTTGAAGGTTTGGTATATGTATAAAACTTCCATGATTGGGGGAAAATATTGCCTATTAGCTTGTCTACATTGACAACCACATGATACAGACTGGAAAAGTTGATTTCTGGGGAAGTCAGCTTTCTAGAGAGTATAATGATTCCCTTTTAGCATGGAGAACAAATAGTTACCACAGTCCTGTTATTTAATAGTAGCAGTTTGGTTTTTTGTCTTTACCACCTGCTCTCAGAAATTACATTTATCAAAGATTTTAAAAAATCACTTTCTTTTTCAGACATTAATAAAGTTTAATCAGTTTAATTTTTTTTGTTTGTTTTGGTCTTTGCTGTACCATTCAGGATGCAATTAGATGCTCTTTCTCTCTACTCAGATGCCTTGGGAAGTGTCTGACCAAGGTGCAGGGGTTTGAGTGCATATCGAGCAGGTTGGTCATTTTTCTAGCTCTCTCAGCCTCTGTCACCGGAAGGGCACCTGTGTGTGTGTTTATGCCTATCTTACTTCATGTATTGTTTACTGTTGTTTTGTAGTAACTATTCCTTTGTCTTTTCAGTTCATAGTAGTTGACAGTGTAATCTGTGCTGTTTAGTGTAGTGGCTGCTAGCCATATGCTGCTACTTAAATTTAGTTATAATTAAATGAAATTAAAATTCAGTTCCTCCTTATAGTCAGTGCTCATAACAAGAAGTGGCCAATGGTTGCCACAGTGGATATAAAACACCTTTGATGGGCTGGGTGTGTAGTTTAGTGATAGAACACTTGTTTAGTATGACAAGATACTGGGTTCAACCCCCAGAAATGCCCCCCAAAAATTTTATCATCATAGAAAGTTCTGTTGGATTTTGCTATATAGTCAATAAAGAAGTAAGGCAAATTTAATATATTTGCATTTCAACTTAAATGCTAGAGATAAAATTATGCCTTTTGGTTAAGCTACAATTTTATTATAAATTATTTCAGAGAATCAAACTGAGGGCCTTATACTTGCTAGGCAGGCTCTGTGCTGCTGAGCTATATTCCTGGCCCTGTAAAAGCCTTCAGATTTAAATTTCATGGACTTGTGAACTTCTTTTTGGGACCCTTCTAACGTGTCTGCTGCCAAATGTGCATTATTAGCAGGTCATGACTACATTTGTAGGCAAATACTATTTTGCACAAACACCAGAAAAACTCCAAAAATATGTGAGTTAGATCTTGGAAAATGTAATGAAACTTTATCAACATTATATCTGAGACACCTTCCTCTGTCTTCTTCAAAAAGAAGCACCCTCACTGATGCCCAGGGTTCTTTCTAAACCATTTCTAAGTTTGGCCATTTCATTTACTTGTCCAGTGAATATTTGTTGAGGTACTGTTGTTGAGGTGTGTGGAAGAGAATGGTGAGCAAAATCGAACCCAGCCTTGGCCCCATGGAGCTGACCATCCTGTAACCTGAATGCTGCACAGGGGAGCAAAGTAGCCATTAGATGAAAAGGGACCCAGTTTTAAGCAAACAATCAACAAAGGAATCCAGGTTATACTGGGGCTGCAGGAAAGACCTCTCAGGAAGTGATGCTAAGACAGATCTGAAGGATGAGTAGGAGCAGCCTGACAAAGAGGAGAGGAGAAGAGGTGTAAAAGCTCAGTGGCAAGAGGGAGATGGCCAAGTGTGAGGAACTGGAGAGGCTGGAGTGGCTGAAGACAGAATGGAGAGCGCGCAGTGGGAAACAAGGTGGTAACGGGTCAGGTAGTGAGGTTACAGCCACCACAAGTCACTTTGACTTCTGAAGCAAAGCTACCCTGGAGATCCCAGTGGTAAAGTAAATGATGAAGTGCATTTTTCCCACCCCAGTTGCTTTTCATAATTTTGTATTCTGGTCCTGCCGCTCGACTCATATGCTGTCCTCCATGCTCCCGCTGCGCACATGAGTCTTTTCAAGTACTTTCTGTCTTGGTTGTTAGGCATGCATCCACTGTGAAATGTCTACTGGGAAAGGCAGGGCACAGAATGTGTGGACAGACACCTGAACGATCACTAAAATATAGAGTAATTTGGAAACCATCAAATTTGTATATAAAAATATATATTACATAACGTAAATATAAATATAATAAAATAGAATTATATACTTATATATGTAACTATGTTTGAATTATGCATAATGAAATTCTATAGAATTTTGGAATTCTCTGTGTGATGTCAGAGCCAAGTGTGATGGTGCACACCTGTAATTGCAGCTACTTGAGAGTCTGAGGCAGCAAGTTTGAGGGTTCAAGGCCAGCCTGGGTTATTTAGTAAAAGCTAAAAAAAAAAAAAAAAAAAAAAAAAAAAAAAAAAAAAAAAAAAAAAAAAAAAAAAAAAAAAAAAAAAAAAAAAAAAAAAAAAAAAAAAAGAAAGAAAGAAAGTAAGCCGGCGTATGCCTGTAATTCCAACACTTCTGGAGGCTGAGGCAGAAGCATTGCAAGTTTGAACCCAGTCTGGGAAATTTAGCAAGATGCTGTCTCAAAATCCAAAAAGACAGAGCATGTAGGTCAGGGCAACAGCCCTGGTATCAATCCCTGGTACCACCCCAAAATACTACTCCTAGTACTAAAACAAAAATTTAAAAAAAAAAAAAAACTCAGTGTTACATTGCCTCTGGGTTTGATCCCTGGTTCTGGAAAAATACAATGACAGTAGGAACTTTACCTCATGGTTAAAAGAAGGGATACTTTGTGCACTGTGGTCTTATTCATTGCCTTTTCTTTTTTATCCTGAGGATGGAACCCAGGTCCCCGTTCATGCTAAACACATCTCTGTCACTAAGCTATACACCTAGTTGCTTGCTTGCTTATTTATTTATTAAGCCAATCAGGTTTTTTTTATTGTTCTTTCTCTTTCACCTTACAAGAAAGTAACTTCTTTTTTAGTCGATACATTTGTAGCACATAATGACCAGATTCCTGGTGGGGAGTTGGTACAGATACATAACCCATCAAGTTTTTATCCCCTTCCCTACCCTCTGTCTTTTGTTCCCTTCCCACATATAGAAATTCTATGCTATTTCCTATTATCTGACTTTTATTTTGCTCTTTATTTATATTTTGGCTTTCTTATGTGATATTTAAGTTGTGCGTCTGTTTTATTTCACTTAAAATTATGGTCTCAAAATGCATCCATTTTCCTATAAATGCCTCAAGTTTATTCTTCTATATGGCAGAGTAGTAGTCCAGCTTCTGCTGCCCAGACTTTAAATATAATTTTTAATCTCCTGGATTTGTGTTTGAAAATTTTTCATGGACTCTTACTGCTTTGCTAATCTGGTCATTCATGTTATGCATCATTTTGTTTAGCTCAGCTAGCTCTTTTTTAATGTCTTCTATAAACTTGCTTCAGGATTGTTTTGTTTATTATAATCATTATCTGTTTAGTTACATCTTCTATGAGTATGATGAGTACCTTATTTTGTTTAATCTCCTCTGTCATCTTTTTGAATAATTCAGCTTTATGGCTTTTGCTTTTCTCCCTCTTGATGGAAGAATTGGAGTTTGGGGAAGCATTTTGTTTCCTTATCTTCCCATGTTTCTATTGTCTTTTGTTTGTGTTGTACTTAGGTTTGTGGTCACTTACAGTGAAAATCTTTGTTGCTGGTATGGAAATCTCTTTAAATTAGTCTGTTTTTAAGTGATATACCTAAGAGGTATGGCTAATTATAGTCTTCTGCCTCTATCCCAAGATCTGAACACTTGTGTTAATCTGTAAGCATACAGTATAATTGGCCGGTTCTTAGGGAATGGGCCACAGTGTTGTTAATTTCACCAAGGTATCTGGGTATTGGCTTATAGAGAAAACCTATTAATAACAATTATGTGACCCTGACAATATCAAGAAAATCAGCAACAGTAATATAGTCCAATACAACTGGGTACTGGCATACTGTAAGAACCTTTAATGTACCACCCTTAACCTTAGAAGAAAAATCTGTACGTATAGCATGAACACTAAGATGAACCAAATATTGATACACAGCAAGTATCTACTAAATACAACAACTATACCTCTACTAATGATAGAAAGAATTCAACATTAGTGACAGAGTTAACTATGTAAAGGTCAATAAAGTTTAATAGTTTTGCTATTGAAGACATAGGGTGATGGGAATGTGAAAAATGCAAGAAAAATTTGAAAAATTAAGCAAAGGGAGATGAGAGAGAGGAGAGAAAGACGAGACAAAGGATCCTGTTCAGGACTACAAAGATATTTATAGAATTAGATAAAGGTAACAGGAAAAAAAAAACAAGAAATAGAAGATAAAAGAAAAAAAATGGAAGAAAAATAATATGGGAAACAAAAAATAGAAAAATTTTAAAGGAAAAAGTCCAAAAATGGAAAACCAACCAACCAACCATTTTTTTTTTTTTCCTGTGTGTTTTTAAATGAGCAGTTTCCTTCTAGGATCCACAGTTTGGGAGTCCAGAAAGTCACAATTACCTCAACCTAACCTTTTGGCCTGTGCGTTTGTGAGATGGGCTCCACTGTTCCTGGAAGCCTCTGTTTACCCCCAGCTGTGGCAGCATCCATGCTAGCATGTGCCCTCGGTCAAATAGGTAGGTAGATAGGGAAGGATGTCAGACCTCTGATCTGTGCTCCGTGTAGGCACCAAGGCAAGGATTCAAGTACCAAATGCTGCAGGGAATTTCAGACCCAGCCATTTCTGAATGCACCATAAGCCCTGCCTGTCTTCACACCACAAGGGTGAGGACCTGTACCCTTCCCAGTCTGAGCTTAAACTGCTCAGGGTATGTCTTTCTAGCCTGCTCTCTTTCTGTAGCAGTTTGCTGAGGCTGAGTCTCACCCAGTCACTATGGGAAAATTACAGTGAGAGTCCTGAAGTGAAGTTATTTTTAAGTTGTTCTGAGTCCCAGGCTTAAATAATCAACCCCTTCCTGAAATGGCACCTAATTAAGCATTCTGGCAACATGCTGGGTGACTGCACTTGAGTTCTTCTTCTGTTGCTACCTGCTGTGTGGAAAAAAGTCCCCTGAAGCAAAACCCTGCATGGTTTTTGCAATTCACAATGGCCATGGGCTCTGCTGCCACTTTCTCTGGATCTTCCAGCCCTGGGAGCTTACTTTGTTTCTGAGGATCCAGATTCCCCTCTCTGCAAGCCAGGGAGAGTCTAGATTGTTTTGTTCTCTTCTTTGCATTGTGGACCATCCTTTCGACTTCTCTGGAGCCTCTAACTTTTCCTCCAAGTTTCTTCCATATTCTTGGTGATCTACTTCTCTTTTTGAATTGGCCAAGTTGTTTTCCAGGATCTCGATTTCACATCTCCAGAAGCTAAACTTTGCTGCTGATCACCACTCACAATTTTCCTTGTCTTTTTGTTTTTTTAAGCTCTATTTGTTGTTGAAATTATTTTTGCCACATACCCAAGGGACAAGATTGTAAATCTCATGCCATTTTATTAATTTTCAACTGAATATTTACTTCTAGTGAATGGAATGTTAGTTTTGCAACCTAGGATGTCCTTTTCCTGGCATGAGGAGATCAGAGTACTAAGGAAACTAATACCACTGTCAGAACTTTGACAAATATAATGAAATGATCACAGAAGAGCCTAATGAATGATATGGCTTTGATGTCTAGGAGGCTGAACCATCTAGGTATTTATGGAAATATATTCTGTGATGATTCCATACAACAAAGCTATCTAATGATGCATTTCTTAGAATATATTTCTATTATAAAGTGATGTAGTACTGTAAAAAGAACTCTTACGGATAAGAAAAACTGTAATGCACTGGTAGAAAAAGTCACGATGTCTAATTCACCAAAAAAACCCCCCCCAAAAAAACAACAAAAAAACCCCCCAACCAACCAACAAACAAATAACTAATAGCAATATGAATGTGAATCAACATGAACATATAAGTAGTTATGGAAAAATCAGGTTGGGGGAGTCTAGTCACTTGACAAAGATCTTTTTAAATTATAGGACTACATTGGTACTTGAATGCTTTGAAATTTGTCGAATTTGGTAGTCAATGAGTTTTGCTGTAAAAATTTTGCCTTGGTATTTGTAGTTTGTTTGGTACTTGAGAGAAAACCTGGGATTTGGTGTTGATTTACTCATGACTCACTCACTATCTTTTCCAGCCAAGACAATCTGTTTGGTACTTAACAAGGAGTACCAAGGAAGTATATTCGCAGGGCGGGAAAGTGTGGAGTAAAAGGAAGACTCCTATGCTGCTGGCAGAGGTTAAAACTGGTTCAGCATTTCTATCTAGTAATACTAGCAATACTTACATTTGAAATCTTAAAAATGTTTGTACCAAATAACGACCAGTGAGCCTTAGGAAATTCCTAAATAAATCATATACTACTTAGTCAAATATTTATATAAAATTGGGCTTAGCGTAAGTTTTACATCTGAATCTCTCCAAAGTATAAAAAGTAGGACAGTAATTACATAAGTTACAGTCTGTCAAAATTAAAATTTATTTATGGAGAAATCACAATATGTGAAAAGGACAGGTTACAAAGTGGAATAGGGGCTGGGGATATAGCTCTGTAGTAGAGCATTTGCATAGCACATGGAAGGCCCTGGATTGATCTTCAGAGCTACAAAAACTAAAACAAAAACAAAAAGCAGGAACAAGGTCAGTTAAGGAAATACGCTTATACTTACACACACACACACACACACATACACACACACACAGAGGAGAAAAGTATAAAATCAGAATTTTAGTACAATTTGTTGATGAGATTATAAGTAATTTTTGTCTCTCTATTTTGCCTTTTACAAAAGAAGTTTTAAAATTATGTAATTCTTAGAAACATTGAGAGACTACGAGAGATGGAAAGGTATTACATTCTCAAGGTCGCTCATGTTTGCTATCTTACATGAATCGGAGCACAGGACGTTGTGTAGAAATTCAGCTCACTTACCTCATTCACCTGTTTTAGACTTAGCTGTATCACTGGGTTGGGGCACAAGTGACCACCAAGGGGAAGGCCCCAGCTTTAGGTAAAACCCAGGAGATACTTGCAGGGAGTTGTAATTCAGCCCCTGAAAGGCCCCTGGCTCAGGCCTGCTTTCAGGTAATGTTCTATACAGATGCAGTAGAGACCATGGCTGTGTAGACAAAGTGCAGAGGAGCATTCAGACTGTGTGACTCAAGTAACCATGTCAGCATCTGACTCCTGGCAGCCAAGTACAATACACAGTTTTGCCAGAAAGTGGTGCTGCAGGCCTGATGAACATTTGTGAATAGACCCATGCACAGCACCTCTGTTTCCAAATGCCATAGTAGTTACAATTTAAGGGAAAGGCTCCTTTCCTAGACATATTTTCTCAAGCAAGCAAGCAAAAAAAAAAAAAAAAAAAAAATTGGCAGGTTAATGGGCTGTCCAGCACAGATGAGTCTATATGGATAAAGATCAGTCCACTGATGGCTTATTTTGGAAAAATAATGCAACTAATTTCAAATTGTTTCTTAGAATGATATGATATCGAGTAAACTTCTCCAAAATGAATATATTTGTCAATAGTTTAAATCAATTTAATAAAACATTTTGCACTCCTAATTTATTAATATATATTCTTGTATATTCCTGCTACTTTTAATTAAGTGCCTCAGATAGATAACCTGAGCTTTAAAAATATTTTTCTTTGAGCTCTGCATTATGTTGGAGCTTTGGGCACTGGGAGAAGAGGCGGCCTACTTGCTGCCCTGGTGAGCAGCTGGGGGCCTGCCTGTGCGCGAGGTAAGGATCAGACATGTATCTATATACACGCGCCGCCCCCCCCTTAGCAAGTCTGCACGGCTGCACCGGCGGTCTTACTATCTTTTGGGAGGATGAATGTATGCAGCGTGGTAAGTAAGGGGGATTTCCTTCTACCCTCTCTTTGAAGGCAAGTATTTTTATCACTGTTTTGCTCAGTTTTGATTAATGGTACTGCTTTATTCAATATTCTGTTTTTATAAGTTTGATATTTCCTTCCATTTTCCTCTACCTGATTGAAAGGATAGCTAATGTGAACAGAATGGGCTGTACTATTGTGCCCATTGCTCGTGTCCTGGTGACCTGCTGTGAGGTTCTATGGTAGTTTCACTGCTCTGTGGTCGCATGGGTTTGTTCTGTCTTGTTCTGCTGTATTTTGCTACCTTCAAAAAAAAAAAAAGTAGATAACAAAGTAACAAAATACCTCTAAAAATCTCCCAACTCCACCAAAAGCTGATCGATGGAGCATGGATGGGGAGAAACTCAAAAACAAGGCAACAGAATTATATAAGGTGATTAAAAAGTAAATAACAACAAAACAAGTCAGTAAGGTACTGAGCAACCTGAAACAGGATATAACTAAACAGATAATGAACTGGAAAAGTAAAAAGAAGAAAAGAAAGTGCTCTAGGGGTTATGGCTGCATATATGTTCAAGTGTATAGGATTGATAACCATGTTGCTAAGTTGTTACTGGATCATTGAACTTCTTTGCAGCCTCACTGTTTGAATGTCTACTCAATATGCTTTAATTTTGTAACTTTAACAACTATGTCTAAGAAGACAATATGTAATTTATCAACTAGTGATTTCTTACTGCTTATTTTTTTCTGAAATTCTGTATTGTTTCTACCCCTTTTTCTGTTTTGCTTTTTTTCTCTTTAAATAAAATTTAAAAAAATATTTTTCTTAATTTAGGAAAACACAGCCCAAGTTGAGGAGATCATAGAGTAATGCCTTCTCGGGATGGTCCCTCTGCTAGTCTTTTGTTTTTGTTTTGTTTCTTGAGACAGGGCCTCTCCATGTAGACCGTGCTGGTCTTGGGCTTACTATGTATACCACAGTCCTGCCTTAGTCTCCTGGGCACTGGAATTGCAGGCATGCTTCACCAGGCCCAGGACCATTTCTGTGAGTTTTCTGCCAGATTTCATGGGCTTATTTTTCTATTCTTTAGTTCTGGCCCTATGCTGCCCATGCAGAAGGCACTTAGTAAGTGCCACTGCCTTTTAGGAAGGTGAACTCTTGAAGAAGAGGAAAATTCTCCTTGGAACCTCTGCCTAACAGCGAAAGAAAGTGAAATGCAGTGGCTTTCCTTTTGGAGTAAGTAGCTCTTACTTCCCCAAGTAAATTACACATTTCCTAGTGACTGTTCAGTGAGAACTCATGGGAAACAAGAGCTGCTCAGGGGAGATTTTATGTGGTTGCTTCACACATGCACCTTTGAAGTAGCTCTGCTAATTATACGAAGCGAGTGTATTTTCATAAGAAAAAAAGTCTCAACTCTATTGCAAGGAAATAATAGGATTGGAGCACTGAAGGAAAAAAATGAAAGTGAACCCCCTCGTTTTATTTTTTACTATCTTTAAGATAGTGAGGCAAGGAGGAACTAGTGCGTTCCAGTGAAGAAGTGATTCTGATATAAATGCAAAGATAGAGTGACTACAATAGAATATCATAGAGTGTATGAGCAAAGTTGGAAACCAGCTAAATTCCAGATGGAAATCATGATCTAGAAACCCTCACAAAGCATTGCTGACTTCTGGGTAGAGGTCATATATACAGATGCAGGGTGGGTTATCAAGCATCTTTTCAGTACATTTGCTGCTGCTAATCAAAATGAATGACCTCGTCATTTTAACCACAGAAGAAGTGGATAGAAAAGTGAGCCTTGGTTGAAATCTGACAGGCAGGACTGTCTACACTTCTGATTTTCACTGCATAATCTTGCATCTTCCTTTCTTTTCAAGATCTTTCTATCCAGGAGAGGTATAAGCTGGTCAGTAGATGTGCAGCAAATCCAGATTGCATGGTCGCCACTCCCATAAGGGAGCTGAGACAGGCATGCCTGGAAACTCCTGGGTCTCCAGCAGTTCTTGCAGCAGTGCCAAGATGGGTCAGGGGCTGGAGCATGAGGTCCTGGAACGACTGAAATTTAGTTTTCATCCTGGCAAAATGGAGGTTAAAGTTAAAACTGTATTCAATTATTAAAGATGAATATTCTTTTACTGACTGTTATGGACTGAAATTTATATGCCCTATATTTATAAAACTATTTAATAGCCCATTGTGCCATCCCTGCCTCTCCATCTTTCAGTCCCTCCATCTGTCTCTTTGCCCCTTCACCCTCTGTTACTCTTTGCCAGAATTTTCTTGATTATCTTTAGTTATGTTTCCACATTAACTTTAGTAGCAGAAGTAAAACCTGTTATTTTAATTGGATGAGTGTTTTTTGTGGAGGGCAGAGGGGAGGTACCAAGGAATGAACCCAGAATCTATACTAAATGTACTGCCACCGAGCTACCTCCAGCTCCTGGGAGTGTATTTTATAGACTGTGTTAACAGAAAAATTTAATGTTCAATCAGACCTGCATATTAGAAGACAATTGCCATTGAGACTAGGAACCATGCCACACCACACAGGGCCACTATGGGACAACACTCAAAGTTGGTCCTGGGCAGAGAGAGAAGAACTCATGGCTTGAGCCTTTATTTGGGGAAGAAAGGATGGGTTCTGGGGCTGTAGGGGACTACCCTGGCTGTCTGCACTGGCCCTGTAGTAATCAGAGCAGCATAATGGATGAGATGGTGAGGGAGCCTGATACCATGAACCATAGCCTGAGGTTGTGGCCCTGAATAGGTTGGTTAGCATAGGAAAAGCAAGTTGTAGTCTGACATGTTTGCTCAGACCTGTAGTTCCAGCAGTGTGGGAGTCTGAGGCTGGAGAATCACAAGTTGCAGTTCAGCTTGGGTAATTTAGCAAGACTCTCAAAAATAATCAGGACTGGGGATGTGGGTGAGTGTGAAGGCCCCAGTCTCAATATCCAGTATTAAAACAAAGACAAGAAGTTCTTTGCTCTCCCCAAGTTGCAAAGTCCAGCAGGTGTGTTTGTTCTCACTAGGAGTTAACCAGCCCTGGGAAGCTGGGAGTAGAGGCCAGGCCTTCTGGAATCAGCAAGGCCCAGGTGACAGTGCTCTGAAAATGCAGAAAAGAAAAAGATATTGCTAAGATTACTAAATGTTCATGTAAATATGAAATGAATATTTAGAGAATTAGATTTTAAAATGTTGATTATTTATGAATAACATATCCTTCAACTTGTTGAAACTGACTTTTCTTCTTTCAGTGGGGTTTTAAACTTTTCATCATTTTGGCCCTATATGCTTTTAAAAAAATCTGTCCCTAGACATTAATCTGCTTCACTGCTACTGTAAATAAGCAGTCTACTTCCACTTTATTTTATGTTTAGCTGTCGTTTGCATATTTCAGTATTAATTCTATACCTGAGGACATCTCTTAAACTTCTTTTTTCCTACTCTTATCTAGTGCCCTGGGCTTACTTATATAGTGGCATTGGCTGATACTTCCAAAACAATGCTAAGTGGTATTGGTGGGCATGCACCACTTGCCTTCTCAGTGTTTTAGAATTAGTTTTCTTTATTTTTTCTCCTTCAGGAGGAGCAGTAGATGACAAGAAAACCTCCCTCTGAGGGTTTCCTGAGCCTGCACGATTTGGCTATTGTCGTGGTTTGGATTTTAAATGTCTCCCCAAAGGTCCCTAAGTTGAAGACTTGGTCGTCACCCTGCAATGCTGATACCATGTGGTGGATCTGACAGACTCTAGCCTATTGTGTACCATGAATTGCAAGTGTACAGCCAATGGTAAAAGAAGAGGCAGCTACATTTATTTAAGATAACAGGAAGATGTGCTCAGGGCAGGTCTATGGCAAAAGAAACAAAAATATATTGTGAATAAAAAGTGTCAGGATGACAGGAAAATAAAAAGCACATAGATAAACCAGGTTTTTGGAGTTTAAAGGTATGCACCTAAGCCTGGGTGCCTCTCATTTGGTCTCTGGCTGAGATTAACAGGAACAATTGACAGGGTGCTGTGTCAGGGGCTTTCAACACACGTGCCTGTCCCAGGATCCACTCTGATTAAGTTACATAATGAGATGTGGTGACTACCTATGGACCTTTAAGGAATTCCAAGTGGGGAAATATTTACTGAAGGTCAGGCCATGAGATCTAACACAAATGTGTTCTGAGAGACACCAAACCCCATAATTCATCACGCGCTTTGAGAGAGTTAGAGATTTCTGTTTTTTATAGCTTCTTTAGACTGGAAGGGGCTGTAGATGCTTCCTACTGGGAATTATGTATTTTCCAACTACCTTAGGGCCCTGTGGCTCCCTGGCTGTGTCGAAGAAAGAAAAACCTGTCAGAAAATTCTGATGACCATTGAGCTTCACTATTAGCACAAATATGAGGAGCAGGTCAGATTTCCACATTTCCTGTAGCTGCATGGGAGTTTGCTTTTTGAAGAGATATCTCAAGTCTTCCCGGGGCTCACAGGAATAGCTTTCTTCTTTTGGGTGATTCAGACAGTTTAGATGGGACTGGCTTTAATCTAGAAAGATAAATCCAGTTATCCACCTATGCCACCTTTATTGCAGTGAGTGGGGCAAGGATTGCTGAGAAGGAACCCTTCCACTTTGGCTTTATCCGTTCAGTGAATGCCCCTTCTCCAAGTTTTCACAAGCACTGAGTCTCCAAGGACAGATGCTAGCTGGTCCTCCTAGGCCACCATCTGGCAAGACTCTGATCCCATACATTTGAATAGCCCATTGCACTTGGATTAATATCATAAGAGTCTCATGGTATCTGGGTCTGCTATCATACTGGAGAATAAAAATGGCCTTTCACATAACCTCTCAAACAGGCTCAGATTTAGTCCTGTTTGGGCCTGTTACAACCCTCATGAGCTCTATTGGCACAATTGAAACCAGGACTCAGGTGTCTCTTGGCAAAATTTTGCTAGAGCTTACTTTAGGGTCTGGTTCTACCTTTCCAGTATATTGAGGCCCACTTCCCATGTAGGAGTTTTATTGTTTGTCTCTATGTCCCTTGAGAAAGGATTGGAATGGCTCTTCAGGAACTTGGACTAAGGCTAGGGCCTGGAGGGGCCATAGGGCTGTCCTTTCTGCTCCCCTATCAGCCTTTCAATTTTCCCAGGAGACTTCAGGCATATCTCTTTGGTGCCCTTTACAGTACATGACTCTGACCTGCCTGGGAATGGACTGCCTCTAGGAGTCACAGAATTTTCTGTGTGTTTTATAAATGATTGATAAATCCACCTCCCTCAATGAGCCACGCCTCCTCAGGATTTTGCCCTGCTTGTTTGCATAGATCTGAGAGATCATTTGTTCACAAGAGTGGCTAGCTTCTGGGCTTGTAGGCATGAAAGAAGCAGGGTTAATAGTAGTGCAAGTTTGTATAATAACCTCAGGAGTGTCTAAGAGCATGGCTGACACTGTTCCCCTCTTAACCACAAGTAAACTTTGTCTCCAGAATATCTCTGACCTGATGAGGAGTCAGGACTTCTAGTCTTCTCTGTCCCAAAGTTAACTTTGCAGTTTCTTCTGTTAGTATAGTTGCAAAGAATTGCTTATGATGGGTCTCACTGACTAGAACTATGGCTATAGATCCAGAGGAGGGTTTTCTAGAGAAGTCAAAACAGAACAAAGTAATTGAATTGGCTCATCCAAGATTACCCAAAGTTCCTTTGGAGGAGACAGTGATGTCTGTGCACAAGGGCATTGCTGGTTCCCCTGGGCCTCTTCAGTCAGAGAAGGAATGAGGGTTTTGACTGGCCTAGCCCTTCTCTGGTTAGTCCAGTGCCACAAGTCAGGCACATTAGCTGCCTCACGTACAGTGCAGGGCCAGGGGGAGGCCTGGTGCAACCTCATGCCCACCGTTCAATCCCTCTTGCACTTGAAACAGTAACCATCCCAGTTGTCCCTGGGTTTTTCCTAGACAACATGGGTGAGTTTAAAGCATGGCCAGTGTGACAGTGATAATCTTGGCCTTAATCTTTTGTCCTTCCTCTGGTCCCCAATTGTTGAATACAGAAAAGGCTGTGTCCAGAAATTGGGCCATAGGTATCTATGGTCCCATCTGAAGTTTTGTAGCTTACACTACATGTCTGGGGCTGATTGACAGATAAAATGATGCCCCACTAGTGCTTTTCCCTCCCTGAAACGTGGATCTATGTCAGTATATTTATGAAAGACTTCTATAATTGGTAACAGAAGATGGCTGGATTTCTGTCTGTGCCCTGTAAATCCCTTCTCACTTTATCATAGTTAACAGACTTTTTTTCTTTTCTTTTCTTTTCTTCTTTTTTTTTTTTTTTGGTACCGAGGATTGAAATGACGACCTCATGCTTGCTGGGCAGGCACTTACACCTCTGAGCTAAACCCCCGCCCAGTTACCAGACTTTTTAATGCATCTCTTCATTCCCATGGTGAGAGCAGCTAGCATATTGGATGTCATTTCTAGTCCATGACTAGTATTATAGTCCCAGTTTGGTTCTGTTGAAGGGAGAACATCCTCTCCAGTACAGTTTCCTTCCCTTTCCAAAGCACATAGCTCATCTGCATAGTTCCTAGGATTCTGTCTTTCATATGGGACACAGCAAGTGGACAAGACAAATTGGACATCTCCCCATGAGAAGTCAAAAGCAAGAGTCAAAGTTTGAAACTCATCTGCAAACTTACTAGGGTCCTCCGACAGAGGTCCTATCCTTCCTCACACTGCCAGGCATCTGCTACTGAAGAGGGGACCTGCACTGGAGTACCCCTTCCACCCTAAGACTTCTCTTAGGGGCAGCATAAGTCATGAATCAGGGTAGTAAGCAGCTCCACTTCAGGTTCACCCTATGTAGCTTAAAGCTGCCTGAGAAGCCTGATGAGGGGGCTAAGGAACACTGGGTTTCCCTGGAGTGCTAGGCTCCAATGGAGCCCCTGGAGGGGGTGGGCCTCATTTATTGCATGGGGACTAGAAGGAGAAGGTCGGGGACACCTCCCAGTGCCATCAAACAGGTTGGAGAAAACCAAAGCCCCCTGAGAGACAAGTGGGAGGGGTCATCCAGAATATCTTTCTCCTTGGGAGCCACTCCAAACCCAAAGTTCCTGAGCATTCCCTTTGACAGAGTCACGAGAGCCTGAATGCAACACTCGAAGTTGGTACTCATGATGTTCTTCTAACAAGAGGTGAGTGTGTGCCATTTTTGGTCTCCTTTTGCAAATGGGCCTGCTGGGTGTGGCAGCACAAGCCTGTAATACCAGCATTTGGGAGCTGAGGACTGCTGCAAATTTCAGACCAGCCTGGGATAAAAAGTGAGTTAAAGGCAGCCTGAACTGCATAGAGAAACCTTGTCTCAAAAAGAAAAAATGTAAAACAAGGAGCAGGCAGGGCTTTAAGTAGAAGAAAACCTTTGAAGTTAATACATTTTTGGAGTATATCTCCTAACCCTATAATTTCAAGTTATTTCTAACATATTTTGTAAAGGAAAATTTAATCCCTCACTCACTGGCCTATGCTGATAGTGAAAGAAAAAAACCAGAACTGCTGAATGTGTTGAAATATTGCAATGGAACAGCGTGCAGCCGTGCTCACTTCCACAACACCCTCCCTGTCTCGTGACCAAAATCGAATGAAAATAGAGCCAAGTTTCTTAACCTATAATATTCTATTTCAGTCCAGCACCAAAACTGTCATCTGCAGGACACTGGTTGACAAGTTAATACTCCACTCAAAACGCATTAAAAAAGAATTCTAAATTGTAGTCTGTTACTACATTGAAAGGTGGCTTCTCTTTGAAACTTGCAGATGCTTATAAATACGCCCAGAGGCTCAAAACAAATGGGCAAAGCTTTATACATGTTCATGTAAAACTTCTGATTGTACACTGTGTTTCAGTAATTCAATGTCAGTTAATAAAAAGCACTTGTCTTTAAGTTTTGTTTTGTGTCTTTTGTTATGGCTTTTGCTACATGTGGACTATCACCTGTACACCTGCAAACTGCCTTTCGCCATAGCAGCCTGAGAAACACAATGTGTGCCTCTGAGGTCTTCACAGAGGACTCCTGCCTAAGTGCTGAGTCAGCTTTCAGTCTCTGCTCTGAACTTAGAACTTAGACCATACCCCTTTAGAGCTTTTCAGTCTGCTAGGGTACCATGGTACCTGTCCTGCCATTCACTCTTGTGGAGAACTCTCAAGCAGCACTTATTGTAGATTCCACGCCTTTGTCCCTAGAGCAGGATCTTTGGGGACATGGAGTTCCACTTCTCCATGGGAGTTCTCAGTACTGCAAGACACTACAATTTGTTTCTTTCCCAAAGGCGGCCTTAGACCTCTATGCTCAAACTGCCTTTTGCAGGAAAAAAGCAGCGAGAAATGAAACCTCTGCAGCTTCACTCCAGAAGCACACACTCCTCGGTGCACAGATACGTTTAGTTCTCTGAGCTCCTCTTATGCCAAAGTTGACCAAGCTGTGCCAACATCCACTATGAGCTAGGAAACTGGTACATTGGCTGTCATTCATTCTTATGGAAAAGGAGGAAGCCCAGCTTCTAGGAGACAGCAGGCTTCCATTGCTACCACAGGCTCTTTCAGACAGTTATGGTTCTCCTAGACAGACAGACAGACAGACAGACAGACAGACAGACGCACACTCACACGCACGCACATACAGAGCAAAGGGAGGTACATATCTTACATATGAATCTTCTCAAAGAATAGTTTCCTATTTTCCCATGGACTTCCTATCTACATATTGCTACCTTTACCCTAAACCTCCTACTTTCACTATTATAAGAATCAGTTCTTATTAAAAAAGCTTGAATTACTGTGTTTCTTATTTACCTGTGTTTTTAAATTTATAACAACATATCTCAAATGTTCATCTCTTTTAAGTGACATAAACCATTTATCTATCAAAACATATTTTCTAGTGTTTAACAAAAACAATGCCATTTTAAAATAATTCAACTATCTCCAAAGAAGAAAAGGACAAAAGATTTAAGGGTTGAAGTAAGTTACTTTTTAGTAAGTAATTCAGTTACTCTAAATTTTATCCATTTAAGATTTAGAAGCAAAAAGGAAGCTCAATATCTGTCAAAGTAATCTACAGGCAGCAAAACAGGCAAACCACTTATACTATTGCTTGAGCATATATTTCAAAGATGATTACCATTAACAAGAGATGTTAAAAAAACAAACAAGAGATACTGTAACATTTAATTTTTTGAGCTGAGCACATTGTCACCAGAAATAATATTAAAATTGTATTAAGCATAAATAGGAAGATAAATATAGTAGTGGAAATTTAGAAGTTGCTCCTTTTCTCAAAAGTCTCCAATTAGGAGACTGATCTTCTTACACAAGGATTTATGTACAAAATAAGCAGCAAGAAAAACAATATAACACAGAGAAAAATTTTGCACATAGAAGAGCAATAAAAAAGTTGAGATACACTAGAACCTAGATGGTTGAAACCAGAGATGAAAGAACTAGGTAAGCATCTCCAAAATCAAACTTGTGTCCTGCTATTGCAAAAACAGAGGCAAAAACTATTCAAAAAGTTCTAGTCACTGTATTAATCTAAACGTGGGAATCTTTCTTTCATTAGAATGATAAATTATTGCAACTCAGTCCTGATTTTGTGGTAATCTTCCCAGAAATTTCCCATGACTCATATACTCTGCAAAAGAAGAATCTACCATTTACACAGAAATCACTCTTTCCTCTTTGGTCTGTATTTTCAAACTCAGTGGGAAGAAGTGCCTTCCATTAAAATTTCAGCTTGCTCTGCATTTAGTCTTTCTACTTTAAAGGAGCTTGACATTAAGACTTTTAGGGAGCAAGGAGAGAGGGAAGGGTAGAAATGTTGGAGATGGGTCACTCTTATTTCAGAAAAGAAAACTGTTCTGGAAAATAAAGAAGGACTCATTCTTTCAAACTTCAAGAGGATATGATACAAAGTAAATGAAAACCAAGATTTCCAAACTAGATGTGGAAAAAAGGAAATCATGAAATAGAAAAAGCCACTGGAATAGAAAAGGAACAGAAAATAGTACAGTCTGGGGAGACATTAAGAGGCTAACAAAGCTCCCTTTTCATTTTCCTTGACTTTCCCACCTTAGTTAATAAAAGGAGTGTCACACTCATATACAACAGAGCTGAGGCCATGGTGGAAAAACCACAAAAGAAAAGGTCTCAACTCCTGCTGCAGGAAAAGATAAGAAATCTTTTCTTACAGATTTCAACTTTATTGCTAATGATCTACTTTTCTTCTGCACAAAGGTAAACCCATTGCTTCGCATGCCAAGGGAGTATTGTGGACAAGATGGATGAGCAGTTGGTGGAATTGACAGGAAGAAAAGCAAAAGATAGAGACCTTCCCTCTCTTTAGTATAAACCAAAGGCCAGGAGACAGGCAGGGACTAGGCAGAGTTCAAGGGAGACGTTTGGGTTAAGGTTTGTCTCAGTTTTAACTACTCAAATGAGCTACTACATTTGTGGGTAGTTAGTGTCCCATCTGGTAATGCATCAGACCTGATCTCTGAGGCCAAAGGACTGATCTATAACCCAGAGTTTGTTACTAGACACTCTTCTTAGTCTATGGGTTTGGTGTGAGCTCTATTGCAGCCCATGAAATCTCCCTAAATAGTACAGTGGAGGGAGAAAGCCAAGAATAACAAGGCACACTATATGAGACATCAAGACTAAGACAGAACCTTTCAAAACTGCCAGGAAAGGTCCATGAAAAGAACCCAGCACAGGGCAACCCACTTGAGGACATTTGTCTCTCTCTCAGAGAGAAGCTTTCTTTCTGGACGTCTAGTAGGTTGAGAGTTTCTTTCTCTTATATCATTTGGAAGTCTTCTACTGAGATCATTGAATGGAGGTAAGAGTATATATTTATTTCATAGATTTTGGACTGGTACTCATTTAGGTAAAAAATTTTATCCTTCAAAATTTTCTAGGTCTTTTCCCATTGCTTATCATTGATTATGCTTTGTCTTCTACATGGTTTTGTTGAAATGATGATAAATCTAAAGTAAATCATGGGAAGGTTAAAAGGTCATGATACTTCTTTAGTGGGATATTTTTATTCCTGTTTTGTCCTTGTATATGTTGCACTTGAACTAGTTACTAAATTTACTGGTACTCCTTGCTTGATTTTATTTAGACAATAGTGCTAGAGAGACTAATGTTAGAACATCCCTAGCAGACTTTAATATAAACTTTTGTAAAATGGGTCTTCTTAAATAAAATCTAGCTCACACTTAGCAAATAATACATGCTTATATAATAAAACATGGGGCTCCATACACCAGTTAAAAGACACTAGGTTGGTGACTGTTTTTAAGACTTGGAGGGCAAGTTTCACTGGGACAGACTGGCCCTAATCCTCCTCTGCACTCTAGAGAAAATGTCAAGCCTGCTCTGATTCAGTTTCTTCTTTCTGGCCTTCTAATATTTCCTCACCACTTTTTACTTTCCTTTTAAGAGGCATGTAAAATTGAAAGAAATGTACTCTAGATTGTTCCAACCTTTTCCTCCTACTAAGTTAGGCCCATAAAAAACTAGCACTTGCTAATGCTGGAGATAGGGAAATGATCTTAGATGAGGGATGCATGCACCGTCTCTGATGAGACACTGGAATTTTGCCTGTCCAGGAGAACACGCATAACAGCCATGTCCTGACAGTGCTCTGGGCAGGTCTCCCTTGGGTGGCTGAACCTAAGACATATTGAAAAGAACTGACTTCTGGGTGAAACCAGAAGGTGCTATTTCCCAAAGCATCACACTTATGTGACTAAAAAGTGTTTAGCCTAGGGAGACCCTCAACCTTTCATTTATGTATATAGGAAAATACTTTGATAATAAGTTGTAGAAACTAATCCGTTTAATTATTTTGAATTACCAGCTATTCAACAATACCCTCTATCTTCTTAGATCATTTATGAGAGGCATTGATAAAACATACTTCCTTAGATCCTGATTCAATAGAGGGCCAAATTACCCTTAAAGATAAGTTTATTACCCAGTCAGCCTCATATATTAGAAAAAAAACTACAAAAGATGGCTTTTGCTCTAGAGAGTTCACTTGATACTTTAGTAAAAATTGCCTCCTCAATACCTGTATGAGGAGAAGGCCAAAGAGACCAGGAGAAAGTGGCTGCTTTTGCTGCAGCATTAAGAGAAACACTCTAAGTCTGATTCCTAGGGCTCCAAGAAGAGCTCAATGACTACGCTCAGTTGCTACTGCTGCTGCAAGCCAGGCTACCTTAAGAGTGACTGCCCTAAGAAGCATCCTGGGTCATGCCCTAACTGCAAAGGAGACCACTGGAGGTCAGACAGCCCTCTGAAGCCAAGACCCCAGAGTTCAGACCCATCCTATCAGCTGGTCCAGCAAGTCTGAAGGGCCTCAGTGCACTCTGCCTTCTCCCTCTGGCTAGACTGTCATCTCCACAGAGAATCCCTAGGTGATCAGGACTGTAGAGAAAAAAGAAACTGGCCTATTTCCAGTCACTGGTGCATGTTCTTTGATCTTTCTTTTCAATCTTGACCTTTCTTCCAGTCATCATACACTGTGAAAGAAGGCACTGAGAGGAGGTGATTTGCTATTTTTCACAACACTTCAGCTATAACTGGGATGCTTTCTTTTTACACATTTATTTTTTATTATGCCTGAAAGTCTAGATCTCCTGTTAGGGAGAGATATTTTTCTAGTTTAAATACTGTGATATATATGAAATCAGATCAGGTATGCTGCTTTCTCCTTGTGGAGACAAAAATAAATTCTGAGGTATCGGCAACTAAAGGTAAAATAGGTAGGTCAATGAGAGCTGCTCCAGGACAGATACATCTCAGAGATTCTACTATTTTTCCTCATCAGAGACAATATCTTTTAAGACTTGGTGTTAAGAGAGGATTGCTACCTATAATTAATAATCTAACGTTACTTGAGCCCTGTAACAGTCTGTGCAGTACTTAAATTTTGGAAATTCAAAAACCCAATGGGGAATGGAGATTAATAAATTACCTTAGTTTGATAAATGATATAATAGTGCCAATTCACCCAGCGTTACCTAGCCCGTACACTTACCTTTCTCAGATTGCAAAAGATGCCAGCTGGTTTTCAGTGTTAGATTTAAAAGATGTGTTCTTTTTTATTCCTTTACATATAGCTTCACAGTTTCTTGTTTGCTTTTGAAAACTCTCATGACCAGGCTTCTCAATTGACATGGATAGTTCTTCCCCAAGCATTCAGGAATAGTTCACAATTTTTTGGACAAGTGCTTTCCCATAACTTGGAATGTTTTGAGTTTTCCCAGGTCATGGTCTTACAATATGTAGATGATATTCTGTTATGTGCTCCCTCAGGAGAGCTTTGTAGCCAAAGCACTTGTTCTCTGCTAAATTTTCTAGCCGATAGAAGTTACAAGGTTTCTAAATCTGAACGTAACTTTGCAGTCTTGAGGTAAAACATTTAGGTCTCATTATATCCAAGGGAACCTAGAGACTAGGGAAAGAATAAAATCATTTCTTTCCTTTGCACAGCCCAAGACTATAGAACAGGTAAGGGAATTTTTAGGGACTACAGGCTTTTGTCATCTTTGAATACCAGGACACAAATGATTTTTTTCTAACAATGCCACTGAGGCCTCCATGCAGGCACTGGTGAGGCCCCTATTAAACAAAGTAAGGGTCCTATTCCTAGGGCCAACAACCATAGATATCAAGATGACTATTTTCAAATATGTAGGGAGTAAATATGGTTAACCCACACTGTTGGGTATCTCAGTAGAAAGGCCCCCTTATGTTGGGAACAAAACATCACTCCTATTCTCATTGGCCTAACTCTACAAATACTTGGGATGGACACACCCAAACAGTATATACACACAATAACTTTACAGCCTAAAGATTGGTTTGCAACAGACTGGTTTTATTGCCCTGGAATTAGGTGGGAAGACCCCAATGGCACTCACTGGTCTTGTGGAACCAATTTGTGGCCCTGGCTACCCCCTGCATAGATAGGAAAATGTACATTAGGATTTGTATAGTTACAGGGCAGGTGTGTTACAAATATCAACAAACCTGCAAATTTAGCCTGCCAACGAGAGTCAGAAGTGTGTTTCACTTGTAGAATCACTTGGCCTCTATCTTTATTCCTTCCCTAGGATTGGAAGATTTCATTCAACATATTGAGGGCTTAACTAACTGTTCTTAGCAGGCTTTAAATGACATAGCATCTGGCTCTGTCTCCTAAATGAAGAATCAAAATAAATAAGACACACCATCCTCCAAAATCAGGTGGCATTAGACATTCTAACAGCAGCACAGTGGTGTGCTTGTGCAGTTGTAAAACTTGAATATTGTGTGTATATTCCTAATCCTGCTAATATCTCAACAGCTGTTTAAGATATTAGATGACCAATCAATGACATCATACTCTAAAACTCCCTGTACCTTAACTTTAGGCTCCTTACAGAAAGCATTTACTAGCACCTCTTGGTGGAAATCTTGGTTAACTGTACTCATAATTATCCTGTTGATTCTATCATTTGGCCCAAGCATGCTTAACTGTTTCTTTGGCTTTGTCTCCTCCAGACTTAAAGCTGTGCGCCTACCCAAGATGAAGATGCCTTGTGTCTATTGAGGGTCATTAGATGAATACTCTGTTAAGTACCTTTGATTGCCAATCAACAACTCTGACTCCCTTCAGCCTCAAGAAGCCAGATTGGTCATCATCACCCATTACTCTCTCATAGCAGTTCAGATACGGCTTCATTGTGGGGAATGTTATAGGTAGCTAAATTAGACAGAAATATCACAGGCAGTCAGACAGGGCTGGGTCAGTGAAGGGACCAGTGCTGAAGACCAAATACTTTGCAACCATGGGGGAGTCAGGCACTTCCTATGGTGGGCCAGACCTCAGGACAAAATGAATACACCCACATACTTTTTAAGACATACATCAGAAAATGGTATTCTAAGTAAGTGTCTGGTCACCTTGAGTAGCAAGAAGGAGCCACTAGCCCAACCCACTACAGGAAAAGGCCCTGCTCTGTATTCATGCCTGCTTGCTACACAACTCACTTCCCCAATTGATCCTGATTTAATCAATTTTACCTGAGAAATTATACTCATAATCCTATTGGTTGACCATAGTCTTGTCCTACCTCATGCCAGCATTGTGATTCCCCATTTTCTCTACCTCAAACCCACTTCACCTTGTGATTTTGCTTTGTGATATTCCTAGAAAACTCAGGGTCTTTGGCAACCTCCTCATGACCCCTTCTGTCTCTCTCAGACAAAAACTCTCTTTCTTTTAGTAAATATATTCTGCTTTAAAAAAAAAATCCAGTGCAGCAAATTCCATCCACTTTGAGATTGAATCATGTCAATGGTGATTCTTAGCCCCTTCTCCTCAGGCTTCCTAGGAGTCTTCACTGAAGCCAGAGGTACATACAGCTATGATGGATCCCATGATGTGAAGGGTTGTTACTCAAGGAAAACCAGTTTTGATGCTGCAGAACCACCTTTATGTCGGCACTTAGGCATGTCAAAATCATGATAGTTTAGGAAAAAGGCAGATGCGTCTGTATTTTTCAATATTAAATCCTTCTTTTCCCAAGGATGTGAGTTACTTGAAGAAGCCCAAAACCTCACAGGAGAATAATGTATTTTATTTGTGACTAACTGATGTGTGTGATGTCCAGAACCAGTAGTGGAAAAATAAGCATCAATGAGCAAAAGGTCAGTGCAGCCTCCTAGTCCCAGAAGTGAGTTATGAAAACAAACATAGCAGGACCTTTTGGTTCCTCTATCTACTTTACTATTCCATTACCCTGGTTATGCACTTTCTTGAAAAATTTCCCAAACTAGCTTATAAGACTATTTTCCATAAACTCAATAGAACTCACTTGAAATGTTTCCTGTTATCTCTGAGGACTTCTTTAGTAGAAGCACAGCTTAGAGGTAGAAAAAAAATGGACTATTGTTCTAATCCTGCCACTTTTATTTCATTGATCTTGGCAAGTAACTTTGCAACTTTGACATTCTACTGCTCGTGAGTAAAATAAAGGTAATAATATCAGGTCCATATGTCATGTAGTTAAGGATAAAATAAGAGGATGTGCTTGTGTCTTTCTGTTTGTAAAACCATATTTTTCCTTTTTCAATTTACTCTGCAATGGATCAGTTAATTAGCTGTCTAGGTTTTTTTTTTTTAAACCCATTCATATTGATCTCCTCCAATGAATGTAGGAATCTGAGCTAATTATCTCCAGCATAAGGACTGCAAAACATCATTGGTTTCTCTCCTGGAATCTACCATAAGATACAATTATATGGGCCTTCATTCTGCCCTTTCTGTTTCTGTCTCCTCTAGGTCTCTACCCACATGTAATCAATTCTGAATGAGCACATCTTTGATCTCCTACTTGGTCAACTGTCATTACTGTCACACTCACAGTGCTTTTTCTCCAATGCGCCCGAGAAATACACTGATGTTATGTATGTATATTAGAAGCCCCAGGATAGGATTTTCCAATAAAGTGTAGGATTTGACACTCTTATTCTTTTCTCTTTTTTCCTGAAGCAGTGCCAAGGATGGAAAACCCTCTCTTCTCCTCTGCTGTCTTGCTTGTCTTACTGTTGGTCTTTGTGAGCCATGGCTTGGTGAGCCGGGCATGGACTGCTCCTGACTGCACCATAGCAGACAGCTCCCTCCTGGCCAACCTCTCCTAATACATCACATTCTTCCCTTTGACCCCAGGACTGTACCTTTTTGCATCATGTTCTAAAGTTAAAGATGTGGCTCAGACCCTGAGAGCAGTGCCCTGGGAAAGAAAAGCACTTTGCCTCCAAGGAATGGTTTCAATCCTGCCAGCCAATGCCTTTGGCTGGCTTCTTCTCCCTACAGCTTCTGAGGCTGCAGTTGGGCAATCTCAAGGTTACATCAAAGGCCTTTCAGGGATTGGACCAACTTCAGTACCTTTACTTTGAGCATCATGCTCCCTGTTACCTGAATCTATTCCGTCCCTCACATTGCTCAGTAGCCTTTACTTTCAAGGCTACTGTCTGAATTACAGGTCAGAGCATCCAGCTGCCAGTCAGCCTTACTTGTCTGACCCTGAGACACAGCTGTTTGACAAAGTTGCAGGAACTACAGGGGCTCTTCTCAAACCTTATGCCTGGTTCCTGTGCTACAGCCAGCCCTCGACCATTGGTATACTTCTTGGAGGTACTGGACTTGTCATTCAACCTACAGATGAGCCAGGCAGGTATCAGAGTGCTGCATGGCCTCCAATTGCATTCCCTGAGACTGGATAGCACCCCATTAAGACCTCAGACCTCCTAGGTTCAGGATTGCTCCATCTTGACTTCCTCTCTCTTTTGGGTACAAGAGCTGTGTGTACAAGAGCTTGTGTGTAAAAAAGCTGCCTGGGAATATGACAGGGCACTTTGCCCTTCATTTACTTGACCTTGGGGGAAATCAAATCCAAAATATAGATGATCTAGATCTTGCAAGTTACCACTCCCTCGAACTACTCAACCTTCATGAAAATGGCCTGAAATTACTCCCCATCAGGTTGCTGAGTGCTCTGCCCCTACTTCAGAGGCTCAATCTGTCTATGAATCACCTTGGATCAACCTTGGTGCTCCCAGAAGGTCTGGTTAGTGCAAAGCTGAGAGTGCTCAATCTGTCCTACAATGTGTTCTGTAATCTGCCATATGGGGCCTTCTCCTCCTTCATCAACTTCAGGAGCTCTGGCTGGGTGGCAACCGCATCTCTAACTTAATCAATGGGAGTCTGGAGGGACTCAGGTGGTAAAGACCCTTGACCTGAGTTGGAACCAAATTAAGGTTCTAAATCCAGGCTGGCTCTCCTCTCCTCCTGTTCTCACTTCACTGAACCTCTTGGACACTTATTTAGAGCATATCCCAGGCAAGGAACTTCAGGGTCTGCACAAGCTGAGCTATCTGCAGCTGGGTTCTCTTGATGATCTGAACATCTATGCCCATGGCCTCCAGAATTTCTCAGCTTGGAGGTGACGGCTGAAGGGTCCATCCAGGTCATAGTCTGCAATGAAGAACTATTCTCATTCTTGGAGAATCTTACCTTAACAATCTTCCAATGCGCTGTTGTTTTCATACAACACCACAGTTTATTTCCCCTCCCTGTGTCACCTTACTCTGAGAGGCATCAGTTCCTACATCTTCTCAAGGCATCAGCCCCAGAAATTCTTCCCACAGCTTCCTCTCCTGGAACACTCGCACTTCTGGTCCGATCACTCAGATGCAGATAACATGTGTCTGTTTGGCATGCCCAGACTGAAAGTACTGGAGCTGGGAGACCTAGACTTCCTCTCTGAGTTCAGTTCAGTGAAGGTGGAGATGCTTCTGAAGCAAGTGCCTCAATTACAGGTGCTGGCAGTGAGCCACCTGAATCCTGGGACCCTCTCCATGTTCACCTTCAGGGACTTGAGCCACCTCCAGCTAATGCTGTTCAACTCTGAACACTCCCTAGAGTTGGACAGTAGCCTAATCCCCCAGATGCCACAATATGTTCATTTCTCAGATGTTTTCTTCACCTGCCAGGGTGAAAGCTCTTGGGTGGGTCCTTGGGCAACAAGGGTTCCCAACACCTTTGTGTGTGGGCTGGAGAAATCCATCTGTATGGCAAATGCTTCTGACTACTCCAAGACTCTACTCTTCTTTTCTGATCACTGCCCACATGATCTTGAGTTTAAGGGCTTTCTTACCAGCTTCACCCTTGTATCCCTGATGTCCATCTTTGAACTACTTGGCTGTCCCAAGTGGTACTGGCTTGGCCATCTCTGGAATCTTTTTCATGCCTGCTGGTAGAAATTATGTGGGCATGGTCCCAGAAGACAATTCTATTAAGATGTCTTATATCTTATTGTGAGCAGGACCAAACCTGGGTGCTGGAAGAACTGGTTCCTGCCCTGGAGAAGCCTCCTCCAATGGGTGAAAGCTTGAGGCTCTGCCTGCCAGACAGGGACTTTGAAATTGGGTGTGACAGGATGGATGCCATGATTGCCAGTATGGAGATTAGCAGAGCCATTCTTTGTATGCTTAGCTCCCAGGCCCTGAAAAGTATTTGGTGAAACCTAGAGTTAAAGTTTGCCACCAATGCTTAGCAGCTGGGCCTAGGATGACCTTCCTGCTGTGCTGTTTCTTGAGCCTATTGATGGGCAGATGCCCGGTGGGGAGGGACAGGCATATGCAGCCACTGCTTACACCTCAGTGACAAGAGCAGGCAGGAGAGGGCAGAGTTCCCTCGCCAATGTGCTTCAGAGGAAATGTGGCCAACAGGGAAGAGGGCTGGGTCCTGCACTGTAACCTGTGTGGAGGAAGCCAGGGCCATGACAGGAGAGAGAGGCAGGAGGAGGCCCCCAGGCCAGAACCCTGAGAGCACTGATCCAAGAGAAGGAAAAACAAGGGAGCGGCAAACATACAACATCAGACATGGCTTCAATGGACATTAAGAGATATCTTCAGGACCTTGTAGATGAGCTGAAATATTAAATCTGAATATTAAAACTGAAATATTAAATTGGGTAAAGCAGGATGTGAGTAGAGCAATAAAAGAAATGCTCTCAGAAAGCATCTCTCAGGATGATACAGATGGAAGAAGGGAGGAACACAAAAAAAGGAGAGAAACATTCAATAAAGAATATAAAGAAAATATAGAATACATGAAGCAGATTCAAAGAGACTACCAGGAAATTAAAAACTCCATTGAAAGCTGGAAAAACTCCTTAAAAGAAACTAAGGATAGACTATCAAAACTTGAAGACAAGTTTGCAGAGTGTGATCATGAAAGGAAAGATATCTTAAAAATAACAAGGAAACAGGCAGTAATAACACAAAGGCTAGAAGATGACAAGAGAATATACAATTTAAGAATAAGAAATGTGAACGAAGAAGCAGGAATACAAACAGGTGAATTATAAAGGCTGTTCACAGAAATAATTAAGGAAAACTTCCCAAGCATGGGAAAAGAAAATGACATTCGGTTGAGTGAAGCATAGAGAACTCCAGCCACCTACAACCAAAACAGACCTACACCCAGACATATAATAATCAAGTTACCAGAAATTCAATATAAAAACAGAATATTAAAAGCCATCAGAGAAAAGAAACAGATTACCTATAAAAGTAAGCCCATCAGAATCATGGCTGACTTCTCAACACAGACCATTAGGTCAAGAAGAGCTTGGAGTGAAGTATTCAAAGCCCTGAAAGAAAAATAACCTCCAGCCCAGATTGATGTACCCTGCAAAACTGTCACTAGAAATTAATGGAGAAACAAGATGCTTCCATGACAAAGAGGAACTGGGCGAGTCTGTGACCACCAATCCAACCCTATAGAGAATACTGAAGGACATTCTAGAGAGAGAAAAAAAACCTCAGGATTTTAGGAACAGTGGCAGAAAGGCCTCAATGAGTGGGGCAGGCAGTAGAGTGAAGGAGAAAACTAGACAAACAAAGGCAGGAAAATAGCATAGCAGAAATGAGGCAGAGAAGGATAACTAGAAACTCTAACATAGATGGCCTTGATAAGCTATATTGTTAATAGCGCACCAGGATTTAAAACCCACATTACTCACACTACTCTGCTTAGATGTTTTATATTCTGTTCCAGTCATTCTACCTGTACTAGATTTGAGGGCACAGACAGTAATCCCGAAAATAACAGGATATAGTATGGTAATCATCCTTAATTTCCTATTAACTTAATCTAAAGCTCTGTAAAACCTACACTGTTTTACCATGACTGATCGTAATCAAATCTGGTTTGTTAGATTGCTGTCTTGTATTGATACATTTTATTCAAAGCTGTTATGATTGATAGTATCAAGTCTGAGAGTATAGGCAACTGCACTTAAGGTGACAAGATCCACTAGAATATCCACTGTGGTTTGATTATTACCTGCCTTTGAAGTTTTATACTGTCTACAGTGTTTTATTTTTACTAATACTGTTATTTACTGCTATACTCAATAATACTGCTATATTCAATTATGCCTGATGATATAGACATTCTATTGAAGATAATAAGAAACAATACAGTAATCATTGTAGATCACCTTGTACTGTGGTTTTATATGACTTTTTGGTTTCATGTTTTTATAGGAATTAGTTTTGTTTTGTCTTGCTAAGTTTTGCTTTTCCCTCTAATACAGAAATGATAGAAATACATGCAGAGATTCATGCATACGTAGCTGTTTACACTCTCACCATCTGACTATCTACTTTGTATGCTTTAATTTTGTAACTTGAACAACTATTTCTAAGAGGACAATATGTAATTTATTAACTAGTGATTTCTTATTGTTTATTTATTTATTTATTTTTGGAATTCTGTATTATCTCTACCCTTTACATGCTTTTGTTTCTCTTTAAATAAAATAAAAAATAATAAAAAAAAGAACGACAAAAAAATCATATATAAAAAGGTTATCAGAGTGCCATGAGCATTTTTCCAATGGATTCATTCTGCCTCTGTTAGAAGCTATATGTTCATTTTTTTTGGTAAAAAGTTTTATTATTCCAGAATAATGGAAAAAGAATCAACAAGCAACTTGTCAGTGTTCTCAAGTGAATTTGAAACCAAGTTTGCTATTCCTCAGGGGTCCAAAATTTAGTTTTTTTTTAATTTGAAGTTCTCATGAAGAGGCATTAAATGAGTGAGAACAGTAATTTTTCTTATATTGACACTGAGGAATCTGAAATACATAAAAATTAGGTCTTTACAATCCTAAGAGTTTATATGTAATAAAATTTGGATCTCATATCTGTCTCTTTGGGCCAGAACTCAGTGCTCTGTTTTCTGCCTTCCATTTACCTCCAACCAATGACAACTTAACTTCTTACAAAGTTAAAATGGGCAAAAAGGAAAATAAGTATATTTATAAAGCACACATATAATCTATTTCCAAGAATATTTCATATTTCCAGAAACTTTACATGAAGGTTTGTGTCCCCAAGCAAAACGATTATGGATATTGATAAAAATAGAGTATCATGGACTCAAAATATTAATTCCTCAATGATATTTAGTGCTATGAGTATACTAAGAAGCATGCTTCAGGAAGATTTAATGCTATGCATGGGAAAACACTTACTTTATAACATCAAACCAAAGTATTGATGACTGGCATGTACTATAATTCCAAATTTTAAAATAATTGTATCAATATATATATCTCACATGAAGAAAAAAGAGAATAGAAATGTAAAATACTCTAAATTCAGACAATTAGTCCCTTCTTAAGATAGTTCCTGCCTATAGTATCTTTGGGTATTTCTGGGAGATTGTGTGAACTCCTTTTCCAATACAATGGAGTACTATTCAGGTATAAAGAATGATCACATTGAAATATTTATAATAAATGGATGCAACTTGAATCCATAATCATAAGTGAAATAAATCAAACTCACATGTATAAATACCGTATAGTCTCTCTAGTGTAAGAGATGGTAAGAGTACAGAAGATTTTATGGTAATCATAGTTCACTATTATATTGCTTTGAAGTCTTATGTTTTCATTCATTGGTTGGAATGGTTTTATTCTGTTTTGTTTGATCTTAATATATGTGATCATATAAATAGTTATTTTGAAGAAAAGACAATATGGCAGCCATTGTTGATTTAATATCATCTTGCTCTGAAGTCCTATCATGCCTTTGTTTTTGTATTGTCATTGGTTCTATCATGTGTCTTATTGAATTTTAATATGTATGATAGTATAAACAAATTTTTTATGGAAAATGAGATAATATAGTAGCCATTGTTCATCTTTGGTTATTTGGTTCAGAATGCCTTGCAATACTTTCATTCTCTTGAGTGGTTTTATTCTATTTTATTATGTTTGACATTATTGTGTGTAAAGCTAAGCTCAACTATTTCAAAGAAAGACACTATGATAGTTACTGTTAATATCCAATTGTCTTGTTGTGAAGTGCTATGTTGCTTACATTGTTCTGTTCCAATATGCTTAGATCTGTCCTCTTTTGTTTTATTCTCTTTAAAATTAAAAAAAAACAAAATATGACCAATTTGACTAGTACGAAGATTTCAGTTTACTTGTCTAAGTACGTGCCAGTGAGAACTGTGAAACTTCTCCACTCTAAGATTGCCAGATGATGGAGTTTTTCTTTCACTAAACCCTACAAAACAGATACTCGCCCTACCCTGTCTGGAAAACACGGATACAGAAACTGGGACATTTTGTTTCTATTATCATGGCATTGTCTTATGTGTCTGAACCTTACAAAATTCCAGTCTTTCTCTCAAAATTCCAATCAGTCCCTCCCCACATCAAAATTCAACTTCTCATCTGTCTCTTTGATTCTTCCTTGTGGAGATGAGTGACTAGTCCCTCTGTTTAATCGCAATGAAGATTCTACCTCAGATTCCATTTAACTTTAGCTTCCTAAAGTGTCCTAAGATCTTCTCTACAGAGCTGCCATCCCCTGTAGGTCACAGGGCAACCAGATTGTAGGTAGAGACAACTGTATCTCCAAGAGAAGAGGAGAGAGAGTCCCCATACACATTTTTAACCTTTACAATACTAACATATCCCCATCAGAAAACAATGGTTAAGGTCCTTGAAAAATCATTTCTGGAAAAATTTATCTAAATGACCAAAAAATATGAGAAAACGTATTCAATCTCATTGGTTATAAAGGGAATGAAACTTAAAACTGTACAACACTACCACATTTTCCCCAAATGTGTTTGTTTTTGAAAACTGATATAACACCATCTGGGGAAGATACAGAGCAATGGTAGTTGTCATGTATTACTAATGAGAGTGTATATTTGGGTAACCATTTTTAAAATACTCTGATGCTATCCAGTAAAGTTGAATGCATGCAATGTACTGAGTACTAAGTACTAGTAATTTCATATATGTACAACATGGATTCTTATAAGCATATACCAAAAGATACAAATAAAATTACCCACAGAGACATTCACAGCAGCCAAAAACTGGATATAACCCAAATATCTAAGAATGGAGGATTGTGGCATATACATACAAAGAAACACTACATAGGCATAACAGTTCATAAATTACAGCTATGTGAAAGAACACAAATAAAATTTCATATATGAATATGAGAGAAAGAATCAAGTTGAAATACATATATGACTTTGTTTCTATTTCAAACACAGACAAATTGACTTTTAGAAGAGAGGTAGTATTTAGGATGGTCACAGTAAGTTTGTTTGTTTGTTCATTTATTTATTTATCTTTTAGAGACAGGGTTTCCTTATGCAGTTCAGGCTGGTCCTGAACTTACTTTGTATCCCAGGCTGGTCTCGAACTCACAGAAATTCTCCTGCTTCAGCCTCCAAAGTTCTGGGATTACAGGCATGCACCACCACACTCAGCTCAGTAAGGCTTTTTAGATGCTAGATAATGTTCTATTACTTTTCCAAGGGAGTGGTTAAGTGCATGTGTGCAGTTTTAATAATTCAGGGATCTGTACAATTATAATGTGAGCTTTTATGTATAATGTTTTAAAGTTTAAAAAGAAAAACTAGCTAGATCAATCTACTTTCTGCTCAGATACTGCCACTGACCCATTCTTTTACCTAAGATATTAAAAATACCTTCCCATAAACTCTGTACAAATATCTTAACCTAATGACTTCTCTTAGTATCACTCTGCCAACAAGTCTTACTACTTTGCCCACTGCTTACCCTGTAATAGCTACACTGTTCTACTGCTATTTCTCCAACATGTTATACTTTCCTCTGTATCTATTTGCTGTGATCGATGGTTGCTTTTACCAGAAATAACTCCTTTAGATGACCGTGGCTTGTTCTCTCAGTTCAAGGAATTTCTTAAGTGTCATTTTCTCTGTACAGCTTTCATTACCCTTCTAACTAAAGTCATAATCTCTTGCTCTAACATTCTCTCCATTTTCCATGCTTCATTTTCCTCCATATTAATTTCAATATATTGTGCAACTATCTTATTTAGGTTATTTTTTCTCTACAATAGTGTATAAGTAATGCAAAGGCAGGCATTTGGGGGTTGTTTTCTATAATATCATAAGAATCTGAACTGGTGTTTGGCACTTGGTAAGGCATTTAAACACATTAGCAGAATAACTGAATGCCAAATAAATTTCTTCACTTGCCAATTATTCATGTTCTATGTAAATTACAACTCAAATATATCTAAGAAACTATGTAAGTACAGATATTTTAAATGCAGAGAATGTTTATTTTTTCTTCTTTTCCTTTTTCTCCTCCTTCTCTTTCTCCTCTTCCTTCCTTTTCTTCAAAATAGAGGTAGAGAACCTAAATAGCACTTCCTATTTTAGGATAGGAAGTTTCTATTATGGCAGCCTCTTCTACTACTTAGCTATTACTCCAGAAGCTTTTACAATACAAGGTACTAGAGAAGAAAAAAATAGGGTTGACTTTTGCATCTTACTAGTCTTTGGAAAATAGTAAGATTTAGTACTTAATTATAAATGAAATTTGGAGATGATTTTCTTTCTTGAAAAAATATAATCAATCACTGAGACCCCCAAATCTCAAAAGGCCAAGATTAAAGCAAATATATATATATATATATATATATATATATATATATATATATATATAAATATACCTTAAAGAGTTGGAAAAATTTTTTCTATTGGGGCTTAAGATTTAAGAAAGGATATATACTAACTGATAAATGTCTAGATAAACATTTTTATTTAGTTTGGTGATTTTTGCTACCTGGAGGGTGAATAGGATATATTTCTCTTTCCAGAGATATCTTCTTCCCAAATTAATGTATTTCTATTTGATTCCATTAGAATAGTATTGTTTGGTAATATGTAGTGGTGTTATATGTTTTTCTTATAACAAAAATATTATATCCGTATGTGTTGCTGACATTGGATACACAGGATTTTCTTTAAATTATGATATTAGACAAGTATTACCCCAGGAAATAATCTGAAACAAGAAAGGTGAGTTCCAAGGACGATTTGAAACAAATGACATTTCTCTCAAAAATGAAATTAACTGAAACACTTAAGAGGATCCTGAGTAAACAAGAATATCTGTGGCCCCAAAAGGCTGAAATATAAATTACTGAAACAAAGTATTAGGGGACATGACTCTCCAAAAGACTGCTGTAACTGAGAAAATTATTTCCTTAGAAACATTTAACAGACTAATGAGACAACTCATAGACCCAAGGATTCATCAGGCTTAATTTGCTATGTTCATTTTTATACAGGGAAATTAGAGTTTATAAACAACCAGTTTCAAATAAAAGGCAGTCCTCTATGTATATAGTGACCAGAAAATCCTAATATTGCCTTCCTATTAAACAAATATGCCAAGGATTTCTCAGACCCAAGATCAAAAGTTCTTAATTGGAAAATATTTCTTGATTTTTGAATATTTGTTATAGAAGGCAAAGATATTTCCAGGTGTGGAAAGCAAGTTTAAGTTCAACAAAAATGTTAGAATTTTACTACAGCCCCACATTTATAAACTCTATTAAGGCAAGATCTATCTCCATAGCTGTTTTTCTGGTACTTACTTACAATACTAGGTGATACAATCAAGAAAATTTTTGTCTTTTTCTTCTTTGTAAGGGAGAATCTTTTTTTTTTTTTTATCATGACTTGTACTCCGAGTAATATTTTGGCTATTCTTTTAAAATCATGATTCACTGTATATTAACCATTGTTATTCTCTAATTATTGTTAGGAAATTTTGTTCTTTATAGGAGAGTGTTTTTATACTTTTTTTATTAATATTTATTTGTATTACACTAAAATAAATAATTAAAATAATATTTTTTAAAACTCACATTGCCTAATAAAATGGATCAGAGTAAGGTCCTAAGGAAACAAAATTGGACAGCTTTGTTTTGTTTATTCCTCTGTTTATTTGTTTAAGACAGGGTCTCCCTATGTTGCCCAGACTGGTCTTGAACTTGTGGATTCATGCAGTCCTCCTAACTCAGGCTCTTGTAGTGCTGAAGACTACAGGCATGCACCACTATGCCCACCCAGTATTAAATTTTAATTGGATAACTACTATGTGGCCTGGAAGTAGCCAAGGAAAGGGAGAAATGTATATTTCAGATTTTTCTATATGGAAAGACTAGATGATGCATCACTGTAAGATGTAAAGTGATACCAAAGGACTCCTTAGTCAAAAGAAAAAGAAACATATGGAGGAAAGCAGTGAAAAAGAACTATAAAAATCTTCACAATTATAAAGCATATAAGCCATTCATTTTTCCCTGCAGCTGACATAATTGTGGCTAAAAAGTGCCAGTAGATTGAACTTGGCACTTTTTCACAGAATTTCAGACCAGCTGCTTACTCACAGATTAACTGGCAAACATATCTAGCTTATATATGCACATAAAAATATATAAAAAACATATATCCAGAGCAATTTAGAGACCAAAGCATAGGAATCTTCTTACAACATACAGTAGTGCATTGAGCTGCAGAAAAAAGAAAATATTTTTTATTGAATATTAGTATAGCTACAACACATAGCATAAAAGAATAAAAGATCATCTACTGTTAAGTGACAACTTGTTTTTCACTACCACTTTAAAACACTATGACTAACTTGGATTTAACTAAAAGTGAAAGTAAATACTGATTTGTGCCTCATTGGGCAGTATGTTGAGACAGAGCCCCTTAAAATATCTTGATTCAGTATTTTATTATTATTTGCTGTAAATCATAAAGAAACTATAAAATATTCACAAAGCTGTTGTAATAATTCCACATACTCAGAAAAGCAGTACAATATCAATAATACAAACAGCTGAAAGAGGAAATTACTTTTAATTGGTGAATCATAACAATGGCAAAATACTGTATTTTAAATACCTAGCCCACTGTTCTTATCAAGGTAAAATTGTCTCAAATTCATTTTTTCCTTTTTTAAAATATTAATGACTTACTAAAATAATGTCACTTGTTCATGTCTGGCTCATGCAAACCTCAGTTTTACTACTTAAGCAACAATTTTATTATTTGCTATCATAAAAATTAATAATGAACTTGATGTTCCAGGAAAAATCAGCATTCTATATCAACTTGCAATAACCTCTGTCATCTCCATGTCTTCTACATTAATAAATACGCCCAAGAAAGAAAACACAAATGTTGTGAACCACTTCATCCTTCTGGGTTTCCCCTCAAGTCCAAAAAGGCAGCTCCTCTACTCTGGGCTCTTCTTGGTAGCCTACACTCTACGCTCAAGGGGACACAGCCACCACCTGCGCTATGCGGGCAGACCGCCGCCACCTTCACACCCCCATGTACATCTCCTTGGGGAATTTCTCTCTCCTGGAAATGTACTACATCCCCACAACTGTACCTAACTTGTTGGCCAATTTTCTCTCTACGACCAAGTCCATCTCTTTCGTGAGTAGTGTTGTAGAGTTTTACTTTTTCTTCCCCTTTGGATGTGATGAAGGCTTCTACCTTTGTATCGTAGCCCTTGACAGGTACCTTGCCATCTGCCACCTTCTGCATTATCCACACATCATGACCAGACAGCTCTGCACTGGCCTCCTCATCTTCGGATGGTCCTGTGGGTTTATCCCCTTTTTAACTCCATTTGTTTTCATTTCATAGTTACCCTCCTGTGCCCCAAATATCAAGCATTTTGTATGTGATTCTGTCCCATTGATGATGCTGTCCTGTTCTAAGGACATCCCCACCCAGTTCATTATTCTTCTTTCAGTGCTTTCTTCATGATTAGTACTTTTGTCTTTATCATTTGCTCTTATGCATTGGTGATTTTGGCTGTGGTATGAATGCCTTTAGCAGTGAGCAAGCACAAAGTTTTCTTGACTTGTGCTTCTCATTTAGTAGTTGTTATCCTATTTTATGGCTCTATTATGACAACATATATTGGTCCTGAATCAGGACACACAGTGAAGATGCAAAAAAACTTTACTTTGTCTTATTCTGTGATAACACCTCTATGCAACCCTCTCATATATAGTTTGAAGAATAAAGAGATGAAGGGGGCACTGAAGAAAAATTTCAAGACTGAATAAGATGTCCATAAGACATAAATAAAAGGCAAATTACATCTCTAAAATGCAACGTTCCTTAATAAGACACGAATGATAGATTTGTCTATTAATTTGTGACATTTTATTAACAATCATTCTAATGAGAGTCCATTAGGATCTTAAACATCACTCAACATAAGATGCTGAAGTCTTGTTTGAGAAAACTATGCTTTAACAAATGAACTAAATTTTCTTTATTTTAACACGAAGTAAAACTTTACATGTCAAAGTCAAAAGGTCATTCTGTATGTAATTCAAATTATGTTAATTATGTTTAAAAATATGGCCACTGAATGAAAAAAATGCATACTTGAAGCAATAATGTTAAATACTTTATAGAATTTTTTTTTTTTGGTACCAGGGATCAAACTTATGACTTCATGCTTGTCAGAAAGGTGCTTATGCTGCTGAGCTAAATCCCTAGCCCCCCCAAAATAATTTTAAAATGCCTATGGTAGTATTAAAATAACTCACATAATTACTGTATTAATATTAAACTAATTATAGTACGAGAAGCAATTTGTTTAAATGAACTTACTAATTATACTACAAGAAGCAAATTGTTTAAATGAACTTACTATATAGTACAAGAAGCAATTTGTTTAAATGAACTTACTATAAAGTGTGCTTTTGATATTTATATTTATATTATAAATATAATTTATAGAATTATATTTATATTATAAATATAATTTATAGAATTATATTTATAATATAAATATAATTTATAGAATTCTAATTGGTAGAACTTGTGTAGATTCAACCTGATGTCAGCTACCTTTAATTGTGGTTCTTTAACTATGACCGCCCCTGAGAAACCCTGGTACATTTTTTTCACTTAGATTCTCAGCGTACTATAGAAAGAAAACCATTAGAGTGTTATGAGAACCTGTATAATCAAATCTTGGCTCTGTCAGTGCCAAGAATGCTCCTGGAGTCCTTGGTATTAGCTCAAATGAAACTGCATACACTGCAGATTGAATGAAGCCACTTTTGTGTTGACCTCTGTATATGAACTGCTTTCTGCAGAAATCACAGCAATCCACCAGCTCTTGCTTTTGCTCAAAATCAAACTTCTGTCAGTAAGCAAACAATAATTTGCATTCTGTGCAATTCTGGATTTATCTGGCTCCTTCTTTTATCTCATATTGCTTGAGTCTGGCTTCTGTACACTGGAATTGTGTTGTTCCAGAATAGAATGTACTTGCTCAACAAACTGAGGTGCAGCAGCAATTGGATTTTCTTTCCTATTGGAACCTGAGTTGAAAATATTTTCTGGACTTGAAAAGTAGGATTTACGAGTGGAAAGGGGGGCACAGTGATTTCTTTATTATGTTTCACTTAAGAAATATAAATCAAATAACTGAAAAATTACCTGGAAAATTATTTAAAGGAAGAAACCATAGGCAATTTAGAATTTTATCTGAAATTATTTCAATGGCAGCTTTAAAGTGTTGATAATTTTAGCAGTGATTTTTTCGCTGAATGATCTTTTATTTATTTGTTTATTTATTTAGTCCTGGGATTTGAACTCAGGACCTAATGCTTGCCAGGCAGGCCTTGTACCACCAAGCTACATCTCTGGCCCTCACCTTAGGATCTTAAGGAAAATTAATGCTATTTCCATTTTTCTTGTACTTATGAGAAAAAGAAATTGAAAAATTAATGATGCTTAGTAAACTACTGTGTTATTACAAAAATATACTTTGTAATTTTCTTTAACTCTTAACCAAACTTTGCTTATCTAACTTCAATTCTGCCTTATATTAATCTTACTAGCACTTGATGAAATTTCACATTGTCCCTTAAGAAGCATTTCCATAAGTCATATACACACTTCCATTGCATCTGCATCTCTTTCTCAGTTCATGATCATGGCTTTACGGTTGGCAGTGGAGGAAGTTTTGTACAGTGTCCTGTCTAAGGGAGAGAAAGCCTCACTCAGTTCACAGGTGGATTGTCTGCATCCACTGATGGTCAAAGGATCTGTATATTTGTCACTGTGATTTCATTATCAATGTTATGGCTAAATAAAACGTGACAATAGGAATATAAATGGAATTTAGGTGATGCACTGGGTGTTTGGGGGGATGGTCCTTTCACGTTCAGTGAAGACAGTGAAAAAGAAAGCACAATATACAGCCTGACTGAAGCAAAGCTCTCAGAATCATCAGCGATAAAGGCCTGCTAGGTGATCCCATCCAGCCACTGATTTAGAACTTATGAATTATTTATTGAAGATATAGGTCTATAATAAGTGGTGAAAGAGGGAGATAATGAATATCTGCAATGACTATTAATTAGCCACAGTGCATGGAATCATTGTAAAAGATTTCAGAGTACCTGGGCAATTAAAACTCAGAAGCAGAATAGACATAATGTGAGAATAAAATGGGTCTAAACAGGCAAGTATGAAATGACACCCAAAGATTTTCATTTGCTCTGTCACTTCTGTTCAGTTCATCTCTGTTTTCAGCTGTCTGAACGACTGGAAGCTTAGACTCACAGTAATATAGTTCAACTTCAGCAGCTTGGAACAATCCTGACAGATTCTTTCCTTAAGAATTCTCTAGAGCCGCTGTAAGAGTCAGCTACAGAGGATGTCTGACCTAAATATGAGGCGGGTTCTCCCGGTGCTAACTGTAGACCTGTGGTTTGGAGGGACCATATGGTAACTGCCCCAGGTTCCTAGACATACTGGCAAAACGAAAGCCTTATGGCTTTAATTGCGCACATTATACATTAACTTCACATCCACGTCTCACTCCCCCTGCACACAATTTCTCCTCCAAAGTTAAACTCAAAAAACTTTATACTCAAGTCTTTATCTAACGATCTGATTTAGTGAAATGACAATTGCAAGAATGCCTCCCACGTGAGAATGTGCAAACATTCTTACCTATACGCTTATATTTACTTCTGCTCTTAGACTTTTCCATCTTGGAAAATTAGTATTCTGTATCCTTCTCGTGACCAAACTCTACACTATGCTCTTGAGTCCATCCTCTTACACACTCTTCATCATCTCCCTTTTCTTCTTCAGAATCTCAAACTTTAAAGTTTTACCTCTCTGAAGGTCACTTCTTTAAATAAGAGAGAGGGAAGGACAGAAGTAAAGAAGGAGACACAGAGAGAAAACGTACTTGTGTCATTTCTTTTTGTCTGAATGACATAAAAGAAAAATCTAAAGTCAATCTCTGTTTTCACATCTCAACCTTCTAGTTTCCTGTCTCATTATGTGACAGCTGATTTTCTTCATTTTTACTGAAAAAGGACATTAACAATCACACAGATATTTTATCTTACATATAAATAAATCTAACAACTCAAGCAGAAGACTTAGAGTTGATACTTTCATTTTCAGACATTATCATGCCCTAGGATAGATAAAAACACTTCAGTCTTGTGAGTCCTCATTAATTGGGTTGAAATCTGGGTTTCGTCTTGGAAATATTTTTCTTAGGATCAGTTATAGTCCCTATAAATGAGGGAAAAGATGAAAATACTGAAAAATATGTATTACTCTACAACTGCAACTTAAAAATCTAGTATTTTTAATGTTTAATGTAGAATCAATAGAAATCTAAACTAGCATTTCTAAAACCTTAATATTTATATCAATCACCTGTGCAAATTTTTAAAATGCAGATGAGTCTGTGTGATATGAGATTCAGTATTTCTAATAGTTTTCAGGTGACTTTGATGCACAGACCCAAATTCAAGTAGCAAGCGTCTCACCAAGATCTATTTAAAATGTCAAAGGAGATACGTTCCTGAGTGTGAAAGTCTCAGAAATAACCCAGTTGACCATATATATATATATATATATATATATATATATATATATCCTCTATCTATATTGATAGGAAGAAAACCAGACTTGAGAAAACAATTTTAAATGAATGATTTTCTTTCAAAGTGAGGCTTAGATAGGCATTGCCTAATTTCTACTAAACCCTGTCACTCACTACATGTATTTGTTGACAACCCATTATATTCCAGGCTTGTGGTATGTATTAGAGATACAGTGGTGAGCTAAATTTGGCCCAACTTACTTGTTTGGAATTTACAATCTATTGCAAAGTATAAATTCTAAATAAAATCACCAAGTAAATATATATCTAATTAAAACTTTGATATATAAAATTCTATCAGTAATCAACACAAATGTTGTAGGGAACTCCCTCCTAGCCTTTATAATCCGGGAAGCTCCCTTCAGACCAGTACTTCATCTGAGATTTGAAAAACTAATAAATTTACCCAAAGGAAGATGAAGGCAGAAAGAGCATTTTAGGCCAAGGAGTCAAATGTGACATGATTTAATCTCCACTTTTGTTTGCTTGTTTGTTTGGTTAATTGGTTTTGTTTTGCACTGCTAGGGATTTTGCTAACAGGATTTTCCTAAATTAGTTCCCAGAGTTTCCTAGTTTAGACCACCATTAACCATTCTGGTAACTGGCTTCATTGTGTACTTGTTATTGGAAGCCTTCCACTCCGTGTCTGACTTCCTTACTCTTGATGGAAGACTCCTTCACATACAAAACAAACAACATATGAGTAACTCTTAGAAGCTGGAACCCTTTGGTGCTGTGAATGGTAATCTAATTTCCTTAGAAATAGAGAAGGCGAATCCACTTTGGGGAAGCTCATTAGATCAGTTTTGGAGTTTAAACTGAGGTACCTCCAAAATATCCAAGTAAAAATGTAAAATAATACTATATAGAAGTTCTCACTGTAAACTCTGAGAATATAATTTTAAGTAATCATTAGCAAAATATTGGTGATCAAGGCTTTTAAAATAAAATGGCCTGGGAGATAGTAGAGCTTTGAAAGATATCAAGGTCTAGAACCCACTGAGGCAAAAGTTCAATATTTAATGGAGGTTAAATCCACAAATTAGAGAAAGAAAGCACAGCCAGCATTGTGGAAATTTTCTGAGCAGTCGCCAAGGAAGTCACAATACAGTTGTTATCAAGCAAAGGAATAAAATGTCTCATGGAACAAACGACAACACTGGATTTGCTGAGAAAAAGACGCAAATTGAAAAAAAGTCCATTAAAAGGAAATTGAATGTTGTGATTTTTAGCCATTTCAGTAGCATTAAAAGGGAGTATATATACATTTTTATGGAACTTTGAGAAGAGAATGTCACGAGGATACATGGCCTCCTTATTATGTCTTAATAATGCCAAACACACTCATGTCTAGGGCATCTATGCATGCTACCTCTTCTTGAATTATCCTCCCCAAGATACTTATATTTTCTCCTCTTCACACTTGCTGCAGGTAACAATGTAGACATACATCAAAATATCACCTTGTATACCATAATTATATATAGTTTATAATTGTCCCTTGAACTTCACTGTTTTACTTGATTTTAAATTGGCAAATAATTGTTGTATGTATTTATGGACAGAGTATAAAGTTTTGATATACAGGTATATCCCGTGGAATGGTCAAATCAAGCTAATCAATGTACCCATTATCTCAAGTATTTATCATTCCTTTGAGAACAATTGTTCTTTGTTTAGTTATTCTGAAACCCACAATACATTATTAATAAGTATAGGCATCACACTATAGAATGCTAGATTTTTTTCCTCCTAACTGATACTTGTACCCTTGACTAATATCTATGCTTTCCCCATCCACACCACTCCATTTCTAACCATCAACAAAATGCAAATTCAGGACACAGTGAGATATTAACTCATACATGTTAGGTTGGTCATTTATTCATGAGATGAAAAATAACAAGTATAATGAAGACTTGGAGAAAAAGAAATCCCTTGTACACTGTAGGTGGTATGGTAAATTTGTCCAATTTTAGAGGGACAGATTATGAAAGTCCTTCCAAGAAACAAAGATAGAACTACCACAGGATGTAAGAATCTTACTACTGGGCGTATAGCCAAAGAAAATTAACTCAGCGTATTAGAGAGACTTGGGTCCTCCATACTTATTACAGCACTATTCACAATGGAAACAACCTAAGTCTCTATCAACTGATGATCAAATAAATGTGATACATACACACAAAGAATACTATTCAGTCATAAAAAGAATGAAATTGCAAAAGTAGAATTAAAAGTTTCAATGATATGACTTTATAAAGTTTAAAATATGAAAAGTTACCCTAAAGTTGGTGAGGCTCTTTTTAGGAGATCTTAATATCCATAGATCTTAAACTCACTCTCACTGAAATTTAGTTGCAATTTGGTTCAATGTACTGGGGAAAATTGCAAAGTGACAAAAATCAAACCTAAGTACAACAGATTTTAAAGTGCACCTCTTGGGTGAGTATTGAGTGACACAATGTGATCTGTGAAGATCTTTTCCTCCTTCCAAACCACAAAAGAAAACAGAAAAAGCCTCATAGCCACATATATTCCCTCAGAGAAGCACAAAGGGCAGTCAAGGTGTTCCAAACTGGACCACTCCCAGAGGATGACCTGATCCTCCTCCAAGCCTGGATGCTTCCAAACTTGCTCTTACCTGAAAATAGACCCGTGGAACCCTACAGGTGGGCCACTTCATTCCATTTGTTTTTGAATGCTAGTTTTGTCCCTTAGATTAAAAAAAAGTAGTGACCAATCTCCATCAAGACCACCCAAGACCACACTGTGTTACTTAAGGCTAACCTAGCTCTTAGTTAATTTATAATTTTTGCTCATGAAGGGGGAGGTTGCTTTTCTTGATCTTTTATTTATTTTGACCAATTATTTGCCATTACACAAAATTACTTTGTCTTACCCAGCAATGAATGAACTTACAATGATCTGAGACAGTTACACACGACTTTTACTGAAGCCAATCACATACTAAAAGCCTGGTAAGGCAGAAGACAATGAGCTTGATGGAAATGTCAGGGAACGCAGGATGCCATGCCTGGGATTGTTATCAGAGATCACAGAGAAGAGCAAGGAAATGTGCAAAAGGGCAGGAAAAGCTACTTGTAAAAACATACACTTTCTAAACTTATTATGCAAAGACCTTTTGATGATGTCACTATCAGGTGAAACTACTTTTTCAGAAAAAATGACATTCCAATGACTTGGCAAGATGTGATTTTATGGAAGGCAGTTTGCTGCGGTAGATCTTGTTTTCACTAAAAGTAAAAGTTTGGGACTGACATGGAGGTGCATAGATTATTGTAATACTAAGGAGTTCATACGAAAGAAGCTAGATAGCTTATAAAATAGCAAACGGTCAACAGGTGTTTTTTACAGCAGATCAGTGAGTTGTATGTTCAATGGTTTTGAGGTACAATATGAAATCCCAGGAGCTCTCAGCATCTGCCAAAGTAAAAATCTACAGTGTTTTTGAGTTAGCATTGAAAAGAGGAGGATCATGAGTGGGCAAAAAAGAGAATTTTGTTACTTATGGGAATATGACTGGACAATTGCTTTACATTTTTCCTAGCACCAGCTTGTAAACATGAGCAGAGTGCGGTGCCCATAAAAGTCAAGTGTGTTCAACAGTTTGTGCAAGAAACGACAAGGGTTATCCTGCCACCTTGTGGCTTGAGACCAACATGCACAAAATTTGGAGAAAAGAACTCAGGGCCTAACTAAAGGAACATTCAGAAACTCATCCTCCTTCCTCCTCTCCATAGGTATCACCTTGCTCAGGAGAACAGCAAGTTTACGTAATTAGCTAAAAACTAAGAAGGCTTGAAGTTTAACTCTGGGGTGGGGTTTTGCTGAGACACAGTCGCTTAACCTTGTTCCTGATGAGAACAAGAGTGGCTTGCTGCATTGTAAGTTCCTTGAAGTGAAAGAAGCGTTAAACTTGTCATTCCAGTGTCCTACCGGCAGTTCATTAAGGCAGATAATTTAGGAAATATAGTGCTTTAGTGACAAGTTTAATTAAGAAATAAAGTGGCTTGTAACATTAACCAGTGTGAAAAGAAGGCATAAACATTTCAAAAGAGATAGGTGACATTTTTCTATTAGATATCATTTTATTATAGCTATTCAAAGAAGATGCTAAACATCATTTAATCCAGATATAATCTCCCAGCTGTTATAAATTTCTAAACTTGTCACTTAAGAAGAGTAATTCTGCTGTAACATTCCACATGTAAAATCTGCTGATGTGGAGCCTGGTGCTGGACAGATTTGTGGAGGATTCCCAGGGAATTTAATGGTTGATATGACCCCATCTGACATCTGTACACACTGAAGTGTAAGGAACACTGGGCCTTGTGAGTGGACATTTGTCCCACTCAACGGTGACCTGTAAGTACAGGAGAGGGAGCTACCTTTTAAACTACCACATCTGAGCAATTAGAGGAACAGAGGTTACTTTTAGGGGGTGATTGGGAAATTATTGATAATTTGAGATTTGTGAAAATTTTCAAACTTACTGTTTCTTAAAGAAAAACACACGATCCTGAGATGGATCATAGCCAGTATTGTGTTTATCAGTAAATATATCTTAGATTGTATCACCCTTTCACAATATTTATATCCCTGTTTTCCTGGACCTCCAATAGGAATCCATGAAATGTTCATTTGACTGTCCTGTCAGAATGATCTTATCTAGAACCTCTTTCTTTCCTGATATTTTTCAGATAACATGATGACAGAAATCAGTGAGCTATAATTAGATCAGAGTTTCTAAACTGAAATTAAATTTTTCAGCTTCTTCTAGTTGAAAAGGAAAATTTAAGTTACCTGGCAGAAAATGTAATATTTTAATTAAGAAACAGAATGATCCTTTATCATAGACTGATCAAGTCCACAACCTCCCAAATGAAATAAATGAATAAAAGAGACAAGTGGTGTGATTTTAGGACTCCAGAAAGATCAAAACCTTCTAATAGAGTTTGAGATTCTCTGGGTACTTAGAAAAAGAACTTCCTTGGGAGGCCCATATTTATCTGGTTTTCAAACAAGTGGAAAGGATACTGAGGAAAGCAGGGAAAATGAGCAGGACCTTGAGAGTCAGCTCAAAGATTTCTTCAGGTAGTGAATTATGCTAATTTAGAACCATCTTATCTCCAGGTTGACTTTTATTGCAGGAGTGAGACACCTGTAGCTACAGTCTCTATTTAGCTTATTGAGGTTGGAGCCAGGTGTCCTCAGCTGTGGCCTTATCTTGTCCTTTGGGGCATCACGACATCTCAGGCCACTACAAGCCTTAGCTGCAACCAGTGATTCATTGAGGTTCACTTACTGTGAATCTGCTGCCCATCTCCAGACAAGGGGCTCAGGCCTGGGACAGACTCACAAGTAAATGTTAGAAAGTCAATTGGTTAATTTTAAATCCTGCTCAGAGCCACTCTGTAATGGTCTTCATCAATCCCCCAATAGAATAAGGTTGCAAAGAAAAGAAAAGAAAAGAACTGGGCAGAGATGATCAAACAGAGAATCTGTTCTTTAAATAAAGAGGTAAAGATAATATTCTTTCATCCCACAGGGTGGTAGGAAGATGACAGATTCAGGATTCTCAGCTTCTTTGAAATCCACTTAATATCCCCATTTCAAATTTCAACACCCCCACGTGGTTGGTTATCTACGACTACGCTGTTAAATCACTTAAAGCTTAGTGATTTAGAAGAACCAACCATTCATCACCTCTCACGAGTACAAATTTACTGAGCTCCTCAGTGAATACTCTCACGAGTATAAATTTACTGGAAAACTATGTGGCACTGTGCACTATTAACTCAAGCTGTCATCGTTTGGTGGTATGATTATACCTGGAGTGGCCCAAAAAGTGTTATGATTAGATATAAAATGACACCCAACAGTTTCATGTGTTCAAGGTGGGGGTTTGGGTAGGTGACTGGATGATGAAGGCCTTAAACTTGTCAGTGGATTAATCAATTAGCACATGGGACCTGACTGAAAACAGTGGGTCACTGGGACTGATCTGGAAGTTATATTCTGGTTGCTGGTTTCTTCCTCTTCCTCCTTCCTGGCTATTGTGGAATAAAGAGGTTTTCTCTGCTGTGTCCTGCTGCCATACTGTTTCTGCCTTGAAGCCAGTTCTCTGAAACTAAAATGGTTAAAATTCCTTGAAGTTGTACATGTAGTGTATTTTGTTCCACTGATGAAAAAGTGATTAATATATGTAGTTTAGCAACCATTATCATAAACACAGTAAACATTTTCATAAAAGGGATAAATTGCCCCTGATATACCCAATAGAATAATATGGGTATCTACATGCCTAAAATTAAATAACTAACCTGAATCTAATTTTAAATGTGTAAAGTATAATGAAGAACATTATTCAAAATAAACAACCTGTATAATTTACAAATGCCATTGTTCAGGCAAGACCTCATGACTGGTACTAATAAAAGAAAATAACCATGACCACACAGAACTCCCTTCAAGCCATAATTTCCAAAGTTGCTCCAGACAGAACAGTTAGCTCTTAGCCTTTAGCTATATTGTATTTCAGATCCACCACGGTAGTCAAGAAAATAACATGCTCTTTCCACTGCTAGATCTGAAAACTGGGGATGAAGTGGTTACATCCAGCCAAAGGAGAGTTTTTGAGCCAGAGCTACTCCCTGGTTGGATAAAATGTTCTCAGACCGACTTCACAATAAGGGCATTATGGTTTGTGTTTAGATGTCTCCTCAAAACCTTATGCAGTCAGAGTTTTTTGGGAGGTGGATGAATCTAGAGTGCATGATTGATTTGTGGTGCCATGTTGGGATTCATGGTATCAGGATTAAGGGTGAGTCCCCTGCATCAGTCCACTTATTGGATTGGCGCTGCCCTAATCCTGGCAGACTGGATACAATGTAGGAGACAGAAGGAGGTTTGTCTTGCATTCTACTGTTGCTTTTGCTGCCTTCTGCCACCATAAATAACTCTACTCCATGAAGCCAATCTACCTTGGAGCCAGCCAGTTATGGACTGAAACCTCTATAAACTGTGAGCCAAGTAAACTTATCCTTTGTTAGTTTTGAGTATCAGGCATTTTGTCTTAGCAATGAGAAAAGTAATGAAGACAGAAGACTAACCAATCCTTTTTCCTTTCTTCTCTTTGCACCAGTGTTTCTCCTACATCTCAGTCTAAAAGTTTTCCCTGGTGACTTTGCCTCATGTCTTTCAGAGATATTCCCCACAAGAAATTCCACAGGCCTTCAACTTTATCTTGGCAAAGATTTCTCAAAGGACCCAAAAGATGCTTACTGAATTTCAAACTTAGTTTGCTACAGAAAAAGTTATCAAGATAATTTCCCAAATCCTATGAAAGTTCTGAAGATTAAATGGTAATGATGTACGCATGTTAATTTCTAGATTTTGATTACTCTCTTATGTAAGAGAGTGCCTTTGCTCCTAATGGTGGTGTTTCGTTGTTTGAGATTTGGTTAGGGGTTTTCCTGAACTGTTTTGCTGTGCTTTGATTTTGGAGTACTTGGGACTAAACTCTTGGACCAATTACCATTTTTTGCTAAGATCCAGGCTGACATCACACTTCATTTATGTTGTAATTCTAAAATAGTCATTGTGAAGTTCAGTATTTAATTTATGCCATGATCAGTAATGTGGCTACATGAAATTCATATTATTTGATAGAAATAATACAATCACTTTTCCCTACCATGACTTATGCTAAGAAAGTAAAGGCCTGACTTTTCTCTATTGTTTATTCAGTGTTCCAGCACACTCAGGAAAGCCATTCTCAGGGAAAAACAAGCAAAGAAGTGATAGTTTGATGTAGTCAAAATGTATCTGGAAGTTTGGCATCAGGTGCTGAACATGAACTCTGTAAGTGCAGTCACTCAAGGGACCAGCAGAAAGTAATTACTGTGGATTCTCTTCAAGCACTTCATATACTGCATCTCCATTTCTTTAGGATCCGTGGTTAAAGGATTGAACCTTATTTTCTTGATTATTTTTTATTTTTTGTGGATTTTCACTGTTATGTTTGCATTTTAAGAAATAGTCACTTTCGGTCTTTAACAAATGGCTTTGATAGGGTCAGACGTTCACTAATCTCTGTCTAGAGAATTTAGGTGTCATTAAAATTTTTTTCTATGTACTTGTTTTATTGGGACTGGGAGAAGCTTTGAGACGAATGCGTTTTCCTAATCTTGTTGAGCTGTTTGGGCTGTAATAAGTCTCTTTCCCTTTTGATTTGACTTTAGCTCCCCTCACCCTAGTTATCTGGGCTGGTTTTTTTCCATTATAATTCAGATGAGAGGAAATAGGTACTAATGAAAAATATTAAGATTTGACACATCTTCCACCATACTCAAAAATCTTCTCAAAATGTATTAATAAAAAACAAATGGAAAACCTTCTGTTCATTGATTGGTATTAATTTCATGGGTATGAGCAAAAAAAAAAAGAGCAAACAGAACTAAATAAGTGTACCAACTTACAATAAAGGGCTTCCTCACATTATAGGAAAAATTAAGATTGAAATATAACCTACAGAAAAAAGTAGCTGTTATGATGAAAAGATAAAATGCTATGTAGGATAAGAGATATGAATCTGAGTTGAAAAGTACAGAGAACTAGAGACACTACACAGAGAAGAGGAGATAAGAGGGCTGGGTGCCCCATGGGGGCCACCTCTTGTTGCACATCACTCCAGCACACTGGCAACCTTGTCTTGTCTTCCACGCAGCTGCACTTCCCTCCGTCTCCAGCAGCAGGGCCTTCTTCCTAACGTGTTCTATCCAAGTCCTCACGGCATACTCCTTACTTTGTCAAGCATGTACTCAAATATTAATGTCTCTGACACACTGTAACTAAAACTGGTTTAATATTACCAATCCTCCAACCTATTCCACACCTTTTTTGTGAAATGAAAAAATACTGAATGTAATTGCCTTATTAATTTTGTTTATTTTGTATTTCTTTACACTCAGGTGCACGCACTGATTTGAATTGAATTGAACTGAACTGAATTGAATTGAATTGAATTGGATTGCATGAATTGGATTGAATTTTACTTCTCTATGGAGGAAGGAGGTTTTTTCCAGTTTTGAGATAAACTAGTCACACTGTCTGCTAAGCACCCTTGAAATGTTTGTCATGGTTTAGAGATAAATATGCCCCCCAAAATTTTCATTCACAGTTGAGGTCTGGTGAGAAGATATTCGTTTTTTAAAACAGGGCTTTTCATTTTTCTCTTTAAATTATTTATATCTTGGATTTATCATATAAGACAAACCATATGATATTTAAACTATGTGTCTGATTTATTTCACTTAACACCATAGTCTCAGGTGCAAGCATTCCCCTAAAACTGACTCAAGCTGATCTTTTTTAATGGAAGAGCAGTAGTCTATACATTTTTCCATTCATCTGTTCATATATAGGCTGCATCCAAGATTTAACTATTATGAATTGTGCTACTATAAATGTGGGTATGCATGTAACATTGTAATATTATGTCTTTGGGAAGATACCTAAAAGGCGAATAAGGTATGTAGAGGAATCTCCATACTGATTTTCATAGTGATTGTACTAGTTTACATTTCCACCAACAGTGTAGATGTTTCCCTGCACCCTTACCAGCACTTGCTCATTGGTGAATTTTTAGTGATAACATTCTTTCTGATGCAAGATTGAATCTCAGAATCATTTTCATTTACATTTCTGTAAGAGCCAATTTTTTATATATTTATTGGCCATTTTATGTCACCTAATAAGAAGTGTCTATTCATTTCAATCGTCCATTATTTCATTGAGTCTTTCATTTTTGAGGTTCTAATTTTTGGGATTCTTTATATGTTCTAGATATAGGTATATAGACAGATATAGATAGATAAACTATAGATATAGATATAACACAGATATAGTCCTCTGTCTGAGGAATAGTTGGTAATTTTTCCCATTCTGTAGGTGGTCTCCTCACTCTTTTAATTATTTCCCTTGCTGTGCAAAATCTTTTTAATTTAGTACAATCCCATTTGTTGGTTCTTAATATTTCTTGTACAGTTGAGATGTTGTTCAGAAGTCTTTCTCTACGTCTATGTCTTAAAGAGTTTTACCACTGTTTACTTTTAGCAGATTCAATGCTTCTATTTTTATATATAGGTCCTTGACCTGTTGTGATTTGATTTGAATACAGGGTGAGAGATGTATATCAAGATTTATTCTTTTTCGTGTGCAAACCCATTTTCCCAACACTATGTGTTAAGGAGGCTATCTTTTCTCCAGTATACATTATTGGCTTCTTTGTCAAAACTCAAGGTGTTTTGTCTATGCCCTCTATTCTATTCTGTTGGTCAGTATTTCTGACTTTGGCAATATCATGCTGTATTTATTTGAAGTCTGGGATTTTGAGCCTTCCTGGAGAAGAGTGTATTCTTGCCCCCAGTTTCTCCCTTCCTGGGCACCATGAGTTGAAGATGATTCCTGTGCTTTATGTGTCCATCAAGTGATTCCTTCCTGTAAGCTAGCCCACCATGGATTGAACCCACTGGAAACTGCAAGTCAAAACCCTCTCCTTTAAGTTGTAGATACTGGGTATTTTGTTGCAGTGATGAGAAAGCTGAATTATAAAAACACTATTTCAATTTTAGCGCTTAAAATGTTTCTTTTCTAATGGTGATCATAACACAACTGACATGTCTCTAAACAACAAATTGAAGTCTAGTATTGGTAGGAAAAGTATGTGTTCTCTTTCATCAAAACAACATCTAATACTGTTTAATTATTCCCCAGGAACCTTTTGTAATTCCTGGTTATCTAATTATTCCCCAGGAACCTTTTGCATTGCTGGTTATAAGATAAAGTGAAAACTTTGTGCTATTCCTCAGGGAACTACTGGGTTCAGGTCTTCATTGTGAATAAATAAAATTCCAAAACTCTTTCATCAATTGAACAATTATTTTCAAATTATCAAGAGAACAGGCTTCAATTCTCAGAAGGTCTTGGCTGAGTGAATAAACAGAAGCAGTACTTTGATCTGAGCATTCATGTTAACCACCAGAAGATGCAGAGAAAAAAATCTCCTAACTTTCAAATTTTGGAACACATTGCAAACTTGATCATCCAACATTTCGGGAGGACTTTACATACTGTTTGCCATATAGGACAATATTTCATTTTCTTCCTTGAACTTCTCAGCACCAGAACTTACTCAGAAATGAATTAAATTTTATATCTTGCTACATTAAATAGTTGAAATTTTGCATAAATGACTTCATGACAAGATCTCTCTTGTTTTAATTATTCAAATACTGACTCAAGTAAAATTCAGACACATATGCTTAAAATATTAATATAGTTTTGTGCCCTTGAGCCTTGAAAAATACATTTCTCTAGTCTCTTTATGTCTTGAAATATTAAATTTTCTTTACAAAGAGACCAAGATGTTTTGTTTGAAAATTGGTAACTAATAATTTCTTGATGTACATTTGCTACCATGTTATATTAAATTTTGATGCTTGCTTACCAGAAATAATATCGAAAATTTCTGACTACATTCTGGTAGCCTGTCTCCCAAAGCTACCTATTATTATCAGTTATCCTGGCTTAATTTATTTTGTTTCTTGTGAAATAACCCTCTTTTAAATGACAAACCCATTTACTATCTATCTACTGTTCTGTTTCACATATAGATTTCTGGGTTGTGCCTTTTACAATTACTGTCCCAGAGAAACACCACCACAGAAGATTCAAACAGGATGGGTAGTGCCTTTGATTTTATCATGACTTTGATTTCACTGTCAGTGAAAATAATTAAGCTGGGGTTCAGTCCTAAGGAGTTAAGACACAGGCTAGAGGTATGGGACTAAAATAAAAAAGATTTTTAAAGTGTTGTAAATATGTTATAAACAAATTAAATAACCACTAAAACATATAGTATTTAAGTGAAGGCTTTCTTCAGTGAAAGAATGAAGGAGAATAATTTGTAAGTACACTACAGTAAGAATAGTTATTAATAGTAATTGTCTCTACCTTAACATTAATATTCTTTTTCTCTCTATGCATATTTTGTACTCAGTATATGTGTATAACTTCAACATAAAAGTTTTCAAATGGAAGACACTCTTCTTCATTTCTAATATTTTATAAATGACCAAGATGCTCTCTCACAGTTGCTTGCTATCTCGACAAAAATGACATAATTCTTTTTCTAACATTGTACAAAGAATTTAGATGAGAAAAATCATATAGTTTTTCAACATAAAAAACCAAAATAAATCCTAAATATAGTTTAGTGGTAGAGTATATGCTTAGTGTGAGACCCTCAGTCAAGCCCTAATACCAAAAAATGTTTAAAAAAACATAAACAAGCACTTTATTTAAAGTTACTACACAAACACAGCAGATCTAGGGAAAACATATGTCTATCAGAAGAAAGGAAACACAACCAAAATTACTATTATAAGTTGAGAAAACACGTTACCTGTCATATGTTGCCACTTGATACAATGTGACTGATACATGAACTAAAGCACCAGGCTTCACTCAGACTCCTTACAGCCTGATAGAGGTGATATCTTCCCTCAGTTCCAAGTTCCAATAGTTTAAAAAAAGTCCCGTGAATACCAAAATCCGCAGATGATCAATCCTCTTACGGAAAATGGTGTCATATTTACATGGAAGCTATGCACATCCCCCTGTGCACTCCAAATCAGCCTAACATAATTACTGTATTACTTAATAAAATTAATACAATGTAAACACCATGTAAACAGTTGTTATGCAACAAAGTTTATGGAATAATGACAAGAAATTAGTATATGTATACATTTGTTTTGCACAGTTGCAATTTTTTCAAATAGTGAAAATTGAAGTCACAGGTTCTGGAAACAATTGTCTTTTGACTTTAGATACTAAACATGGTACATTGTCTGAGTATAACAAAACATAAAACAGCCAAGCTACTTTTCAGTTAGATCAAAATACAAGAGAGTGTCAACAGTGAGTGAAGCAGATTTTATATGTTTGAAGATTTTCTGAATAGGAAATGCTACATCAAGTATAAAAAGCACCAGAGTTTTGTATAACATAGAGGCAAGAGATACAAATGTGAGCTACAAAGAAAATATTAGAAACTAAAATACTCTCACACACACACACACGCACACACGCACACACACACACGCACATGCACACAGCCATCACCTGTGATGTGAAAGGAGATCAATGCCTTCACACCCCCACGTACATCTTCTTGGGGGATTTCTCTCTCCTGGAAATATGCTACATCACCACATCTGTACCCTACTTGTTTCCAACATACTGTCTACAAAGAAATCCATCTCCTTTGTGCATTGTTTTACACAGTTCTATTTCTTCTTCTCCTTCTGGTGTGATGAGGCTTCTTCCTTTGCATCCTGGTCTTTGACAGGTACCGCCCTCTGCCGCCCTCCCTCTGCCGCCCTCTGCATTATCCACACATCATGACCAGACAGCTCTGCACTGGCCTTGTTGTTTTGGGATGGTCCTGGGGGTTCATCATTTTCCTAACTCCAGTTGTTTTCATTTCACAGCTACCCTACTGTGGCCCAAATATCATCAACCACTTTATGTATGATCCTGTCCCATTAATGATGCTGCCCTGTTCTGAATACATCACAACCCAGTTCACTTACTCTACTTTCAATGCCATCTTCATGACTGGCACTTTTCTCTTTATCCTTTGCTCTTATGCACTGGTGATTTGGGCTGTGGTGCAGATGCCCTCAGCAGCGAGCAAAAGCAAGGCTTTCTCCACTTGTGCTTCTCATTTGGTTGTAGTGTTTCTTCTTTGATTTTGGCTCTATTGTCATTATGTATGTTATCCCTGGATCAAGGCACCCAGTGGAGGTGCAGAAAATTGTGGCCTTATTGTGTTCTGCGATTACACCCCTCTTCAATCCTCTCATTTATACCCCAAGGAACAAGGAGATGCAGGCTGCCCTAAGGAAAGTCTTTGGCACCAAGATCCTGTTCTTAAAGCATAAATTAGAAATCATGGTCTTCTAAGTTCTATTAAAATCTACTTTAATAAGCCCAAACTACACAATTTTGTGATTAAATTAATAATTTTATTTAGAAAACTCTTACAATGATGCTCTCATGTTAAATATCATTGCATAATGAGTTAGACTTATTAATATATATTTGTCTTTAAGAGTATCCATGTATAACTCAGTATCTAAAGAAGCAACTAAGTAGCTTTGGTATTTTAGAATTAATGGATCCCATAAAGTCACAAAATAAGTCATATACTTGTTTCAAGGTTAAAACTATACAAATTCTTCTCCACTGGTAAGAACTGACTGAAAGAAATAGTTTTTATCTGTGCTGGAGTGATGTTATTACTCCACTTCCAAAGAATAATATAGTTTTACTGTAAGTATTTTAAGGAAGAAAACTAATAACCTGAGCTGAATATTAAATGTAAATCAGAAAGTAGTCAAAGTAACAGCTAGAAATTGAGTGATTACTTTATACCTACGATAGAGCTAAGTTAGATGCTAAATATAAAGGGTCAGTTATTCATCAGTAGTTTACTCCTTTTGCTGCATTTTATGTGATGCTTTAGACCATATTTTATTGCAGTGTTTTTTCTGTGAGACCTATTTAAGAATTATTCTAACCATCAAAGCATCTTTTATTCTTTCAAGTACATAGTCACAATTGTTATGTAACAGTGATTATCTCTTAACCACTGGTAACCAACCTTTCCATAGACAACTGTGTAAAATCTGATGAAAGAAAAAAAAAAAAGAAAAATGTAAGATACAATATTCAGAGCTGCATTGACAGCCTGCTGGATGTCACTAATTCCAGAAAGGGTGATGCAACTCCCACTGACACTTCTGAAAGAAAGATATAAGCATTTTTGTGTGGACTTTCAGAGGCAGGATTTCTGCGAGTGTAAGGAAAGGGAAGGCTTACTTGAGGAGGGAATTCTTTGTTTGTTTATTTATTTGATTATATTTCACAAAACAATGTGAAATGAATGCAAATCATTGACTAGGCAAATTATTTCTCTAAATTCACAACTTCATCCAAAATATTTTAAGTGTAAATACAAGTAGGTGATGTTTTCCTGGTAATTGTGATTATGGTTTTCCTGTGAATACTAAAGTTCTGTTCAATCAACAGTTATTTCTCTTTCTGAAAAGACTGGTGAAAAGATTTTTAAAAATAGGATCTGAGCAACATACACTGTAGATTATTTATAAAGGTGAATGATTTCTAAAATCACCAACTATCAGACTATCCAGATCCCAGGAAAAGTTAGGTTCATACCACTTAATGGAGTGAAATCCAAATTATTTGTTAACCTTTGTCAGATTTGCAAATTCATATGGTAAGAATAAAATATTAACAAAATTGAAATTCAGGTTTCACTAATGTGTAATAAGATATGAACTACATGGATAGAAATTAAAAATCTTTTATAATCAGTAGGTGGTATCTTCTCTTGCTAATTTCCATCCCAACTTCCCCTTGAGAACTGTCAATAAATAAAAATGTAAAATAAAGGCTAGTTCTGCACATACCACACAAATACTCACTTCCATCCTTGAATATGGCAGACTTCCACCCAACTGCGTTTATTTCAATAACTTGCAGTATTTATGTTTATCAGTTGATTGTCACTGAAATAAACTAGTTATACAAAATATCTACAAAATTTTAACTATATATAATCCAAAATTTTAAATATATATATAATCCAAAATTTTAAATATATATATAATCCAAATATATATATAATCCAAAATTTTAAATATATATATAATCCAAATATATATATAATCCAAATATATATATAATCCAAATATATATATAATCCAAATATATATATAATCCAAATATATATATAATCCAAATATATATATATATATATATAATCCAAATATATATATATATATATAGTGATAGTACATAGAATTTAATATGAAAGGAAGGGAATGTACATTTAAATAAAGAAACTGCTATATTTCATCATATTAAATCAATTTATGAATCTTTAATAACATCATAAACACTGAAAATCTCAAAAATAGTTATTTTGAGGGAGAGGGAAGATGGTGGCATAATCTGTGATAGCCACTCAGAGTCTCCAGAGCACATTTTCCAGAAAGTGGGTGCCTGGAGACAAATCAAGGTAGTAGCACTTTCTCCGAGCCCCAGGAGGAATTGGATCAAAATAAATTTAAAAGATACAGAAGAACAGAACACATTTCTCAGTAAAGAGACCCTGGCCAAATTCCCTCCAGCCACGTGCTATAGCCATTGGCTCACCGGTCACAGGCTGAGAGACAAAATGAAAGCAAACACTTTACCCTCATGGAGCCAAATCAGCTAAAAAGAGCCATGACAGAGTGGAATCTCCAGAGAAAAGATGAGAAATGATTCTCAGAGTCTCCTTCTGCACATAACAGTGGCCAAGTGACATGGTCTATGTGCCTGCCACTAAGTGTAGAGCAAGAGGAGATAGAGAGGTCATTGCAGGATGGATCTGTGTTTAAACTTGTGTCCCAGAACAGCAATTTGGCTCCATACCAGGCTTCCTACTTTCAAGAACCTTAAGTGAATGAGGGAAGGAGAGCCAGGGGAGACTAGCAGTTGGAGAGCAGGCTGCAGGAAAACACACTGAGGGGCAGGAGCTGGTAAACATGGACCCAGTCCCATAGCTGGAGGTCAGGCTGTGCCTGAGTTGCATAGGATTGGAAGGACAGCACTGATATCCTGGTTCTACTGTGTGCAAATGTCACCATTCATTACAATTCTGAGATGGGACTGATTCTTCATCTACCAGCATGAAGAAAGACACATTTGAGATTGAGCACTGTCACTTAATTCTAGACTCTGAAAGAGAAATACATAGACAAGTCTGCTTACCTGGAAGCAGACCTTGGACATACTACAGATGCATACCTACCTCTAGCCACATATCTCCCCTCCAAACAGGAACATGCTCCAGGACCAACTGAAGGAGTACAGACTTGGGTCCCCTCAGAACAGTTACAATCAACAGAGCCACCTTCTTGAAGAAGGATCAAACATTCAGGCAAAGATTTTCACATAGGAATGAAGGGTTAATCTACTACTGACATTTGATGAAAGAAGCCTTGGGAGACAGAGTAGGAGATGGGAAGATCTAAATAGGAATGTCCTGAAATCTCTTGGAAGACCCAGGATTAGACAGAGAACTTCACAAGGCCTGTATTCTGTTAAGGAAGCCCAGGTTTAAAGGGTGAAATTATCAGAGGGGCAGTCCTGAAGGAAAGAGTAGGCTGGTGATATCTTTGGCCTCTAGCACTGCCACCTACATCCACCAGATACCAAAAATCTGAACTATTATAGAATGATATATGGTGATCAGTCTGTGCTAAAATAACAGTCTTCTTAGTTCCCATTAAAAGATGCCATGAATGGTTCACAGGGCTTGGCATTTTCTAGTTGTTATTTGATGCCATCAGCAGTACTGAATATAGTACTACAGCCAAGGTAACACTGGAGGAATACAACTTGCTTTCTTCCTATAGCAGTATCTGGAGCTTTTGATCATAAACAATCAAAAATAAATATACATACACACACAATCATAGAAAAGCAAGGAGACAGAAGACTCCCACGGTTTCCCAAATCTCCTAAAGCCGAGAAAGGGGCACAATCTGAGTGGAAAGGAAATATCAAGCTGCAGTTTACAAAAAACTCATAGAAGGGACAAGGAAATTAGACAAGTTCAAAGAAGAAAAAGTGAACCAGAAATTCTCCACAATATCAATCAATATTCCTATAGTGAATTCAGGGGAACTAAGTAAAAACTGGATGGGCTAACAAAAGCTGCTCAAAAATTGAATAAAGATTCAACAAGGATATAAAATCCTCTAAAAGATGTCAGAGAGAAATACTTGAAATAAAAAAAAAACTGTAGAGGATTTATAAATGCCAGGAATGAACAATGTGAAGACCACATCTGACACTGAGAACAAAATAGTTAATTATGATGAAGCCACACAGATAGTAAGAGACCAAGAGAAGCCTTTCCAACAGTTACTACATGACACTGAGAACTAACTGGAGTTAGAGAAAAAGGTAGGAGATAACACAGATGGACTTACTAGTATCTTTACAGAAATCACAGAGCTAACTTTCCCAAATATAAAAAGAGAGTTTAAAATACATACAAGCAACACACATAGAACACCCAACAGATATGATGAAAAGAAGAATCTCAGCAAGGCATAGTCATTACATTTCAACATATCCAACCAAATAGATATAATTTTTAAAGGAATCAGAGGAAAACAAAAAATCACATGTAAAGGTAAACCAGTTAGAATTACATATCACTTTTTAATGCAAACTTTTTAAAATTTTTTTTATTTTAAAGAGAATAAAACAAAGCAAAGCAAGCCAAAACAAAACAGAACAAAGCAGAGCAGAGTAAAGCAATGCGAATAATACAGGATTTCAGAAAAACTCAGCAGGAAATCAACAGTGGCTACCATAATGTCCCTTGTTTTCTTCAAAATAGCTGTCCATACCTTCACACCAAATAGATTAATACACATCAAAATAATATAATAGCCACCAAACACAAGAATAAGAACCTTAAGGGCTTTCAAGACCAGAACTAGGAAATCAATAATGGCTATTATAATGTCTCTTGTTTTCCTCAAACTATCTGTCTATATCTTCATACATATTGGAATCAAGTAATTGAAACCAATCAAAACCAAGAATAAAAGCATTATTGGCTTTTGAATCAAAATGATAGGAAATCATCACAGGCTACCATGGTGTGTCCCTTTCTTCAGTGTAGTTGTTCACACTATCACACATGCTAAAATTAATTCTTGTAAACACTTTAGCTGAAGTTCTAGTCATATAAAAACCTATACACGTACATCTATCCTTCCTTTATTAGAGGAAAAAGCAAAACAACAAATAAATAACTATATCTAAGAGCCCAAAACAATAACAATGTAGGCTTTCAAAACAAGATGGTAGGAACATAATTTTTTTTGGTACTGGGGACTGAACTCATGACCTTGCACTTGCTTACGCCACTGACTAAATTCTTGGCCCACCAACTTTTGTTGTGTTGTGTAGTTATCTTTTTGAGTTCTATTTGAATTATTAAATATAACCATGCAAAACTGATCTAATCCTGTGGATGTTAACTGTTTTGTTCCAAGAACTAATAGATTTAGTAGTACAATCATCTGAGTAATCTTAAGTGTATATAAGGAATTTATATCTTGTTTGGTTTCTCTTCTTTCTTTTCTCTTTTTTTCCTGTCTGAGTTATTTTGTCCCTTTGAGCAGTTTCTTACCATTTTACAATATTTATTGAAGATTTTGTATCTTAATTACTCCTTCAGTTTCTTACAATAGGGAGACAATACGATATTTACACATGTGAGTTTGATTTATTTCACTTACGAGTATGGTCTCAAGTCACATTAATTTACTTAAAAAAGCCTCAGTGAGGTTGTTCTTTATAGCTGAGTAGCATTTCATTATATAAAAATACCACATCTTTTTATCCTTTCCTCAGTTGATGGGCATTTGGGTTGTTTCCAAGATCTGGCTATTACAAATTGTGCTGCTCTAAACATAGGTTCACATATATCACTGTGATATGATGTTTTCAGTTCTTCTGGGAATATACCCAGCAGTGGAATAGCTAGGTCAAATAAGACCTCCACTCCTAGCTTTTTGAGGAATCTCCAGACTGACCTCCACAGCAGTTGCACCAGTCTATACTCCCACCAACAGTGCAGCAGAGTCCCTTTTCCCCCACAGCCTCTCCAGCATCTGTTATTGGTGGTTTTCTTGATCCTGGCCATTCTTTCTGGAGTGAGATGGAATCTCAGTGTTGTTTTAATTTGCATTTCTCTAATGACTAAGGATGCTGAACATTTTTTCATGTAGTTCTTTGCCATTTGTCTTTCTTCATCTGAGAACTGTGCATTCATCTCAGATGCCCATCTTTGAATCTGGGGGCCTGATTTTTAAAAATTCTTTATATGTTCCAGATAAAAGTCCTTTGTCTGATGGACAGTTGACTAAGATTTTTTCCCAATTTGTGGGTTTTCTTTTCACTATGCTGGAGATTTCTTTTGACATCTAAAACACTTTTTAATAAGACGAGATCCCAGTTGTTGATTCTAAGAAGTATTTCTCATGCAGGTTGATTTTTGTTCATAAATTTGTTCATAAATTCTCTGAAGACCCCTGTGTCTTCAAGACCTACCTACCTACCTTGTCTTTGTATACCTACTTTGTCTTCCAGTAGATTTAGTGTTTCTGTTTTAATATTTAAATATTTGATCCATTTTGACTTTCGTTTAGTGCATGGTGATAGTCATGTGTCTGGTGCTAGTTTTTGGTGTATGGAAAGCCAGTTTTTCCAGCACCACTTACTCAAGACACTATCTTTCTTCCCATGAATGTGTTTGGCCCCTTTGTCAAAGATGAGGTGGATGAGTGTGTTTGTAGTTGTGGTTGTATCTTCCAATTTATTCCATTGATCTCCAGGTCTGCTTTTATACCAGAACCATGCTGATTTTATCACAGTAGCTTTGTAGTATAATTTCAAGTCGAGGATTAAGATATCTTCTGACCTGCCTCTGTTGTCCAGAATTGCCTTTGCTATTCTAGGCCTCTTCTGGTTCCAGATCAATTTTAGAAATGATTTCTTTAGATCTGTGAGTTATGCTAATGGTATTTTGATTGGAATTGCATTAAATGTGTAACAAGTTTGGGAGAATGGGTATTTTCATAATATTTGTTCTTCCTATCTATGAACAAGAAACATATTTACATTTTCTGAGATTTTTTTTTTTGCACCTGGGATCAAACTCATGACCTCACCATTACCAGGGCAGGCCCTTAACCAGTGAAGTTAAACACTAGAGCCTGAGATCCTTTCTGATTTATTTTTTCAGAGGATTGTAATTTTCACTGAATGAATTTTTTACTTCCTTTGTTAGCTTGATTACTAAGTATTTCATGTTTTGGGATGCTATTGTGAGGGTGTGGTTTCTCTTTTTTCTCTCTCAGTGGTTGTTTTTTGTGTAGAGGAATGCTATTGATTTTTGAATGTTGACTTTGTATCCAGCTACATTGCTAAACTTGTTTATTACATCTAGAAGTCTTTCAATGGAGTTTTGTGGGTCTTCTAAATATAGTATCATATCATCTGCAAATTATGATAATTTAAATTCTTCCTTTCCTATCTTTATTCCTTTTATTTCTCTCTGTTCTAAAGGCTCTAGCTAATATTTCTAGCACTGTATTGAATAGAAGTGGTGATAGTGGACATCCTTGATTCCTGACTTTACAGAGAAAGTTTTCAGTTTTGACCATTTAATATGAAGCTGGCTGTTAGTTTGTCATAGATGACTTTTATCAGATTGAGATAAAGACCATGTTTTCCACCTTTCTGTAGGGTTCTTATCATGAGTGAGTGTTGTACTTTATCAAAAGCTTTTTATGTATCTATTGAGATGATCGTGTGTTTCTTATCTTGGACTCTATTGATATGATGTATTATGCTTATTGATTTGTTTATGTTGAACCATCCCAGCATTCCTTGGATGAATCACACTTGGTCATGGTGTATGACCTTTTTGATGACTTTCTGCTTGCCAGTATTTTATTGAGGATTTTTGCATCTATGTTTATTAGGGGGATTGGCCTATAGTTCTCTTTCTTGGTTGGGTCTTTCTGTGGTTTTGATGTTAGGGTAATATTTACTTTCAGGAATGACTTAGGGATGATTGCTTCCCTTTCAATTTCATTGAAGAGTTTGAGGAGTGTTGGCATTAAGTCTTCCTTGAATTTCTTGTTGAATTCAGCTGTGAATCCATCAGAACCTGGGCATTATTTTTTTGGTAATGTTCTAATTACACTTTTAATTTCAGGAACTGAAATTTGGTTTTCGGAAGTTTTACTTCTTCATTCAGCTTTGGTATATGTTTTATGGAAGTATGTACATTTTTTGTATGTTTCTAGGAATCTGTCCATTTCTTCTGTGTTACTAAACATATGAGTAAAGATTTTCAAAGTAGGCATTGATGATCTTCTGTATTTCCACAAAGTCAGTAGTGATTTCATTCTTTTCATGTCTTACTGTCTGAATTTGAGTTTTTTCTTTCCTTTTTAAAATGAGGTTATCTAGGTGATTATCAATTTTATTTATTCTCTCAAAGACCCAATTCTTTGATTTGTTAATTTTTGTATTGTTTTCTTAGTCTCTTTTGTGTTAAGTTTTGCTCTGATCTTTATAATTTTCTCCATTCTGTTGGCTTTGGGCTTGACTTGCTCTTCTTTTTCTAGATGTTTGTGTTGTAGCATCAGGTTGTTTAATTGTGTTTATTCTGTTTTCCTGATATGGGAGTTCACTGCAATAAATTTCCTCTGAGGACTGCTTAATTTGCATCCCACAGGTTCCAGTAAGATGTATTTGCATTTTCATTTGCTTGTAGATGTTTAATTTCTTCCATGACCCACTGATTGTTCAAGAGTGTATTACTTAATTTCTATGTGGAAGTTTTGCAGTTTCTTTTTATTTATTTATATTTTTATTTTGTTTTAAAGAGAATAAAACAAAAGAGGACAGATTTAAGCAGATAAGAACAGAGCAATGTAAGCAACACAGAACTTCACAACAAGACAATTGGATATTTACAGAAGCTATCATCATTTCTCTTTCTTTGAAATAGTTGAGCTTAGCTTTACATACAATAATGTCTACCATAACAAAGTAGAATAAAACAATTTAAGAGAATGGAAATATTCAAAGGCATTCTGAACCAAATAACCAAAGATGAACAATGGCTGCTATATTATCTCATTTTCCATAAAAATTTTGTTTTTACTATCATTCATATTAAAATCCAGTAAGACACAATGTGATAAACCAATGGAAATAGAAAAACAAAAGCATGGTAGGACTTCAGAGTAAGATGATATTAAATCAACACTGCCTGCCATATTGTCTTGTCTTCAAAGTAACTATTCATATGATCACATATATTAAGATCAAACAAAACAGAATAAAACCACTCCAAACAATGAATGAAAACATAAGACATCAAAGCAGTATAATGGTGAACCATGATTTCCATGAAATTTTCTGTACTCTTACCATTTCTTACACTAGGAAGACTATGCAGTATTTATACATGTGAGTTTGATTTATTTCACTTATGAGTATAGATTCAAGATGCATCCATTTATTTATAAATATCTCAATGTGATCATTCTTTATAGCTGAGTAGTACTCCATTGTATAAAAGTATCACAATTTTTTCATCCATTTCTCAGTTGATGGGCACTTAGGTTGTTTCCAAGATCTGGCTACTACAATTTGTGCTGCTATAAACATGGGTGTGCATATATCATTGTGCTAAGATGTTTTCAGATCTTTTGGGAATATGCCTAAGAGTAGAATAGCTGGGTGAAATGGGACCTCCAACCCCAGATTTTTGAGGAATCTCCAGATTGACCTCCACAGTGGTTGCACCAGTCTACACTCCCACCAAAAGTGCAGAAGAGTTCCTTTTTCCCCACAGCCTCTCCAGCATTTGTTGTTGATAGCTTTGCTGATCTTGGCCATTCTTTCTGGAGTGAGATGGTATCTCAGTGTGGTTTTAATTTGCATTTCTCTAATGACTAATGATGATGAACATTTTTTCATGTATTTATTTTCATCTTTTCTTTCTCCACTCAATTTTTACAAAGTTTAATATTTACTTTTATTAATTTTTATTGATAATTTCTTTTACAATATTAATGGTTATATACTTGCTTTTAATTAGTTTTTACTTTATCTTGATATTTGTTTTGTTATAAATGCTGTACTTTGTTTTCTCCTCTCAATGATGCTAAGGACTAAGCCTTTTAAAAGAAAGCTGGACAAAATAAAAATATGCAAACAAAAATTAAAGAGATATCCATCCAAAAAGATACAAAAATATTAGTATATAAACAAAAGAAATTATGAAAAACAAAAGAGAACTGGATTTAAAGTTAGTAAAATGAATAAAATGTGAGGCAAAGAATTCAAAACACTATTAAAATTATTAGTGGTTCAAAGAAGATACAAATAAACAGCTGAGTGAATTACAAAAGAAAATGCAAGATATGAAGGAGCAATTTGATAAATGATAGGGACTCAAAAGAATCAAATAGAAATTCTGGAAAGGAAAAGTAGAGTAATATAAGTGAAAAACTCAATGGAAGGTCTCTATAATAGATAAGAACAATTAGAGGACAAAATTTCAAGGCGTGATGCTAAGATTGAAGGTTGATCACACAGGTACTAATAATGTGAGAACAGAATAATTCATGTGTAAAATATTTAAGTACTCTGTGATATAGTTGCATGACCAAACTTACAGATTGGATGTAAAAGATAGCACCTAATGTCAGGCTATTGGCATAGAAAAATCTAGTTAACAAGATGTAGACTTTCAAAACCTTTGAAACATATGCACATGCAAGTACGGAAGTCCTTTAGAAAAAGAATCAGGCACAATAAAAAAGAATGTCCTCATCATAACGTAGTTAAAATGATAAACATATAAAAGAGGAAAGACAACATATAAAAACTGCAAGACAAAAACATCAAATTATTTATATAGGCAAAACAATACTCAACCTGTGCAGAAAGTTACAGGACAGGAACATGCAGTGATTTATTTCAAGCCCTAAAAGAAAATAACTACCAATTTAGATTACTATAACCAGAAAAACTATCTTTTGAAGTTGAAAGGGAGTTAAATACCTTCCAAAAAAAGCATAAACTAAAGAAATGCATGACCATTAAACCAGTATTGCAGAATATAATTCAACAAATTCCACACAAAAAAGAGGAAAAGGAGATAAGTATTGACAATTAGAAAAAAATAAAACCTGGAAAAACAACAAAATGATAGAAATTAGTTTTTATATTTCCATAATGATTTTGATATGGAGTTTTAATTGCTAAGGCAAAGAACAGCACATTGTAATTATAACGCAACTCAATTCTGCCTTCTCTGCAAACATATCACATTATTGAAGACATACACAAACTGAAAGACCAAAGGGGGAAAAAAAACAATATTCCATGCAAATGAACTCAAAAGCAAGAGTAGCTAGACTTAATATCTGGAAAACAAGATTTCAAGACAAAATTAGAGAAGACCAAGAAAGTCCCTACATACTGGTAAAAGGAACAACCCATCAAGAATGTAGAAATTTGTAAAATTTATTATTAAATTTATTAGTGCAATTTAGATATGTATTTTGATCACATTCATCATAGAGATTTTGTACTTGTACATATTCTCTCTTTGTACTTGTGCATAATCTTTTTTCTATGCCTTCCCTTCCCTTTAACCCCCTTTCCCCTTCTTATTTACAAAGCTTTGTTTCCATTCTTTCTTTTCTCATTTCTTTCTTTTCTCCTTCTTCCTTTCCTCTTCCTTTCTCCCTAATTCCCCTTTCAAAGAAATTTTCAACAATTTATTCCTATTTCACAATATTTTATACATTTTGGTTCATATTTTCACTTTTGGTTTCTCACACCAGAGAGACAAAGCAGTATTTACACATGCATCTGCTTTATTTCACTTAAGAGTATTCTCTCCAGGTGCATCCATTTGGTTATGAATGTCTCAAGTTCACTCATCTTTATGAGTGAGTAGTATGCCATCATAAAAAAATACATCTTGAACTCAGCCGAAGCCCACCTTAGGGGTAGGCCACCTGTAACCTCCCCCATGGGCCTGCCCTACCACCAGGAACATTGAGGAGGCCCACCCAAGACTGAAAACTGCCCTGCACTGCTTCAGCTGGGCCAGCCCTCCCACCTGGAACATCATAAGATCTCAGCAGGCTCCAGTCAGTGTGAGAAAATTTGGAACTTTGCTCCAAGGTGGCAAACCTTGGACTACAGCAGATTGACTATATCAGTGTGGTGACTATATCTCTAAAATAGAGGTGTACAGGGGATAAATAGGGCCAGTAGTAAAACCCCCTCCAACTAACTGTAAGACTTTGGTGTGTCTGAAAAGACAGTGTGTGATCCCCTCCTACACATGGAAAACATCAGGCAGAGTGAAAATGACAAAATGAAAAAACAAAATGCAGTCTCAAACATACAGTTCACTAGAAGCAAGTATAGGAGACATTGAAATAGAGGACCCCAAAAGTAACAAACCAGGAATCTCTGAAAAGATAGTGAGTGAAATAAAAAAACAACAGAATCAAGCTATACAGGAAATCAAATTAGAAGTAGCCTCCCATGTAAAGATAGAAATAACAACTTTAGTAAAGGAGTTGTTGAATGCAGCTAAAGAAGAACTAGAGAAAAAAGTACATGAGCATGGGAAACTGATTGAAACTTTGAATGAACAATATAGAAAACAAGCAGAATTCATGAAACAAACTCAAAAAGACATCCAAGAAACAAAAAATTCTATTGAAAGCATGCAAAACTGCCTAAAGGAAGCTGAGGATAGGATTTCAGACCTTGAGGACAGGATCACAATTAGCAATCAGGAAAGGATAGAACTTTTAAAAATAACAAAGCAGCATGAAATGACAATCCAGAAGCTTCATGATGATGCCAAGAGCAACAATATAAGAATAATGGGCATTAGCAAAGATACAGGAGTCCAGGCAAATGACATATGTAAAGTATTTACAGAAATAATAGTAGAAATTTTTCCAAACATGGGGAAAATCTGATATGCAGATAAGTGAGGCATATAGAACACCAAACAGTCACCATCAAAATAAATTCACACTCAGACACATAATAATTAAGATCTCAGACATACAGCATAAAAACAGAATATTAAAAGCTGTCAGAGAAAAGACACAACTCACCTATCAAAGAAAGCCCATTAGAATCATGCAGCCTTTTCAGCACAAACCCTCAAATCAAGAAGAGATTGGAGTGAGGTATTTCAAGCCCTGAATGAAAACAACCTTCAACCCAGACTGATGTCACCAGCAAAACTTTCATTTGAATTTAATAGAGAAACAAGATACTTCTATGGCAAAGAACAACTGAAGAAATTCATGCCCACCAAACCAACCCTAGAAAGAGTACTGAAAGACATACTAGACAGAGATAAAAATGACCACAATCCCCAAAACAACAACAGGAAGAAACCACCAGGTAGGATAAGGAATTAAATAAGGAGAAAAGCAGAAAGAAACAACTGGAACATAACATGGCAAAGTCAAGCCAGTACATATCAGTGATATCCATAAATATAAATGGCCTCAATTCACCTATAAAAAGAAATAGATTGACAAATGGATCAAGAAACAGGATCCCACAATATGCTGTATACAAGAATCACATCTGACCCAAAAGGAAACTCATAGATTAAAAGTCAAAGGATGGAAAACAGTAATCCATGCAACAGGAATCCAGAAAAAAGCAGGAGGAGCTATTCTATTTGCAGGCAATGTGAACTTCTAACCTAAAATGATTAAAAGAGATAGAGATGGTCACTACATACTTGTTAGTGGAAAAGTTCAAAAAGAAGAACTAACAAGTATAAATATATATGCACCAAATACAGGAGCACCCAACTATATAAGACAGATACTAATGGACATGAAAAACCAAATACACAAGAACACAATTATAACTGGTGATCTTAACAGCCCATTGTCACAAAGAGATAGATCAACTAGACAAAAAGTCATCAAAGAAATAACAGAACTGAATCATACCTGTGAGCAATTGGACTTAGTAGACGTTTACAGAGTGTTCCACTATACCACATCAGAATACACATTTTTCTCAGCTGCACATGGGACAATCTCCAAAATAGACCATATATTATTCCATAAAACATTCTTAAGTAAAGGCAAAGTTATTGAAATCATACCATGCATAATATCTGACCATAGCGCACTCAAATTAGAAATTAAAGGCAAAAGAAATAGTAAAACCTGCATAAATACATGGAAATTAAATAAGAGCCTTTTGAATAACCAGTGGGCTACAGATGAAATTAAAGAAGAAATAAAGAAATACCTACAATTCAATGAAAATATAGAAACAACATACTGTAATCTGTAGGATGCAATGAAAGTGGTCTTAAAAGGGAAATATATAGCAATAAACTGTCATATCAAGAAAACAAAATGAGCACAAATAAACAACCTAATGCTCCATCTTAAGCTTCTAGAAAAAGAAGAGCAAGCTAAACCCAAAGCTCATAAGAGAGGAAATTGTAAAGATTAGAGCAGAAATTGATGCAATTGAAACTAAAAAAAATACAAACAATTAATGAATCAAAAAGCTGTTTTTGTGAGAGAATAAGCAAAATTGACAAACCCCTAGCTAACCTAATAAAAAGAAAGCAAGAAAAAACCCAAATTCATGCAATAAGCACTGAAAAGGGAGAAATTACTACAGATCCCATGGAAATTCAAAAGATCATTAATACCTACTTTGAAAATCTCTATTCACATAGAGTGGAAAACACAAAGGAAATAGACAGATTTCTAGAAACCTATGAACTACCAAAGCTCAACCAAGAAGATATAGCAATTTTGAACAACCCAGTTTCAGCTATTGAAATTGAAAATGTAATTAAAAACTTACCAACAAAGAAAAGCTCAGGTCCTGATGGATTCACAGCTGAATTCTACAAGAAATTTGGAGAAGATTTGATGCCAGTACTCCTTAAACTCTTCAATGAAATTGAGAAGAAAGGAATTTTCCATAAACTATTCCTGGAGGCAAGTATTACTCTGATAACAACACAAGAGAAAGATCCAACCAAAAAAGAGAACTATAGGCCAATCTCACTAATGAACATTGATGCAAAGATTCTCAACAAAATACTGGCAAATAGAATGCAGCAAATCATCAAGAAGATTATACGTCATGACCAAGCGGGGTTCTTTCCAGGAATACAGGGATGGTTTAACATATGCAAATCAATAAATGTAATACACCACATCAACAGAGCCAAAAACAAAAACCACATGGTCATCTCAATAGATGCAGAAAAAGCTTTTGACAAAGTTCCACACATGTTCATGGTAAAAACCTGTCAGAAACTCGGAATACATGGCACCTACCTCAACCTTATAAAGGCCATCTATGACAAACCAACAGCCAACATTATACTAAATGGACTAAACTGAAAGCTTTCACTTTAAAATCAGGAACAAGACAAGGATGTCCTCTATCACCACTCCTTTTCAACATAGTTCTGGAAACACTAGCCAGGGCAATCAGACAAGAGAGAGAAATAAAAGGAGTAAAGATAGGAAAGGAAGAAGTTAAATTATCACTATTTGCAGATGACATGATACTCTATACAGAAGACCCAAAATCTAGAGTTAATAAACAATTTCAGCAGTGTAGCTGGATATAAAGTCAATGCTCAAAAATCAATAGCTTTCCTGTACACAAACAAAAAACTCACTGAGAGAGAAAGTATGAAAATATCACCCTTTACAATAACATGTACAAAAATGAAATACTTAGGAATCAACCTAACTAAAAATGTGAAAGAACTATATGCTGAAAATTACACTACGCTGAAAAAGGAGTTTGAAGAGGATATTAGAAAATGGAAGGATATACCTTGCTCTTGGTTAGGAAAAACCAACATTGTGAAAATGGCCATACTTCCAAAGCTGTTATACAGATTTAATGCAATCCCAATCAAAATACCATTGACATACCTAACAGATCTAGATAAAACACTACTAAAATTCATTGGAAACAAGAAACCTAGAATAGCAAAGGCAATTCTAGGTAACAAAAGCAAGGCAGGAGGCATCTCAATTCCTGACTTGAAACAGTACTATAAAGCCACAGTGATAAAATCAGCTTGGTACTGGCAAAGAATTAGACCTGAGGATCAATGGAACAGATTAGAAGATGCAAGCACAACTATAAAGACTCAAATACCTGATATTTGACAAAGGGGCTAAATATGTCCACTGGAAGAAAGATAGTCTTTAATAAATGGTGTTGGAAAAATTGGCTCTCTACATGCCAAAGACTGAAACTAGTTCCATGAATATCACCATGCACAAAACTAAAGTCTAAATGGATCAAAGACCTCAATATTAAAATAGAAACACTAAATCTACTGGAAGATAAGGTAGGTAGAAGTCTTGGAGACATAGTAGGCAGAGAATTCATGAACAAAATGCAAACTGCATGGGAAACCCTTCAAAGAATCAACAAATGGGATCTCATATTATTGAAAAGTTTCTGCACTTCAAAGGAAATCACCAACAGAGTGAAAAGAAAACCCACAGAATGGGAAAGAATTTTAGCCAGCAACCCCTCAGACAAAGGACTTGTGTCCAGAACATATAAGGAACTGAAAAACATCAAGCCCCCCCCAATTCAAAGACCCTCTCCAAAAATGGGCATCTGAGTTGAACACACAGTTCTCAGAGAAAGATATACAAATGGCAAATAAATACATGAAGAAATGCTCACCATCACTGGTTATTCGAAAAATGCAAATTAAAACAGTATTGAGATTCCACCTCACTCTGGAAAGAATAGCTGCTATGGAGAATTCTCAGAAGACTAGGGTTGGAAGCCCCATTCAATCCAACTATTCCCCTCTTGGTTATTTTCCCAGAAGACCTGAAAAGTTCATATCACAGTGATATATGTGCACCCATGTTCATAGCTTCACAATCTGTGATAGCTAAATCCTGGAAACAACCAAGATGCCCAGCTACTGCAGAGAGGATGAAAAAGATGTGGCATTTTTATACAATGGAATATTACTCAGCTATAAAAAAGGATGATTTTGAGGCCTTCATAGGTAAATGGAGACAACTTGAGACTATCCTCATTAGTGAAATAAATAAGAATCACATTTATAAATATCATATTGTGTCTCTAGTGTAAAAAGTAAATAAGAACTACAAGTGTAATAAAACCAAAATGTGTAATTGCTATTGTAAAAAAGAGAGGAAAAGAAAGTGCTCTAAGGGATATAACTGCATGTATGTTTGAGTGTGTAAAATAGATGACCGTATTGCTGAATCTTTGTTGGATCTTTGAGCAGAACTCTTTGTAGTCTGACTCTTTGAATGTTTACTATGTACCCATTAACTTTGTAACTTGAACAGCTACATCCAGGATGACAGTATGTAATTTATAAATTACTGATTTCTTTTTGGAGCTTTTTCTCGTTTTCCTTTTTTTTCTTTCTTTCTGTTAGAATTCTGTATTGTTGTTACCCGTTTTTCTGTTTTGGTTTTTTTCTTCTCTTTAAATAAAATTTTAAAAAATGTATAATTGCTATTGTAAAAAAAGAGGAAATATGAAGCTCTATAAAAGATATAGCTGTATGTATGTTTAGGTGTGTGGGATTGGTAACCATATTTATAGGTTCTTGTTGGATTGTTGAACAGATCTGTTTTCACTCTCACTGCTGGAGTGTTACTTTGTGTGCTTTAATTTTGTAACTTAACTATTTCTAAAAGAACAATATGTAATTTATCAACTAGTGATTTCTTATTGTTTATCTTCTTTTCTTGAAATTATGTAATATTTCTATCTTTTTTCTGTTTTTTTCCTCTTTAAATAAAAAAAACTACCAAAAAAAAATAAAGAGAATAAAACAAAAGAGAACAGAACAAAGCAAATCAGAATAGAACAATGCTGGCAACACAGCATTTCACAAGACAACCAGACATCAACAGTAGCTACAATAATGTCTCTTTTCTTTGAAATAGTTGAGCATACTTTCACACACAGTAATATCAAACATAACAATACAGTATAAAACCATTCACAAGAGTGAAAGCATTGCAGGAATTCAAAACCAAATAACAAGAAATGAACAATGGCTTCTATAATACCTCATTTTCCTCAACAAATTTGTCTATGCCATCACACATAATAAAATCCAATAAGCCCACAACAGGATAAAAGAATCAAAACAGAAGAATGAAAGCATGGTAGGACTTCAAAGCAAGATGATAGCAAATCAGCAATGGCTACCATAATGTTTGTTTTCTTCAAAAGTGCTACTCATACTCTCACACTTAATAAAATCAAACAAAATAGAATAAAACCAATCAAATAAATGAATGAAAGCATTGTAAGACTTCAAAGCAATATAATAGGAAACCTTGATTACCATATCCCATTATATTCAAAATATCTGCCTCTATCATCTGATAGCATAAAAATCTATCAAAACAAGACAGAATGAAGCTAAACCTAACAAAATTGTGTAAACAATGCAAGAGTTCAAGATAAAACAATAAGAAACTGACAGTAGTTTCCACCTTTCCTGCCCAGGTATTTCCTCCTCTTTGCTCTTACATTAACTATTTTGCTTTTGAGTCCCATTAACTCCTTCTGTTTCTCATGCAAGGGTTCATGCACATGAGTTCAAACTATTTGGCCATGAACATGATCTCCAGTTGTGTCCATTTACTACCAGAGCCTTGAGATTATTCTACTTTATAGCTGAGTAGCTTTCTACTGCATGAAAATGCCATAACTTTCTTATCCATTCTGTGATTGATGGGCAAGTTACTCTTGCTTTTTTTGTGTCCTGTTGCATGAAACAGTTTTTTTCTCTCCTTTGAATTTCCTTCCCAGTTAAAGGTGTTTCTTGTATACTGTGTATTGAGGGATCTTGCTTCTTCCACTCTCCCTGTGTTTCTTTTTATTGCTGACCTGAGGCCATCTACATTAATGGTTACAACCTGCACTGTCTCTGTCCTGCTATCTTCCTGTTGTTGGCCCTCCACTTTTCCCCTTCACTAGACTGCCTGTCTTGTTTGGTGATCCTTCTCTGCTAATGTTCCTGGAACCTTGGTCATCTTTACTTCTCTCTAGAATATCCTTTAGTGCTCTCTATAGGATTGGTTTGGTGGTCATGAATTCCTTCATAATTACTTCATAAAAGTATTTTTCCATCAATTTTCATAAGTACTTCACGAATTACTTCATAAAAGTATTTTTCCATCAATTTTGAAAGATAGTTTTCCAGAGTACATCAATCTGGGTTGGATGCTGTTTTATTTCAGAGTTTGAAACACTTCACTCCAAAGTCTTCTTAACTTGATGGTTTGTGTTGATAAGTCTGCTGTGATTCTGATTGGTTTTCCTTTATAGGTGATCTGTCTCCTTCTCTAAAATCTTTAATATTCTATTCTTATGCTGAATTTCTGAGATCTTGATTATTATATGTCTGGATGTAGATTTACTTTGGTTATGGCTATTTGGAGTCCTATATGCCTCACTTATCTGCATGCCAGATCCATTTCCTATGTTTGGGAAGTTTTATTCTTTTACTTCTGTGAATATCCTATTAATTTCATTTGTGTTGACCTCTGCTTCTTCATTGATGCCTATAACTCTTAAATTATGCTTCTTTGCATCATCTTGCAGCTGCTGAGTTGTTATTTCCTGATTCTTGAGAGATCTTTCCTTTCCCAATCACTAGCTGCAATCCTATCTTCAAGGTTTGAAATTCTATCTTCAGTCTCTTTCAAGTGGTTTTGCCAGCTTTTGATTGAATTTTTAATTTCCTCATCTCTCTTTGAATCTGTTTCATGCATTGTAATTCCTTTCTACTTTCATTCAAGGTTTCCATCATTTTCCTATGTTCCTCTTTATTGTCTCTGTCTTCTTTAGAGCTGCTGAACAATTCTTTCAGTATGTTTGTGATTTCTTCTCTTACCTGAGATATTATTTCTGATTTGACTGCTTTTAAAATCTCATGGAGTTGTTTCCTTACTTCAGTTGCTATCCTCTTAGAGATTTCAGGTGTGTGACTTCCATATTCTTCCATGACCATAGCTCCCAGACTTATTGTGTGTGGACTAGAGGTCTGAGTTTGCCTTTTGCTCCTTCATCTTGACATTCTCCTGGGTTCCTCCCAACAAGCTGGTTGTGGGGTCCCAGGTACTTCCCACTTTGGCTGCCCCTAGGCAGTGTAATGAGATGGAATAGGCACCTGGGTTCCTCTAATTCCAGATTTACAGGGAGACAACAGGGCATGGAGCAGGCTTCTCAAGACCTATACAGCTACAGTGTGGCATCACAGATGATCATGAGTGTGTGGAGGTGGGACTGCTTCTTAGCCTGTGTGTCTACACTGGGATTCCCATGATGGTGGCAGACACATAGGAGTGTGTTTGTCTGATTCTGCTAGTGGGTGATGGCTGCCTGAGGGAACCAAGGTCCTCCAATGATAGCCTACAGATGCACAGGGCTTACTTGGCTGTGTGTCCCTGCCCCTGCTGACTGCCTGCAGGAAGAAGCTTTCTGGTGGCAGCTCCCTGAGGGTGAAGGCAGATCTGCTGGTTTTCTTTCTCCATGCTGGCCACCTGCAGGACATAGCCTTTTGGTGGCAGCACACAGAAAGCAGAGGTGGATCTGTCTGTCTCTCTTGACCTGCACTGGGTGCATGGAAAAAAGGGCCTTCCAGTGGTGATGCTCAGCAGGCAGACACAGATCTCCTGGTTCTCTCAGCCCTCCTCTTGTTAATTTCTTAATTCTCTGCTGTTTAGCTGTCTTATCTGCTGTATTCATTCAATTAGACATTCTGTCATTCTTAATTTGTTGTGTTTTTTATGACATACTTGAGAATTTTTGGAGTGCCCATTTGTTGCAAAGAAACTGTGAATTTCTTCAGCTACACTTTATCTTGGAAATATCTTATTTCTAAATCAATTTTAAAAGATGGTTTTGCAGAATATATTAGTCTATGTTAGAAGCTGTTTTATTTTAGGACTTGAAACACTTTTTCCACTCTCCTGGCTTTTAAGTTTTTCATTCAAAATTCTGCCATAATTATTGTGAATCTATCATTATAAGTGTTTCACTACTTTTTTTTCCTAATGTCTCTTAATATTCTGTTCTTGTATTGGGCTTCCAGAATTATGCCTATGATGTGTTCTGCTGATTGTGACCATTTTGTTTTATGTGTCTCACTTGTTTGTATATTAAAATTTCCCCTTACTTGTAATGTTTTACCCTAGTATTTTAGTAAACTGTTTTCATGCCTTTGGTGCAGTCCTCTGATTTTTCTCTAATTCCAGTTAAACTGAGATTAGTCTTGTTTGCATTATGTAGGAGCTGTTAAATCCAATTCATGTTCTCTTGCTTGTAAGTAATCTCTCAATAACTGGTCAATGAAAATAGTTCTGTCTTCTTGTTCTGACACTGTCTTCACAGTGATCATTTCTGCTGCTCATACATTTGATACAATTTTTTATCTCCTGAATTTCTATTCAAAACCTTTTTATGGACTCCAGTTCCTTTTTATTCATGGTTATTCATGATTTGCATTGATTTCTTTAGTTCTACCAGCATTTTATTATCATCTTCTGTAGACTTTCTGATTATTTTATTTATTTGAATCATCTATTTACTTATATTTTCTGTTTCTTTTCAAGTGCCTTATTAATCTATTTTATTAACTCCTCTCTTATCTTTTCAAATCCTGGCTCTAATTCATATTGATTTTACTTTACTGCTAATACCAGCCACTTATAATGTTTTTCTAGTAATTCTTACACCTTTTGATCATTGTAAAAAATTATAAATGTCATTTTAAGTTCTTTTAAAACATTACATCTCAGCTGGGCATGGTGGCACATGACTGTAATCCCAGCATTCAGTAGGCTGGGGTGGGAGGATTACTGTAAGTTTGTGCCCAGCCTGGGCTACAAAGTAGTTCAAGGCCACCCTTAACTGAACTGCATATTGAAACATTGTGTCAAAAAGACAAAAAAAATGTATTTTAAACACTACACTTGAAATATTAATTCAAGAGATGATGTCTATAGCTTAAATTGCTGTTTATTTTGGTACAACCAATTTTACTAGACAGTATGTAAATTGATGTTTATTTTAGTACAATCAGTTGTATTAGAAAATATGTATTGTGAAAAATGATAGGTACTTAACTAAAGAAGCAACTCCATGAATATGTAAAGGAACTCAGATCAGAAATAATCTCCCAGGTAAAAGAAGAAATGATAAACATAAAAAAAGTGCTAAAGAAGACATGGTTAAAAAAATTGAGGAGCACTGCAAAAAGATGGAAACCTTGCATGAACAACATAATAAAGCAATACAACACATGAAACAGACTTAAGGAGATATCCAGGAAATCAGAAATTCCATCAAAAGCTAACAAAATTTCATGAATGAATGTGAAGATAGACTTTCAGACCTAGAAGACAAGATTGCAGTTAGTGAACAGGAAAGATCTTTTTAAAATAATAAAGAATCAGGAAATAAAAATTCAACAGTTGTAAGATTATGCCAAGAAAAATAATATAAGATTCATAGGTGTAAATGAAAAAGAAGGTGACAACACAAATGATATCAAAAGGCTACTTACAGAAATAATAGCAGAAAATTTTCCAAACATGGGAAAGGAAACTGATATAAAGTTAAGTGAAGCATATAGGACTCCAGTTTGCCATAACCAGAATAATTCTACACACAGACATATACTAATCAACATCCCAAAAATTCAACATAAGAACAGAATATTAAAAGCTGTTAGAGTAAAGAGACAGATCATCTGTAAAGGAAAGCCCACCAGAATTATAGCAGACTTCTCAACACAAACAATGAAGTAAAGAAGAGCATGGAGTGAAGTACTTCAGATCCTAAAGGAAAACAACATGATGTACCCTGATGTTTCCTTCAAAAGTGATGGCAAAACAAGATACTTCCACAGCAAAAAAACAGCTGAAGAACTTCATGACCACCAAAAACCAACCCTGCAAAGAATACTAAAAGATATTTTAGATAAGACTAAAAAATAGCTACAAATTCAGGAACACCAACAGAAAAAAGCCACTGAGCTAGGAGACAATTAAAAAGAGGGGAAAGATGAAGAACTAATAGCAGAAAGATAACATGATGAAAATGAACCAATATATATCAGTTATAATGGGCTCAATCAGTAAATGGGCTCAATTCACTAATTAAAGAAACAGACTGAAAGAATGGATTGAGAAACAGCATCCAACCATTTGTTGCATACAAGAAACCTCTCTAGCCCCAAAGAAAATTCATAGACTTAAAGTCAATGGATGGAAAGCAATATTTCATACAACCGAAAGTGCCAAAAAGGAGGGGTAGCTGTAATGTTTGCAGACAACATGAACTTTAAACCAAGAATGATCAGAAGAGATAGAGAATGTCACTACTTACTGGTTAGGGGAAATTTTCAAGAGGAAAGGATAATAATCCTAAACATATATGTACCAAATATAGGAGCACACAGCTATGTAAAACAAACATTAATAGAAATGAAAAATCAAATAAGCAATAACACAACTGTAATGGGAGATCTTAAAATTCCATTGACAAAAAGAGACTGATGACCTAGACAGAAAGTCAGCGAAGAAATAACAGAATTGAAACAATTTGTGAACAAATGGACTTAGTAGACATGTGCAGATTGTTCCACTCAACATCAGAATATATATTTTTTTCAGCTACACATGGGACATTCTCTAAAATAGATTATGTACTAGCCCACAAAATTTTTGCTAAAGTAAATGCAAAACAATTGAAATTATCCCATAGGTATTATCTGATCATAGTGCTATAAACTTGGAAATTAATTACAAAAGAAACTGCAAAAACTCTGTCAGCACATGTAAGTTAAATAAAACACTCTTAAATAATCAATGGGTTATAGCTGAAATTAAAGAAGAAATAAAAAATATCTACAAGTAAACAAAAATAAAAATACAACTTACCAGAACCTGTGGGATGCAATGAAAGCAGTCCTCAGAGGGAAATCTATTGCAGTGAACTCCCAGAACAGAACAAATACAAATAAACCTGATATTATACCTCAAACATCTAGAAAAAGAAGAGCAGGTCAAGCCCAAAGCCAAAAGAATAGAGGAAACTATAAAGATCAGAGCATAAATCAATGCAAAAGAGACTAAAAAAACAATACAAGAATTAATGAATTAAAGAATTGGGTCTTTTAAAGAATAAATAAAATTGATAAGCCCTTAGGTAACCTCATTTAAAAAAGGAAAAAAACCCTTCAAATTTAGGCATTAAGACATGAAAAGGATGAAATCACTACAGACTTTGTGGAAATATAGAAGATCATCAATACCTGCTTTGAAAATCTTTACACTCATAAGTTTGATAACACAGAAGAAATGGACCGATACCCAGAAACATACATCAAATGGACAGATTTCTAAAAAACATACCAAATATGAATAAAAATATAAAACTGCTGAAAAACTCAATTTCAGTTCCTGAAATTAAAAGTGTAATTAGAAACTTACCAACAAAATAATGCCCAGATTCTAATAGATTCAGAGCTGAATTCCACAAGAAATTCAAGGAAGACTTAATGCCAACTCTCCTCAAACCTTTCAATGCAATTGAAAGGGAAGCAATCAGCCCTAAATCATTCCTGAAAGCAAATATTGCCCTAATATCAAAACCAGCGAAAGACCCAACCAAGAAGAGAACTATAGGCCAATCCCCCTAATAAACATAGATGCAAAAATCTTCAATAAAATAGCAGCAAAAAAATGCAGAAAACTGTAAAGAAGGTCATATACCACAACCAAGAAGGATTCACCCCAGGAATACAGGGATGGATTAACATAAGCAAATCAATATATGTGATACATTATATCAATAGAGCCCAAGATAAGAATCACATGATCATCTCCATAGGTGCAGAAAAAGCTTTTAATAAAGTCCAACACTCATACATGATAAGAACCCTATGGAAAATTGGAAAAGATGGTCTTTATCTCATTCTGATAAAAGCCATCATGAAAAACCAACAGCCAGAATCATATTAAATAGTTAAAAACTGAAAGCTTTCACTGTAAAATCAGGAGCAAGATGAGGCTGACTACTATCATCACTCCAATTCAATATACTGTTGGAAATATTACTGAGAGCATTTAGAACAAAGAGAAAAACAAAAGGAATAAAGTTAGGAAAGGAAGAGTTTAAACTATCATAATTTGCAGATGACATGATACTATACTTAGAAGACCCACAAAACTCCATTGAAAGACTTCTAGATGTAATAACCAAATTCAGTAATGTAGCTGGATACAAAATCAACATTCAAAAATCAATAGCAATGTTGGAACTTTGGGCGCTGGAGAACAGGCGGCCTACTCGCCGCCCTGGTGAGCAGCTGGTGGCCTGGCAAGCCATTGGCACGCCAGGGCGAGAAGAATCAGCGACTCCTAAGCTCTGCATCATGTTGGAACTTTGGGCACTGGGAGAACAGGTGGCCTACTGACCACCCTGGTAAGCAGCTGGGGCCCTGCCTGTGCTAGGGCTAAGAATCAGACATTGATCCCCCCCACCCCCCCGTTAACAAGTAGGCACCAGCGGTCTGAGTTTCTTTTTGGAGAATGAATGTATACAGCGTGGCAAGTAAGTGGGATTCCCTTCTACCATCTCTTTGAAGGCAAATATTTTTATCACTGTTTTGCTCAGTTTTGATTAACGGTACTGCTTTATTCAATATTCTATTTTTAAAAGTTATATATTTGCTTCCATTTTCCTCTACTTGATTCAAAGAACAGCTAATGTGAACAAAATGGGCTGTACTATTGAGCCCATTGCTCATGTCCTGTTGACCTGCTCTGCTGTTCTGTGGTAGTTTTATTGCAGTGCGGTCGCATGGGTTTGTTCTGTCTTGTTCTGCTGTATTTTGCTACCATCAAAAATAAAAAATAAAGTAGATTAGAAAGTAACAAAATACCTCTAAAAATGTCCCAACTCCACCAAAGCTAATCCATGGATCATGGATGAGGAGAAACTCAAAAACAAGGCAACAGAATTATATAAGGTGATAACAAGTATATAACAACAACAAAACAAGTCAGTAAGGTACTGAGAAACCTGAAACAGGATATAACTAAGCAGATAATGGACTTAAAAAGTAAAAAGAAGAAAAGAAAGTGCTCTAGAGGCTATGGCTGCATGTATGTTTAAGTGTTACTTAACACTTAAGTAGGATTGATAACCATGTTGCTAAGTTGTTACTGGATCATTGAACTTCTTTGCAGTATTGCTGTTTGAATGCCCACTTGGTATGCTTTAATTTTGTGACTTTAACAACTATGTCTAAGAAGACAATATGTAATTTATCAACTAGTGATTTCTTACTGCTTTTTTTTTCTGAAATTCTGTATTGTTTCTCCCCCTTTTTCTGTTTTGCTTTATTTTTCCACTTGAAATAAAAATTTAAAAATGCATAATTGCTATTGTAAAAAAGAAAGGAAATAGTAAGTGCTATAAAAGATATAACTGCATGAATATTCAAGTGTATAGGATTGATAACCATACTTCTAAGTTCTTGTTGAATTTCAGATCTGTTTGCAGTCTCACTGCTTGAGAGTCTACTTTGTATTCTCTAATTTTGTAACTTGAACAACTATTTCTAAAAGGACAATATGTAATTTATCAACCAGTGATCTCTTACTGTTTATCATTTTTTTTGAAATTCTATAATATTTCTACATTTTTTCTGTTTTTTTCTCTTTAAATAAAAAATTAAAAAAAGAGAGAAAATAGGAAGTGCTATAAAAGATATAACTGCATGTATATTTATGTGTGCAGGATTGTTACCCATATTTCTTAGTTCTTGTTTGATTGTTGAACAGATCTGTTTGCAGTCTCACTGCTTGAGTGTCCATTTTGTGTGCTTTAATTTTGTAACTTGAACAACTATTTCCAAAAGAGCAATATGTAATTTACCAACTAGTGATTTCTTACTGCTTATGTTTTTTTGAAATTCTGTAATATTTCTCTCCTTTTTCGGTTTTATCCCTTTAAATAAAAAATTAAAAAAAATCAATAGCATCCCTGAACACAAAAAACAAAGCCACTGAGAGAGAAAAAGAGAGACCACACCCTCACAATAGCATCCCAAAACATGAAATACTTAGTAATCAAGCTAACAAATGAAGTAAAAAATTCATTCATGAAAATTAGTCTTCTGAAAAATAAATCAAAAAGGATCTCAGACAATGTAAAGATGTTTCTTGTTCACGGATAGGAAGAACAAATGTTGTGAAAATACCCATTCTCCCAAAATTGTTTCAGACTTGATGCAATTCCAGTCAAAATACCATTAGCATACCTCACAAATGTAGAGAAATCATTTCTAAAATTCATCTGGAACCAGAAAAGACCTAGAATAGCAAAGGCAATTCTGGGCAACAAAGACAAGCAGGAGATATCTTAAACCTTGACTTGAAATTACACTACAAAGCTACTGTGATAAAATCAGCATGGTTCTGATATAAAAACAGACCTGGAGATCAATGGAATAGATTGGAAGATACAACCACAACTAAAAACACATTCATTAGAACAAAGATAGCATCTTTAATAAGTAGTGCTGGAAAAACTGGCTCTCCATATGCCAAAAACTAACACCAGACCCATGCTTATCACCCCATACTACCATAAAGTCAAAATGTATTACATATTTAAATATTAAAACAGAAACACTAAATCTACTGGAAGACAAAGTGGGTAGAAATCTTGAAGACATAGGGGTCTTCAGAGAATTCATGAACAAAAATCAAACTACATGAGAAACACTTCTTAGAATCAACAACTGGGGATCTCATCTTACTAAAAAGTTTTTTGGATGTCAAAATAATCTCCAACATAGTAAAAAGAAAATCCACAAATCGGGGGAAAAAATCTTAGTCAACTGTCTATCAGACAAAGGACTTCTATCTAGAACATATAAAGAATTTTAAAAAACCAGACCTCCAAAATTCAAAGATCCTATCCAAATGGGCATCTGAGATAAATATGCACTTCACAGATGAAGAAAGACAAATGGCAAATAAGTACATGAAAAAATGTTCAACATCCTTTGTCATTAGAGAAATGCAAATTAAAACAACACTGAGATTCCATCTCACTCCAGAAAGAATAGGCAGGATCAAGAAAAACACCTATAACAAATGCTGGAGAAGCTGTGGGGAAAAAGAAACACTTTTGCACTATTGGTGTGAGTGTAGATTGGTGCAACCACTGTGGAAATTGTGTGGAGTTTCCTCAGAAGCTAGGAGTGGAGGTCCTATTTGACCCAGTTATTCCACTTATGAACATATTCCCAGAAGAACTGAAAGAATCATATCACAGTGATGTATGTATACCCATGCTTATAGCAGCACAATTGTAATAGCTAAACCTTGGAAATAACCCAAATGCCCATCAGCTGAGGAAAGGATAAAAAGATGTGGTAATTTTACATAATAGAGTACTACTCAGCTATAAAGAAAGACTACATCAAGGCTTTTATAGGTAAATGGAAGCAACTTGAGGCCATAATCATAAGTGAAATAAACTCACATGTGTAAGTATTGTATTGTCTCAATGTAAGAAACTAAAAGAGTAAGATACAAAATTTTTAATAAATATTATGAAAGGCTAAGAGGAAAAAATAACAAAGACAGGGAAAAGTAGAAAAGAAGGAAGAGAAAACAAATAAAATATAAATTTGTATATATACACTTAGGATTACTCTGATGATTGTACTACTAATTCTATTAGTTCTTGGAACAAAACAACATCCATAGGATTAGATCAATTTTACATGACTATACCTGATAATTTGAGTAAGACTTTTGAAGATAACTATGCAAAAAAATGAAAATTGTTATGCTCCTACCATTTGTTTTGAAAGTCTACATTCTTATTAGTTTGGGCTCTTAGTTACAGTTCTTTATTGTTTTGTCTTTCCCTCTAATAAAGAAGGGATAGATGTACATGTACAGGCTTATATATGCCTAGAACTACACTTAAGGTGTTTATAAGGATTGATTTTAGTATGTGTGATGGTATGAGCAACTCCACTGAAGAATATGAGACCTCATGTTAGCCATTGGTGATTTCCTATCATTTTGTTTTGAAGTCCAATAATGCTTATATTCTTGATTTTGATCAGATTTAATCTGCTTTCAATTATTTGATTTCAAATATATATGAAGGTATAGACAGCTATTTTGAAGAAAATAAGAGACATTATGGTAGCCATTATTGATTTTTCTAGTGTCTGGTCTTGAAATCCCTTAAGGCTCTTATTCTGTGTTTTGGTTGCTTTTATATTATTTTGATTTGTATTGACTTATTGTGTGTGAAGGAATGGATAACTATTTCAAAGAATAAGAGACATTATGGTAACCACTGTTGATTTCCTGCTGTCCTTTTCTGAAATTCTGTGTTATTTGCATTGTTTTACTCTGCTCTGTTTTATTCTGTTATGTTGCTTTGCTTTTTTTGTTTTATTTTATTTAGAATAAACAAAGAAAAATCATAATTCAAAATGATCTTGACATAAGAAATGGTAAGTAGCCACAAGATAATGACCTACTTGAACAATAGTTCTAGGAAAAACTGTATGCAACGGCAAAATAGTAAATCTTTTTTTACCCTTTTCTTCCTATGTAGATATACATTTTCACTGACATATTTGAACTCTTGGGAATGCTTTACAGGAAGCTTTAAATCAGAACTGCTCTCAGAGGTAAGCTTCATTTATTAGACCTTATGATTTGGTTTAGGCTTCTTTTTCCAAGATCTTGTCGTATTAGCAATGTTGTGACATAATGGGAACCATCTGGAATATCTCTAATCAAAGCTGCCAAAGACACTGAGACTAGAAATAATCACTAATTCTCTTTAATCATCGAGTAGCAACAATTCCTAGGTAGCCTGAACCATTTTCTTCCACTGTCGACCCTACAATACTGATATATTTGGAAGTCTGGGGCTCACTGTTGGTTCAAATTTTCAAATTATACACAGAGAAACTGCCTTTGTCTCCTTCCTTAGTGGCATCTCCTGAAGAAATAGTCTAACCTTTTGTTCATTTTTGATAAATAAAAATTAAAGATAATATTTATGTGGAGCTTTCATTGTGTATGGTAATCACCAAGACAGTTCAGTCTTTTTATATTTCAGAATAAAAGCAAATAAGAAACCAGTTCTGATGTTATTTTCTTAAAATAAGTATTTTGAAAAAAAAGTGGTTACTCTAGATGTTTGAATTTCAGATATTCTTCAAATATGAATTTGAATCATCTGTGTTTCTCTTGTTCTTCATAATTCTTTCATATTTTATATATTATGCATTGTCTGCTTCCCTGTCTGTTCTCTTCCTGAAATTATTGTCATGGTAGCTATCTGAGGTTCTCTTACAGCTTCACTTCCTCACTGCCTCTCATCCAATGCACTTCTCAAAGAATAAGGGACCTAAGAGAATAAAGCTCTGGGCATTCCACAACTACACCATGCTGGTGTCCTAGGAAAGATTAAATTCAGGACAAAAGACATGTGGTGTGAAGATTTCCCTAAGGCAATGCTTTCCATTCACTTGGGCCTCCTTTATGTTCATCATAGTTGAAAACCTACCCAATCCAATGATCTGAGGGCTATCTCCACATTATTGATGACCTGCCCTGGGCTCTTTGCTGCCCCCTCACCAGTAACGGATTTGTCTCCAGGATCTTATACTGAGGGTTCAACATCTAGAGCTATTTACATTACTAGCTGTGGTTATGAGGGTTCCTTTAAAGCAGAGCCAGAGAGAAAAACCTGGTGTAGGTGTTGGTCTTGAAAGATGATAGGGTAAGGAAGAAGGAACACATAGAGTGATAATCAAACATGAATATATGATGGTAGAGAAAGTGGACTGAATACCAGGGGCTCTAAAAGCAAAGAAAGTGTCTCTAAGACAGAGGAATGTCTGATGTTCTCGTCTACCTTATTCACTTCTGAAATATTTCCTGGTTGCAACTATGCATAGATTGAAGGAGGCCCTGGTGGCTTCTAAGAAATTGTGGCAGAAATTTGAAAGACATCTTGTACTTTTGAAGTGAGACACTGCCAACAGTGTCAGTACAATTTAAAATCTACGTGGAATCTTTCAATACAGAGGTAGGTGAAAATAGGTTAATAAAATAGCTCATACAAAATCTTTTAATTCCAGTCTCATTTACTAAAACTACTGGGCCTCTGTAAAGCTATTTCTTTTCTAATTTATTAATGTGACACTGATATGTAATCTCACCAGGAGGGTATGATATACAATGATTATTATTTATAATAAATTATGTGACTCTTCTCAAAGTGTATTCAGTGGTTTAACTAACCTACAAAAGCACTTAGATGAATAAGAATTCATTCTGGACAATTTGGATAAAGGTCTATATGAAATATACTTAATGATCATAATATTCAATGAATATTATGTTTTTGAAGATTCATGAGCTGACTTAATTTTAGGAAATATTACAGTTGTTTTATTTAAATATGCAACTCCCCTTCTTCTTTCTTTCTTTCTTTCTTTCTTTCTTTCTTTCTTTCTTTCTTTCTTTCTTTCTTGCAGTTCTTTCTTTCTTTCTTTCTTTCTTCATTTTACTTTTATCTCCACTTCTTATTAACATCACAAACAGTATCCTTAGGTATACATTTGAAAATTTGGAGATAGTTTGTGTAACTTGTTTGTTTCAATGCTGATCAGCTGATAAATATAAATAGTGCATGTTATGGAAACAAATGAAGTAGAATGGGAAGCTGCCATCTTCAGCTCTTGAAGGGGATATTTGTATAGATTCTACAGAACATAGTCTTGTATTTTACAGTTAATTTATTGATAGTGGTCAATGGGAAGCTGTAGGGGAAGTTTACAGGACAAGAAATTATCTGAATATACTAGATTTTAATTCATATCCTTATATTTGATATCTTAGTATCATTATTGAAAACTGAGTTTCAAATTTTACAAAACTTGAAAAAATTCAAAATTTGACAAAAGTTACTAAATAATTTGGATTTTAGTCCATTAAGAGGTACCAACCTGACAGTTTTCCTCAGATGCAGTCAGTCTGAAATATGAGAAGGCTAACCAATTATTTCTTCAAAGTTTAACATAGCAGAAACCACTCATCTAAGTGCTCAACCTACAGCATACTTCATTTCCATGATACATTTTCAAAACTTTTCTCACTTTCTCAGAAATAAACATAACTCTTGAATGAATGAAACTTCAGCATGCAAGGATATCATGATTAAAAGAATCATAGAAATATTAGCATCTTTACACTGAACATAATTCACTGAGGTTGTGAATTAAGGGTCTTGTTAATGGAAAAAAATGTCTAGTCTGTGATTCATATTCAGTGCACATCGATTTTATGAAATATAAACAAATACGTGAAGATTCTCCACCTAAAACAACTCTTTCTTTTCTTGGGGAACATTCAGAACCCTTCCTCTCATTATCCAGACCATCCTGCTTCTTACAGACCAATTGAAGTTGTACCCTAGTTTGTAGAATTGATGACTTTTACCAATACAAAATGCGAATACAGATCTCTGTATTGCATCTTATTTTCCATTGTGTTTCATCACTGATTAGAGAATTGTCTATAGAAGGATTACCAGTGGTTAATATAAAAAGGTCATTAAATGAACAGTTGTGTTTATGTTCTTCAAAGAATGAAAGATCTTTAACTATGTCTCACAAAAAACACTGAAGTAAAATATTTCCCCAGGACATAACACTTGACACTGATTTGTAGCAAAGGGAACAAATTGCTGAAACTGTGCTTTACATTCAACATTGTCCTTAACTGTATTCTGGGTATTCTGGGCCACTCAGTTCATAGTTTCCATTCTGGGTACTCTAACATATTTAATATCCTCCTCTGGTTGTTGGTTTGTTTGTTTAAAAACCTTTGAGAAAAAGAATATTTTTCTCTCAAGATGGAGTGACTGTCACAGTAGCACAGTGTTAGCCTTTGTAGATCCTGGAACTTTTCCTTCTAGGCCAGTGACTGCCAACTTTTAGAAGTTTGAAAGATAAAAACAGCACACTGTGGCACAAGTGCCATTGGTTTGTCACCAGTTTTCTAGTTAGAACTTAGCAGTGGAGAAAATATGTATTTTTTTTAACTTGAAATAAGGATATGATCTATTTAACAACTTTGTACGCTACTCCAATTCTCAAAAACAAAAGATATTTATTTTGCAATTAATTTAATTTTTTATTTTAAAGAGAATAAAACAAAACAAATCAAATCAAAACAAAACAGAACAAAGCAGAACAGAGTAAAACAATGCAAATAACACAGGATTTCAGAAAAAAGCAGCAGGAAATCAACAGTGGCTACCATAATGTCTCTTGTTTTCTTCAAAATAGTCACACATACCTTCACACACAATAAATTAATACACATCAAAATAATATAAAAGCTACCAAACACAAGTATAAAAACCTTAAGGGATTTCAAGACCAGACACTAGAAAATCAATAATGGCTGCCATGTCTCTTGTTTTCTTCAGAAAACAGCTGTCCATACCTTCATATATACTGAAATCAAATAATTGAAAACAGACTAAAACCAATCAAAACCAAGAATAAAAGTATTATTCACTTTTGAATCAAAATGAAATCATCAATGGCCACCATGATATCTCATTTTCTTCAGTGGAGTTGTTCATACCATCACACATACTAAAACCAACACTTGTAAACTCTTTGGGTGAAGTTTTAGGCATATATATGCCTATATATGTACATGCTTCCTTTCTGCATTAGAGTACACTGCATTTTAGATACTGATTTATACATGCGTTTTCTTAAAGACAATTATGTTGTCTAATAGGATTAGCCCACTGTGTAGTAACATTTAGGGTTTTAAGACTTTCATAGTAACAGTTCTCTGAGCAAAATTAATTACAAAATTTCCTATCTTTTTTATTAAAATAGGTTGTAATGTATATAACTTAGCTGGCCATGATTTATGATTTATGTTTTATGAAGAGATTTCCAGTGCCAAATACTTTCCTTAGGGCAGTCTTCATCTCCTTGTTCCTCAGGCTGTAAATCAGAGGATTGAGGAGGGGTGTAATCACAGAATACAATAAGGCCACAATTTTCTGCACCTCCACTGGGTGCCTTGATGCAGGGATAACATACATAACTATAACAGAGCCAAAGAACAGAAACACCACAGCCAGATGAGAAGCACACGTGGAGAAAGCCTTGCTTTTGCTCGCTGCTGAGGGCATCTGCACCACAGCCCAAATCACCAGTGCATAAGAGCAAAGGATAAAAAGAAAAGTGCCAGTTATGAAGATGGCATTGAAAGTAGAGTAAATGAACTGGGTAATTGTGTCCTCAGAACAGGACAGCATCATCAACGGGACAGGATCACATACAAAATGGTTAATGATGTTAGGGCCACAGTAGGGTAACTGTGAAATGAAAACAACTGGAGTGACAAAAAGGATCAACCCACAGGACCATCCCATAGCAACAAGGCCAGTGCAGAGCTGTCTGGTCATGATGTGTGGATAATGCAGAGGGCGGCAGATGGCAAGGTACCTGTCAAAAGCCATGATGCACAGGTAGAAGCCTTCATCACATCCAAAGGAAAAGAAAAAATAGAACTGTGCAAAACAGCTCACAAAGGAGATGGACTTGGTTGTGGAGATGAAGTTGGCTAACAAGTTAGGGACCGTTGTGGTGACATAGCATATTTCCAGGAGAGAGAAATTTCCCAAGAAGATGTACATGGGTGTGTGGAGACGGTGGTCTCCCTGCACAGCACAGGTGATGGCTGTGTTCCCCAGGAGGGTCAGAGTGTAGGCCACTGAGAAGAGCCCAAAATAGAGGAGCTGCCTTTCTGGACTGGAAGGGAAGCCCAGGAGGATGAAGTGGGTAACGGAGTTTGTGATTTCTTTCTTGGACACATTCATTTCTCTGGAAGACAGGAGATGGCACCAGTTGTTAAATTTAATGTAGAATACTGATTTAATGAAACTACGAGATATATCATTTTGTTAGTGTAATAAATCACGGCATTTCTGTTTGAAACACCTGAATTGTGATCTCCATATCACACTCCCCAAGTACGTGACTTCGTTTTTAAAAGATATAAATAATAGCGCAAATAAAATATGTGTGACAAATACGCAGCAAATCAAGTTACATTTTGAATTTTGCAATTTTAATATCTCACTATCTCTATTTGTATCTGTTTTCTTGGTTTTACTGTACAGTATACTTTCTATCCATGCAAATAAATGCATGTGGAATTCTTACTATGATCATGTAACTAAAAATTTTACTTCAATAACATTGATGACACCAAATAAAATTGAGCTCATATTCAGACATCACAATCAGTCCTCTTTCAGTGTGATACAACGAAAGGCACAGGGACTATCCTTCTTTGTGTTTTATAATAACATTGGAAACCAATGGCATCAGAACTTCTCTGGCATCAGGATTTATGTTTTTAAGAGACCATACCTACTTTTTACTTGATATTTAAATATTGCTTTCTCTCTAGTTCACTAATTCAAGTCTACCATCTGGGAAAGAATCATACACATTTGCCTGTTAAATCAACTGGTTGAATAATGTGAGTGTGTGTGTGTGTGTGTGTTTGAAAATTCTATATACCGCACGGGGCAATTACCCTAAGGAAAGAACCTCCTCTAACAGTTTTCCTGCAGAAACATTGTAAAATAGAAGTTCTTGTGTGACTTTGTGTAGATTCCAATATTTTCTTCATAATTAATGTCCTTTTTTTCTTGTCTCTGCTACACAAACACTGGTGCTGTGTTACACCCATGGTAGCCATTTCCTATTATGGCAGTCTTGAGACACAGAATATCTTGCTAAAATAAATAGAATTTATTTATGTATTTTGCAGCATTTGGGGATTGAACTCAGGACCTCGTGCTTCCACACAGCCACTGTGCCCCTGAGCTATATCCCCAGCCCTTTATTTGTGTTAAAAATAATTTGGTTTTGAGCTTGCACCTAAGGCCTGTGCATGTTTAGCTTGTGCTCTACTATTGAGCTACAATCCAGGTCTTATTCAAACTTAAATTTTTGATTTGTAACTATAATTTTTGTTTTTGGTAAGGGATATTTCCAGTACAGCATAGTGATGTTCACTTCGTTGCATTGGTCCATGCATATAAAATGTCTTCATTACTTTCATTTCTTCACTCCGCTCACACGTGCAGCTCCCTCTTCCCAATGCTGGCCTCCAATTGCAAAATTGACCTTCTTGTTTCCAAACATCTGTTCACCTTTAAAAATTCATTCATTTATTTATATTTTAGATTTTGTACTTAAGAGAAACCTCAGAAAATTTAACTTTCTGTGTTTGACTCATTTTGACTAACATTATAGTCTCAAAAGCATTTTATATTAAATTACTACATATGAACTTTTACTGGACTTTTTGTACTATATCTAAGTCATAATGACTTTTTCTACTATATCATTTTGTCTAAAGGCAACAAGTTATGATACTAGGCCAACTTGAACATTCCTAACAACATTAGAATTGAAAAATAGACTGTCTTTCAATTCAAACTTTTTAAATTGTTCATATATATTGAGTATATAATATACATAAGCAGAGAAAAAGAAAAATCCTATTGTTAAGAAGCAATTGCTACTCATACATTTCAAAATTATTTTTACTGTGAAATGCTTACAAATTATTCTCCTCCGTACTTTCACTGAAGAAAACATCCATCTAAATACCACATGTTTTAGTAGTTATTTAATGTCTTCATAATCCAATGACTTCATTTAAAAATCTCATTTAATTTAGTTCTTCATATCCTAGTCTCTAATTGCTCTGACACAATTTCCAGACATCTTAAAGAATTAATTTCTTTGAGACTGTAACCCAACTGTAATATTTCAAATTAAAGACAATACTTACCCAGTTTGAATATTGTCACAATATTTCTTGTGGATCATTGCTGTATAAAATCACAATTTTAAGAAAATCCTATGTGTGAAGCAAATAAAAGTACACATAGGTTAAGTGGGTTTGTCATCTAAAGAAGCATTGTTTTCCATAAAAACAAAGGATAAAGTTGTTGAGACTGATATTAACATGTAGCTTGAGGAGATGTGACATCAGAGGAGAATAAGAAATTTTCCATTATTTCTTCATTGAAAAAGCACCAAAATTAGTATGATCCTGATAATAAATTTACCTCCAAAAATTTTTAGTTGCATATTCTTACACAAAACCCCTAGGTCTCTTTATAAATGAATTAAATATTATTAAAGATGTAAGAAAATTTCAAATATACATATCTGACTCTCAGTAAAATAAAACTAGATTAATAGTTTAAGATGTTATGTCTGACCTTTGTTTTGAATCAATATTTACATATTTAGAACAAGAAGAAAGTGCTTGGCTATAGATTCATTTTGCATAACACAATCAGTTGTTATAATAAGGTATTCCAACATTTGATTCACTCCTTAGTTGGGTGCTAAGAAGCAAATCCAATGAGGAGAAATAAAATATTACTACACAGAGTAAAAACCATGAGATCTGAAGAAGTGGATGATCCAGTTTAGAACGTGCCATGCATTCCAAAGTGTGAATTTTAAGATTTTCGTGCAGCATCATGTGGTCAAGATGAATGCACAGATCAAAGTATCGTTGCTCTTTATGTACTCTTATAAGAACCTTTTGAGATTTGAAATCCTCTTCTTTGATATTTTAAAAGTACGTATTCAACTGATGGGAGACTTTAGAATATTATTTATTCACAGTGAAGTCCTAAGCTCCCTAGTTCCCTGAGGAATGCAACAGTGTTCTTACCACATCTCACGCTCTAAAGAGCAAAGCATTACAAAAGGTTCCTGGGGAGATAATTAAGCAGTAATAGAACTTGTTATAACAGTCATATAGGAAAGTCTACTTCTAAATTTCCTGCTTTAATTGTGATGAAAGAAGACACATAATTTGTCCACAGATATTTCTCAAATTTGTTGTTTGGAGACGTCAGTTGCATTATGATCACCTCTAGGAAGACTGACATTTTAAGTGCTAAAACTGGTGTAGTTTTATTTGACCAACAATTATGGAATTCTTAACAAAGTGTGTGTATAGAGCAGGGTAAACAAAAGGGAAAAAAAACCCTTCAACATGTGGAAGATTAATTGAGACACAACATGGAAAAAGGAAAGGGCATTCTGCACGTTCTCTTCAGCTCCTGGCTCATGCTTTATGAGACAGGAAGAATGAATCTATACATAGACACCAGGAAAGCTGGAGACTTCAATGACTCCAGGGAGAAAAGCACTGGTGAACTGGACCAGCAGATGCTGTTCACTGTAACAGCCAGTGAGTGACTCTACTCTATGTGCCTGTCAAATTCTCCAGAGAGAGTCACTGCCTGCCATTCCAGGGAAGTACCAATTGACCCTAAGACTCAGAGCAGCTGTGGATTAGCTTCAGTTCAAGGCTAAGTGTCACACTCCTACAGTGACTGGGAGAGGCACAGCCATGGGAGATATCCCTGGTCAACAAGCTGCAGGCAGGCTGGCAAGAGACCCTCAGAGGAGAATAATAAGCTATATGATCCAGGGCCAACTTCCATGGCCAAAGGTCAGGCTCAGCCTGAATTGCAGTGGGTTTGAAAGTTCCAGAATTAGCATCCCTACCCTAATCCTACTGCCTTTTTCTTGGTGATTATATATAGCACAGATCTGGTCTCTGACTGCCCTCTTTATCTGATAGCGACCATAGAAACATGTCTTAAATTGGACACTGCCCCAAAATTGTAGACCCTAGAAGAAAACTACAAGTTCAAAGTCACAGAGAAATATTCTTTTAGTTTTTATTTGGTTGGTTGGTTGTTTTTAGTGTTATGTGAGTGTGTTGTATTTTATGTTTTTTTTCTTTTTGCCTCCATTCTTTTTCACAAGTTTCCTAGGCCTCGGGGATTCTTCCTTTGTCTTTGTGTCTTCCTTCTCGTTTCTTTTTCTTCTTTTTTCTCTTTTTTTGCCTCCTCTCACTTATAATTTTTATCCCATTAATTATTTCTCTCTTTTATACTCGGGTACATTTTTCTCTCTGTTTTGTCATCTTTTACTTCTTGCCAGCTTTGTCTCTTTTATCAAATTCTATAAATATCCTTCTACTCTGAGGTCAGATCCCTTCTACCAATTCTCTCTTCTCCTTCTCATAGCACAGGGTTTAAGATTTCAAAGGTCTCTTTTTTAATTCTCCCATTCCCATACCCTATACCTTTAATAGTCTAACCATAACGCTTTACTAATCTTTTTATTGGTAATAGTGTGTGCATACCAGTGAATTAATTTTACCCTTTGTGGAGACATAGATGCTGCTTGTAGTACACACTAGCTATAGGTCAATACCTGGGTTGCCTTAATGCTCACATCATAATTGCCAGTTTCTTTAGGGTTAAGGGTGGTTCATAATTTGTTCTTATCATATGTTAAGATCTATTTTGTCTTGGCTAATATTACAATAGCTGATTTGCTTGATATTAAGAGGGTCACATAATTGCTATTTTCCTGTAAGCCAACACTCAGCTTCTTTTGGCATTAAAATTACTAAGGTACATTTTTGGACAGTTTGGTCCCTGGGGTACCTACACTGCATTCTCTCCTCTCAAATTAATATAGGTGTTGGATACTGGAACTGTGAAAAAGAATTATTTTTAGCCATGCCTAAATTAAACCTCTAAGAAGCAATTAAAAATATTTTTACACTAGCAACAAAGTCATCCACAAATCTCAGCACAAAACAAGATGAAGAAAAAACCTAATAGAGACATGAGAAGAGAAGGAAACCAAATGTCTCCCAAAATTTCCAACTCCCCAGAAGCCAATTCAAGAGACACAGAATGACAGAATAGCATTAGTCACACATATGAATTACTCTAAAGGATATCAGTGGAGGTTAGAAAACTGTGGTACTCAGCAGAATTAGAGAAGATATAACTAAACAGACAATGAAAATAAACCCAAAAAGATTCAGGATCTTTCAGAAGACTCTAATGAAATCTAGATGAACTAAACAAAGTGATACAAAACGCAAGTGACTGGTTTAGCACAGAATTAATGTACATGAAAAGAAATTCAGGACATTAAAAATCATATTGAAATATGGGCAGTGGAAATGATCAACACAAAAACAGAATTACAGAACTAGAAGACAATGATGCCTTTAAAGACCAACTATTCAAAGACAACTTAAAAACAACTGAACATGAAAAATGAATCCAAAACCTGATATGTGATGCAAATACTAATCTAAGAACAACTACAATAAATGAACAAGCAAAAGATGACAAAACTGGCATGCAAAGTCTGCTCAGACAAGTAATGACAGAAAGTTTCCCAAATATAGGAAACAAAATGAATAACAAGAGATAAGTGAGGCATATAGAACTTCAACTAACCATGACCAAAAAAGAACCTCTCCAAACCACATTACACCCAAAAGTTTCAGAAGTCCATTACAGGAACATATAATCTTAAGAGTTATTAGATAAAAATCAATGAATCATATATAAAGGTAAACTCATTAGAATTATAGCAGACTTCTATACAGAAAACTTCAATCCAGAAAGGCTAGGAGTGACGTGTTTGAAGCCCTAAAAGATAGCAACTTCCATCTCAACTTATTTGTTTTGAAAAACTTTGCTTTAAAATTAGTGGGGAAATAAAGTATTTCCATGACCAGGAGTACCTCAAGAAATTCATAACCATAAAACTAGCATTACAAAAACTTCTCAAGAATATCCTAGAAAGAGACAATAATGGCAACATTGTCAGTAAGTAAAAAATAATGAGTATACCTGGTGGAATGAGACATTGAGAAAAGATGAGGAAATGAAGAAATACACAACATAAAAATATTGCAATCACAAGAACAAGTCAATACTCTCATTAGTAATGCTCAATGTGAATGGTTTTGATTCACCAATCAAACAATACAATTGGCAGCAACACAATGGTCAAGAAACAAAACTCAACAATATACATTATACAAGAAACATTTAATTTTGAAACATCCACATTAAAATCAAAGATTGGAATATCATTATTCTTTCCATATGTATTTCTTGAAGGACCAGTGAGGCTGAACATTTTGAAATTTATTTATTGGCCATTTGTATTTCTTCATCTGAGAAGTATCTATTTATTTCAGATGCTCATTTTATGATTTATTTTTAAAATTTTGGTATGTCTAAAGTTTTTTAGCTTTTTTTATATTCTGGTTATCAGTCTTTTCAAAAGTAACTGGCAAAACAACTTTCAATTCTGTAGGTTATCTAGACTCTATTGGTGATTTCTTTTCTATGCAGAAGCTCTTTGATGAGATCCAATTTGTTGATTTTTGATGTTATTTCTTATGTAACTGGTGCTTTGTGCAGAAAGTCTTTGCCTGTACCTGTTGCTTCAAGTGTTTTACCCATTTTTTTGTTTTATGATGGATTAAATGTTTCTGTTCTAATGTTTAGACCTTTGGTGTACTTTGATTTTAGTTTTGTTCTTGGTGATAGCTATGGATCTAGAATCAGTCTTTGGCATGTGGATAGCACATTTACCTCCACTATTTGTTAAAGAGGATTTCTTTCACCTAGCAAAAGGATTTGGCACCTAATTGAAAGGTAGCATCCTCTATTCTGTTCCACTGCTCCGCAAGTCAGTTACTTTGCCAATAGCATACTATTTTTTCACTGTAGTTCTGTGGAATTACTTGAAATCTGGGATCATCATGCCCACTACCTTCCCTTTTGGCTCAGATTGCTTTTGCTATTCTGGGTCTCTTCTCATTTCATATGAATTTTAGTATTTCATTTTCCAGTTCTGTAATGAATGTCATTGGCATTTTTATTGGGATTACATTAAAAGTACATAACAATTTTGTATGATTGTTTTGACAGTATTGCTTCTGCTTATGCAAGAACAGGGGCCATCTTTCCATTTTTGTATATCTGCTTCAATCTTTTTTTTAAAGGAGAATAAAACAAAAGAGGACAGATCTAAGCAGATCAGAAGAGAACAATGTAAGCAACACAGCACTTCACAACAGGACAATTGGATATTAACAGTAGCTATCATAATGTCTCATTCTTTGAAATAGTTGAGCTTAGCTTTCCACACAATAATGGCAAACATACCAAAGTAGAATAAACAACTCAAGAGAATGGAAGTATTCCAAGGCATTCTGGACCAAATAACCAAAGATGAACAATGGCTGCTGATTTATCTCATTTTCCATAAAAATTTTGTTTTTACTATCATACATATTAAAATCTGAAATGACACAACATGATAGAACCAATGGTAATACAAAAGCATGGTAGGACTTCAGAGCAATATGAACACTGGCTAACATACTGTCTTGTCTTCAAAGTAACTATTCATATGATCACATATATTAAGATCAAACAAAACAGAATAAAACCATTCCAAACAATGAATGAAAACATAAGACATCAAAGCAGTATAATGGTGAACCATGATTTCCATAAAATCTTCTGTACTCTTACCATTTCTTACACTAGGGAGACTATATGGTATTTATACATTTGAGCTTGATTTATTTCACTTATGAGTATAGATTCAAGATGCATCCATTTATTTATAAATATCTCAATGTGATCATTCTTTATAGCTGAGTAGTACTCCATTGTATAAAAGTACCACCAATTTTTTATCCATTCTTCGGTTGGGGGGCACTTAGGTTGTTTCAAAGATGTGGCTATTACAAATTGTGCTGCTATAAACATGCTTGCACATATATTACTGTGGTAAGATGTTTTCAGATTATCTGGGAATATGCCCAGGAGTGGAATAGCTGGGTCAAATGGAATCTACAACCCTAGCTTTTTGAGAAATCTCCAGATTGACCTCCACAGTGGTTGCACCAGTCTACACTCCCACCAACAGTGCAGAAGAGTTCCTTTTTCCCCACAGCCTCTCCAACAGTGATACATTATTATTTAGAGAAAGACATACAGAAATACTGCACTGTAACCAAAATCATAAGAGGTGTTTATTTTTCTTGGCATTTGATTATATTTTATCCATTTATCCTATGAAAATATGGCATCATATTTTTGTTATGCATAACAATAACAACATGCAACAGTTACAAAATCAGAGTGTGCACCACCATGGAACTCTTGTGACTCTCAACAAAGGAATAAAGGCACAAAGGGTAACATGATTTCTAAGAAAAACCACAGTAGTAAGTGTTAGAGGAATATAGGCTTCATAGTAGCCTATTTTATTACTAACATTTTATCCTATATGTGAAAGATTGAATCAGAAGAATAATAGAAACATAAACTGAGAGAAATAATAAAAAATAATAAAAATCAGGAATCAAAAGCACATTAAACAAAGTTAAACATTTTGCTCTGATTTTCTTTGCCAAGTAATTTTTGACCACAATCAGTTTATTGAGAGTTTCCAAAAATTGTTCATGCCAGCACTCTCAGACTCACTACTCACTGTCACATTATTCAGTAAATAAAATTCAGTAAATAAAATAACTGTATTCGGTAAAGTTCTCTAGGGGAATAAAATCGATTAAAGAATTTATAATTATACAAAACAATTTAGTAGATAGGCTTACAGGATCAGAGGATGGACAGTTCCTAGTGGCCACCTGCTCACTGGAAATGACACACCCACTCAAGCAAACCACAGCTATTCAAAAATGGGTACACTTTCTGCTTCTTTCCCTTCTTATTCTATCTCTGTTACTATTAATTGGTGCCACTCACTACTGGGGTGAGTTTTCCCCCTCTCAGTTTGCTGATTTATATGCCAGTCATCTGTGAAAATATTCTTCAGACACACAGAGAACAGTGCTTTACTAATCTGCAAAAACATTTCTTACTTCAATGAAGTTGATATATGATGACTAATAGTCACAGAAGTGAATAATTATTTAATTCTTTGAATCACTCAGCACCAGCAGTAAATTCAACATTCTGGTCAATTCTAGTATTTTCTTTCTTTTTAATTTTTTTACTAGTACATGTTCACAGCACATAATGATTACATTTATCATGCATAATTCAGACATGTATGTAATACACCTCAATTCTTATTTTTTATTCCCTTCCCCTACCATCCCATCTTTCTTCCAATTCATCTTTCTCTTCCCATCTGCAACATCACAAATACTTTTTTTTTGCTTTGGCTATGATTATCATGGGTTAGTAAGAGATTCACTGCTGTATCTGTTCTGCAGCACAAATCATTAAAAGTTTCTCTGTATCTGACATAAGCTATTATTGAATGTTGTTACACTCATCATGTTAAATGAAACAGATGCTTTAACAGCTTCTGTTATTTCAGTCTTGTTCTTAAAAGATGTAGCTATGTTCCAAAAGGACACATGTGATTAATGAACAATAATTATCACTGATATTTTAAAAAAATTTTATTTAAAGAGAGGGGAAAAAACAAAACAGAAAAAAGGGTAGAAACAATACAGAATTCCAAAAAAAAAAAAAAAAAAAAAAACCAAACAGTAAGAAATCACTAGTTGATACATTACATATTGTCTTCTTGGATATAGTTGTTCAAGTTACAGAATTAAAGCATACAAAGTGGACATTCAAACAGGCTGCAAACAGTTCTGTTCACTGATCCAAGAAAAACTTAGCAACATGGTAATCAATCCTACACACTTATATATACATGCATTTATCTCCTTTAGAGCACTTTCTTTTCCTCATTTTGTTTTTTAAATCCATTATCTGTTTAGTTATATCATGTTTTAGGTTTCCCAGTACCTTACTGATCTGTTTTGTTGTTGTTATTTACTTTTTAAATTTTTAAAATTTTTCTTATTTATTGTTATTATTTATTTATTTATTTTGAAGGTAGTAAAATACAGCTGGACAAGACAGGACAAAGCCAATTGAGGCAATGCAGTGAAATTGATACAGAACTTCACAGCAGGTTACTGGGATAACAGTAATAGGTACCATAGTATATCTTGTTTTCTTCACAATAGTTGTTCCTTCAATCAGGTAGAGCAATATCGAAGGAAATACCAAAATTATAAAAACAGAATATTGAATAGATCAATACTATTTATCAGAACAGAGTAAAAGAGAGATAAAAATATTTGCCTTCAAAGAGATGGCAGAAGAAAATCCCCCTTATTTGCTATAATGAATATAGTCAAACTTGCAAGAGATGCTCAGATCTCTGGCTCTCACTTGCTAGTGGTGGTGGTGGTGGGGTGAGATGGATGTTTGATTCTTAGCCCGTGCATGGTAGGCTTGCAGCTGCCCACCAGAGCAGTGAGCTGGCTGCCTGTTTTCCCAGAGCCCCAAGTTCCAATATGGCGCAGATCTCAGGTTTTTGCTGATATGGTTTTTGCCCTGGGGTGGCCGCGGCTTGGGAGGCCACAGCCACTTACCAGAGCGTGTGCTGGCTGCCTCTTATCACTGATTTTTTTAACCATTGTAGTCCTTAATCACTTTCAAATTTGTTTTCATGTGAGTTATGGCTTCTTATTGGAAACATTAAAGGTTGATTTTGTCCATCAAGAGACCATGATTAACAAGACAGAGTGGTATTAATTGAAGCACAAGAGAAATGATTCATCATTTCTGCTGCTGGTGTAAAACAGCCTACTGTTTTGCAGTAAACTTTTTATAAGCAGGAATATATTCTAAAATAGCCAACAAGTTCTCAGATTGTGAATCACTGTCAAATATTATGTAGTGTAGTTAACTGTAATCACTACACATTTCTATGGTTGACTTCACAGATTTGTTTGTATTATCTTTACCAAAAACACATGAGTAATATCCTGTGTGATAACAGTAGTAGCTATGATGCTACTAGGTGATAGAGATTGTTCATCTCTACTACAATCTTATCTTAAGGGATCACTTTCAAATACACAGCTCATCACTGAGCAAAACACCATTATAGGAGAAAGATAGAAGTCTTTGAAAGGATAGTTGAAGAAATAATTTGATAAATCATCCCTAATTTGATGGAAAGAATTAATATACACATTGAAGAAACTTGGTAACCTCAAAAAATTCAGATTTACTGCAAGAGTGATAGATAATAGACTATGAATGTCTCAAATAACGTATTTTGAAAACAGAAAATAGAAGGTAATAGGAGGGAGAGAGAGAGACAGACAGATAGAGACAGACAGACAGACAGACACACACACACACACAGACAGAAACAGAGAACCAGAGACAGAGCCAGAGAAAAAGAAAGAGAAAAAGAAACAAAAAGAAAAAGGAAAAAATAACAAAGACAGAAACAGAAAATTCTTAAATATATTAATAGTGAATATTTTATCAGAAACTATGGTAGCCAAAAGTAGTGAGACAGGAGATTCGGGTGTGGCAAACTAGCTGAAAAGTTTGGCATGACCTGTCAATCTTGGCAATGCAGGCTGCATGTGCAGAATACAGTCCCCAAGCCTTGTACCTAGCACTAAACAGAAACTGTTTTCAGTTCTTCTGGTGTAAGATCAAGCAGGTTTTTTGATAGGACAGCCTAGATATGCGGTTAACTAAGGAATGAGAGATACAAAAGACCTCTGCCATTAACTTCATAGCCACTGCGAACTCTCTCAATGGCCCACTCTCATTCTGAAGATGGTAAGAAATGTAAAAACCTCACTACCTTTTTCTAGGGTTTTGCCCAATTCTTTGTTCAGGACTCCAAGGACCTGGAAGGAGTTTATAGTATCCAAGAATCTGCTAACTTATTTCTTCTTGGGTCCAGCCAGGAGGTAAAGAGTTTTTTGTGTGGTGGAGGTGGGGGTGAGAAAAACATTAGTGGAAGCTGTGGACTCAGGGGGTTTGCTCATTTCTCTGGAACAGTGTGCTAGTGTATCTCACCATGTGAGGACAGGATGCATCTGATGCACCGGGATGTGGTGGGGTCACCATCCACCCCTGGTAGCAGCCTTTCTTCTTGTTACCTATTTTTCCATTTGTAGAAGCTAAGTTAAGCTACACTGTGCTACACTATGCTGCACTCCAGGGTTTGAGGACCAGTCTTCTCTCCCCTATCCCACCATGCCCCATTGGGTGGGCTCATCTTAGTGTAAGATTGTGCCAAGGCTGTGTCCCAAGGATATGTGTCCAGGTGGCAACCCGTGGAACACTGTGACCTCCATGATCATGTGGGATAGGGACCGGCAGGGAGCCTATTATTAACTTAGTCATGTTCCATGTGTGCCACTTAGAGTTTAGTGTGCCTTTTGGACCCCATGTTTTTGTTTTCCCAATATTTGCATCAAATTTCTCATTTATCCCCTCAAGGGATAAATAGCTTTTGGCCACTTGTTCTCCTGCATAAGTAGCTGCCCACCCTAGCCTATATCTTTTTGTGCTAAAAGTAGTCTCATCTCTGTTTTTCCTCTAGATGGCTTTTTATCTCTAGGTATCTTTGGTGAATCATTTTCTCAGCGCAATGTTTCTTAACATGGCCTCAGAGAGCCATCTTGGTCCACTACTATACCATGTTTTAGCTATTTTGGCTTGTCATGTGGTTTGACAATGTTTACCCACAATTTTTTTCTCTTTTTCAAGTGACTTCATGGATACCAGGAAATTTCACTCTTATGAATAAGAACTGAAGCCTCCATTTTCAGAGAACAAATGGGTCTCCTCCTATCCTTTCTTCTAAATCAGATTAGATTCCCTTTGCTGTTTCTTCTAAAATTTGTGTTATTTAGAAATATACGCTTCAAGGTTTGAGAAGATCCTGAGGGTCAACACAACTATCCGTGAGTATGAAAGTAGAGCTGGAGACAAAAGATAAGAAGCACTATTCTTGTGGTAAAAACATTATAAGTTTATTTTTCTTAAGTGATAATAATATGCTTTTATCTTTACTGCCTCAAATGAAGTAAGTAACAAAGTTTTTACTATTTTAGTAAATGGGAAAGATATTGCTGCTAAAATTGGTGATGGACCTCTAGGTGCTCTGCCCTGGTCTTCAAGGAGTTCTAGTGGTCCACAGGCTACAGAGAAATCTAAGGAAAAGATACTGGTGCCACTCACTTGGTGAGAGATATCTGCTATTGCAATTTGAATCTCAGAGGAGATGCCTAGGAAGTCAATGGTTCACCTTCAGAAGGATGATAGACCAGTTTTTTTCCTCTCTCTTTTCATAGATCCCTCTCCACAGCCTTGGGAAACCCTCTGAAGCTCCCAGAAACCTTGTCATTAGGATACATTACTAAAAATTGGAAACAATTTGATCTTAATGATCTGAGAAAAGAACAATTTATTTTCTATTGCAATATTGTTTAGGTCTAGTGTGACCTAGGAAATGGTGAGAGATTGGTACACAATAGCAACATAAATTACAATATTATTCTTTAGTTAGATCTTTTCTGCAAAACCCAAGAAAAGTGGTATGAAATTTCTCATGTTCAGGATTTCATTGCTCTTCATGTCTATGAAGGCCCAAGAACTCTGGTACTTACAGAGGCCTCCAAAGAAGAGGAAATTGATATCACTGATGATCCTATCCTCAGATGCCCACCATTCTCTCAGGGAGAAATGTGGATCCCCTACCTGTTTAATGAAAGCAAACACACTGTGAGGTCTTCTCAAATTACTCCTTATAATCCTTAGACCAGTAAATCAGCATCTTCCACTTCAAGGGACTCAGAAATCTCATCAGAGATTAGGTCTCCAGTATTTCCCACTTCCCATCTCATATTATTCAGACAGATTTGAGTCCTAGAGGACATACTTGAAACAGATTTTCTTATTCTTCCAACTAATATTCAGAAAAAGAAGTCCTAGGAGTAGAGAGGAATACTCTATTCCAGGTGTCCTCTCTAGTGGCAGATGTCCAACAACACAGAGAAAGTTTAGGTTAGTTTTCAAAAGATCCTATTGTGTTCAGATGGGTTTCAGAATTTGCCCTTTTATTTTGACCTATCATGGCAAAATGTCCTATTTGTCTTGGCCACTTGCTGTATCCCAGATGAAAAACAAAAAATTCTAGATGAGGTTAGAAAATAAGCAAGTGAACAATGTGCTGTAGTAAGAGAAGGAATTCATCCCTGAGAGATTGTTAGTTTTCTGGCAGAACCAAACTGGGGCTATAATTCTAATGGTGGACTGGATGTGAGATACAAACTGATAATTTCTTTCATCATGGTAATAAAAAAGATGCATTAAGAAATGTTAATTAGGAAAATGTGAAAGAGTTTATATCTAGCAAAAGGAAATTCCAGCTACCTTTTATAGTCTATTAGTAGAAGATTTTTGTAAATATATAAATGTATATCCATTTTCCATGGTGGTACAAACACAAATGGGACAGCATTTTATTAGTTAATCAGCCCTGGATATTTGGTACAAATTACAAAACCTTCATATAGATCTTAGACCCTTGTGACCTGATTGCTGAACATGGTCTCTTTTGTGTTCAAGAAACACACTTTACATAAGGGTGAAAAGCAGAAAAACTAAGAAAAAAGACAAAAATTATGGCTGTTGTCATTGGCAAGGTATTAAGTACATCCAAGTCATGCACATGGACTTGGCAAGGCCTTTTGGGAGCCACTGAAGCTGGAAACTGTCCACACATGCAAGGCTGGGGCACGGCCATCCCAAGAACAAAGAGCACTTAAAGCAAGACACCTGAGGAAGCTGCTTCAGCCCAGAAAACACTCAACCCCAAGATAGTCTCAACAGTGGGTTGCTAGGACAATAGGCTGTCATGTGACATAAAGTTGATATAAGATATAAATAAACACCCTCACAGTGAGGGGCAAGTTCTTTTCCTTCCATTAGAAGGGTGAGGACTCCACCGGACCCTAGGTTTGTCTCTTCTTTATTTCCTTATCCTTTTGTGGTCCTTCACCCTGAAAACCTCAAGAGCCTCATGGGTCATGGAAAAGGCCAGTAAGAAAATAAATTCCCTTTAAATGAAAGGAAACTGGGCCCTAGGCAGGTTGCTGGTATCAAACCACCATCCAGGTTTTGCTCCATATGTCAGGTAGCCAATGTACCTGACTTGTGGCACTGGAGATAAGTAGAGTTACTAATGACCCCTAGTCCACAACAGTTGAAGTGGGTACCTGAACCAGGACTCTTATGGCTAATCTTGCTAGGGCGATGACTCTGAGGCTCTTGGTGGTGTGTCTAATACCCTTCTTCACCATGCTTTCTCCTTCTCAGGAAGTATGGAAATAAAACATAAGAAGCTTCTTGAAATAATAATACAGAAAATAATGTCTGTAATTGTTGGATAAATAATATTCTCTCTTTCAAGACAAAACAGGAAATATAGTCTCCTATTTGTGCTTTTCATCCTCAACCAAACATGAAGTTTCACTATTTAAAAACTTGAGATGGTGATTTAAACTACATTGATGGATTTTCCAACAAATTCACCAAACTTTCTCCCCTACAACATGCAGCTCAAAAGTTCTTGGTATATAGAAAGTAACTCCTTTCTCATTGGTTACAGGCAGGTTTATCTTTCAGCCTAGCTGCTGAGGTCCAACATCTCAAGCTACTTTGAGAGCACATTAATCCCACTAGGTAAAGCCTGCTATCCCTTTTACCTGGAAGTAGCTATCTGAAGACGGAGACCTCCACAACCTCAGAATTCTATGAAGAATTATAGAGATTTTTGTCTTTCAGGGGAAAATAATCCAGGAAGTTAGGATGCAGGAAACCAGTTGTGCAAATGGGTATGACTTATCAATTACAGACAACCAAGACACATGCTTGGAGATGCAGTTCCCAAACCCTGCATGTGGCACCCACAGAAAGTGTCATCTTTAATTTTTTGGTATGAAAAAAATCAGGTTTTTGATACAATGGTCTAGATGTGATGTCAACCTGAAGAATGGAGAATGCAAAAGCCTCCATCATTAACCTCATAGCCACTGTAAACTTTCTCACTCTGCAAAGCAGAATTTTTCCTACCTTCAATAAATGTAAAACACTATCTTTTTAGTGATCCTTTACTGATTCCTTGTTTGACACAATGAGGACCTTGGTAGAGACTACAGAGACTCATAATCTAGTAGGAATAGAATGATATAATGAAAGCACTAAATGACTAAACAGCTGACCAAATAGTCTGTGTCTGGAAAGATTCCCCCTTAAAATAGATTCTTTATCTTAGTGAAATTCTTTGAGCTGGTAGCTCAAAAAACTTTTTGTTCCACAGAAATTTTTAAAAAAATCAGGTTACTGTCAAAATCAATGTTGCCAGAACTCATAAAATAATGATTTATGACTACCAGGAGAATGATGAACCAGGAAAAAGCAACCTGAAGCCAGCAGAATAATCAAGTGTGACATAAATACCCTTCCTACTCCTTTCTCCTTCCTGGCATAATTAGTCATGAAGACAGTGTCTTCTTCTTGACCAAAAAAAGAGATAAGAACATATCTTTTTAAAAGGGAAAAAAGGAGAAATAAAACAAGAAAGAAATTTCAGTTTTAACTGGTTTTGGGCTACCTGAAAAACTAACACAAACATATCCCTGTTTTGCTGAACTCACTCCAGGCACAGAAGGAGATAGGATTTCTGTAAAGAATTACAGTGCAAATAAAGACTACGGCTGCCTGTGACAAAACATTATGCTGAGGTATACAATAGAGCACCAAAGGTCCAGGTGGAAAGAGCTACAATAAAGGCATCAATGGAAAATGTTTTCAAAACAACTGTGAATATTGTGGAATTACAAAGTATTTCTCCATCTCTTCCTCTGTCTCTGATCAATCTCTTTGGATCACTTTCTCCTAGAATGAAAAGATAAATGCTTTTGTCAAAACACAAGTTGACCACATGTTAAAAAATCAAAAACTTCTGAGCCTATGAGTAAAAAGAATACAGATATAAAAAACAATTTAGAAAAGTCAACAAATAAAAAAGTAGTAACGGCAAGCAAAACAAAGCAAAACAAAACAAAAAACACTTTTAGATGTTCCCAAATCATATTATTCAAAATGTCCCATTTTCAACAAAATTGATGCAGACCATGAAAATAAGTTATGATTCATTCACAGATAAAATTGACAACTGCTTCTAATGAATCACAGGCATTTGATTTTTTATACAAACTTCAAATCAAATACTTAACTAGGTAAAAAGGGTTAAAGGAAATCACAAGCCAAGAGCTAAAGATATCTCACCATTAAAATAATATCAATAAATAGAAATTATAATGAACCAAGCTTTGTAGGTCTGAAAAGTATAAATAAATTTTTAAAAGCTACAATAGCATTTTTGATCTTTATAAAAGAAAGACTAAAGGGAAATAAAAACAAGTCTCACAAAATCTCCAAGTCTGAGGAATGAGAGGATAAAAAGTGAAAAATTAACAAAACACCAAAGAAATGTACAGGAAAGCAAGGAATATATCAACAAATGAGTAACAGGAACAAGTGGAAGGCAGATTAAAAAGACCAAGATAGAGATAATATTTAAGAAACAATGACTGCAGTCTTCTCAAATGAAAAAGATCAGGAATTTATAAATTCAGGAAGCTCTACAAATTCCAGGAAGGCTAAGTACAAAGAGCGCACATTGAGATGCATACTATGGATGCATCTCAAAAGTCAATGACAAAGCAGAATATTGAAAGCAGCAATAGTGTGATTCGTATGTAAAAGGTATCTCAGTAAGATTAACCAGAAATTTCTCATCAGAAACCACAAGACTTTTTTTTTGATTCCAGAAGGAAAACACTGTTGAAAAAAGAACTCTGTATTTTGTAACACTGTTTTTCAAAACAGAAATAAAAATTAAGACATATTAGGTAAATAACAGGTAGGAAAGATCACTGTTGAGAGGTTTTCCCTGAAAAAGATGCTAAAAGGAGCATGAAGCTGAAATAAAAGCACACTAGGAAATTACTTTTTAGGCAGGTGAGGAAGTGAAAAAATCTAGTAAAAGTAACTCCTTGGCAAATATAAATGCCATGAGAGTTTTGGTTTGTAAGTTTACTTTTCATTTGTTATATAACAAATGAGTAGAACACATAAACATATGTTAATGAACATATAATATAATTGTAATTATATCATATTTCCCACAAGGTCAGGGAAAAAACCCAACTAATAACAATTAGAATATACACAAACAAATTAAGGAATAGAAACAAGGTGGAATCAATGAGTACAACTCCCTGTTCTTTGAAAAGATCAACTATCCTCCAAACCTTAGTTAGATTTACTAAACAGTAATGAAGTAAAAAATAACTAAATTAACAAGTGAAAGTGGAGACATTACTCTTAATCTTGGAGAAATAAAATTGATTATAAGAGAACATTACAGACAATTGTAGGTCAAGTTAGATAACCTAAAAAAAATGAACAAATTTCTACAACCATGTAAACTATCAAAATTTACTCAAAAAGAGACAAGTCTATCACAGCTAGAGATTGACATGCAGTTAGAAAAGGACCAGGATCATGTTGTACTCTAACCCTTAGCTCCGCCATTCTGTTCTGTATGCTTCACGCCCCTTGATCTTTAAAAAGGAGAAAACAGGATGTCCCATTTCCTCAGGAATGCACAGGTGTGGGACCCCCACATCTTTGGGTTTTTTTCCCTTTATAAACCACCCCCAAATCTTAGCCCAGTTCCACCCTCACGCTGTGTTGCTGGATACCAGCCTAAATAATAAAGCGCTCTTTTCTTTTTCCTCCAAGATGTCATGGCCTTTTTATTCTTTTTGCCTTTTTACAATTTTCATTTTATTTTGGGGTGCAGCCTTTTGGGGTACAACAGATCACAGTGTCAGAATGGAGAGAAGAAAACCTGGCCTGTGGTCCAGGACTGAGTTGAGGGTAAACTAGCTCCCAAGATGGGGATGCGGTAGTGAGGGCTGGATGCCTCCACAGAGGTAAACAACAGCTCAACGCTGTGCTATAACTAGCTTAACAGACAGATGAAAACCACAGTGTAGCTGACCAGTACTCTCTGATCCTCACTCTTAGCCTTTTCAGAAGGTCTTCATTCTTCTCCTTGCTATATATTCTTGCTATGTACCTTGCTTTTTCTATTAGGTCAGCATTAGTTAAGTAACTATATTTATAATCTTATATAGGCTGCTTATAGTTTGACCTGAAGTGACCCATTTTTTTTTTCTGTGTAAAGTCCCCTAGACCAAAGGCCTCAGTGGTAACTGACTTATGGGTGCCTCCTGTCCTTTAGAAACTTTCTTTCAATAAATCTTTCTACGCTTAACCTCCATTGTCCTTGAGTCCATTCTTCACTATCAGGAGATAAGAACTCGGTACATCTGACATCTAACAGGCTGAGAGTTACTTCATGTAACAGACTTATCTAAGGTAAAGGTTGGATCACTCTCTCCCTTTCTCAGAAAATAAAAAATTCCAGAATAAGATATCTTCACTGGAAAATTTTTTAAAATATTTAAACAATGAATAGGAATCTGCCTCAAACTCTTCCAAAAAATAGAAGAGAAGAAAATAATTTCTCACTTATTCTATGAAGTAAATATTATATTGATACCAAAAGTAGACAAAGAAATCTTAAAGGTCTATATCATATATATATATATATCTATATGATATAGATATATATATATATATGGTCTTCAGTAAATTCTAGAAAACAAAATTTTACAACATATCAAAAGTATATCATAATTAAATGGGATGCATTCTAGAGCCATAAGACTTATTCAAGCATAAGAAAGCCAATAACAGAAACATCATATCACTGCAAAAGAGAAAAACACCCACGTGATTATCTTAATTGACAAAGAAAATGCTTTTAACAATAAATATGTAATACCATTTTATACTATACATGCTCAGAAACCTAGGAACAGAAAAAAATTTTGGTAAAATGTCCTCAATCTGGTAAAAGTTCCTCAAGAAAAAATTATCTCAAGCACCGTACCTATTAATGTAAAATACAAGATTTCCCTCTAAAATCAGGAACAAGACAAGGATGTTCCTGCTATTTTTGTTCATCATTGTATTGGAATTTTAGTAAGAACAATTGTGCAAGAAAAAAATGGGGCTGAGGATGTAGCTCAGCAGCACAAGCACCTGTCTGGCAAATGCAAGGTCTTGACTTTGATTCCTGGTGTCCAAACAAAACAAACACACACACAAATAAAAGCCATCCAAACTGAAAAGGAGGAAGTGAAATGATCTTGCTCATAAATAAGAAAAACTTGAATATAAAGAATTCTAAGCAAAATTCACAAAACTACTTCAACCAAAAAGCAATTTAAGTATGTTTTATTACATATTAATATATAAAAAATTAAGTGTACTTGTTATTAACAGTGAACAATCTAAAAATGAAATTAAATAGTTCAATTTAAAATACCAGTAAAGGAATCTCTACACTGACTTCTACAGTGGTTGCACTGTCTACACTCCTACCAACAATGGAGAAAGGTTCCTTTTGGCCCACAGCCCTGTCATCATTTCTTACTGGATGATTTTTTGGTCATAGATATTCTTTCTGGTGTGAGATAGAATCTCAGTGTTGTTTTAATTTGGATTTATTGAATGATCAATGATTGTTGGGAGCTGTTGAAGCTGGAAGTTGCAAACACATGCAGGGCTGGGGCATGGCTGGGGCATTGCCAACCTGAGAACAAAGAGATGCCTCAAATGGCAAGATAAAGTCACAGTTGAGGACACCTGGCTCCAACCCCAATGAACAAGCTAGAGATTTTAGCTTCAGGCCTTTCACTCCTGTAGTAAAAGTTGACTAGGAGACTTTCTCCTAAAATGCTTCTCCTAAATTAACATAGTCTGTTACTTGGAAAGTCCTTGAACCACTCCCAAGGTCCTGCCCAGTTTCCTGCTTTATCCACTCTAGCCCTTTCCTTGTTCAAAAGCTAAATAAATATGGGCTGTCCAGAATCTCAAACTCCCAGAGTCCTGCCCTGTCTCAGCCCCCAGAGTCTCAAACTCTGTTAGAGGGTTTTGATCCTCCTGGAGCCCTAAAATCATACTACTTGTCTCACTTATTTAAGACTTCACTGCACACTCATTTGAGAGTTGGAGATCTTGGCCAGGTCCCTGATAACTGGTGCCTGAACAGGGACTTGATCCCTGGTATAATGTTGAGCATATATATATTCATATAATATAAATATATTTAATATATTTGTCTGCCATTTGTATTTGTTCATCTCAGCATGCATTCATCTCAGATGCCCGTGTTTGGATTGCATCTTTGAATTATGGGAGTCTGATTTTTTAAAAAAATTATTTGTATGTTCCAGTTAGAAGTGCTTTGTCTGAAAAAGAGTTGGCTAAATTTTTTTTCCCAATGTGTGGGTTTTCTTTTTCACTTGGTTGGTGATTTCTTTTGATGTGCAAACACTCTTTAATGAGATCCCAGTTGTTGATTCTTTGAAGTAACTTCCTCGTGGAGTTAGGTTTTTGTTCATGAACTCTCTGCCTACTCTTATGTCTTCAAAATTTTTACCTACTTTGTTATCTAGTAGACTTAGTGTTTCTGCTTTAATATTTAGATCTTTGACCCATTTTAACGTTATTCAACCCAGCAATTCCTATTTTGGGTATTTTTCCAGAAGAATTGAAAACATCATATCACAGCAACATATGCACACCCATGTTTATAGCAGCACAATTTGCAATAGCTAAAGCTTGGAAGCAGCCTAAATGTCCATCAATTGAGGAATGGATATAAAAGATGTGGTATTTTATACAATGGAGTATTTCTTGGCTATAAAGAAAAATAAACTCAATTCATGTGTGTAAACATCATATTGTCTCCCTAGTGTAAGAAACTGAAATAGTAAACAAGTTCCAAAAAGATACAATAGATACTGTGAAAGGGAAAGAAACTGCTCAAAAAGAAAGAACAGCTGGGATAGGAGAAGGGAGAAAGAAAAATATATTTATGCATGAGATAATTAAGATAATTTGACTACTCATTCTAAAAGTTCATTGAGAGGAACACTTAGTGCTTATATTGTTTGATAAATTTTGCATGTCTATTCCTGGTAATCCAAGCAACTATTTTAAAGATATTATGCAACATAATAACCACTGTTAACTTACTATTATCTTGTTTTTAAATTCTGTATAATTTTATTAATTTTTTTATTGTCTGTAAGATAAGAAATAAAATTTAAATAAAATAGTGATAAAATCATAGTTTAGATAATTTTGTAAATTGTATGACTTCATCACTGAAAACTATAAAACACAAAGATATCCTCATGGATGGGAAAATTTAAACTATTTTAGATTGCTATATTTTTCAAATGGAAATATGCATTCAATTGTAATCCCTAACAAAATATAAGATAAATATATTATAGAAATTAACAAACTGATCCTAAAACTCATGTGGAAATACAAAGAATACAAATAATTGTTCTTATAAAACAAGAAAAAAATTTGAATATTCATGCATCCCAATTTCAAATCTTGATACAAATTATAGTAACTAACTGTGTGACACTACCTAGTGACAGACATATAGACCACAGACTAAAATGATAACCAGAAACACGCTCATATACGCATCATTAATAGATTTTGGAGAGGATGCACAGCTCATCAAAGAGGTACAGGCCACTCTTTTTCAACAAATATTCCTGGAATAACCAGATAATCATGAATGAAGTTTTACTTTGTAATTTGTACATATATTAGCATAAACTCTAGTTATCCTGTCTAGTTTGAGCCATCCTAATAGATGGTCTGAATTGGTAAGCTTTCTTGCTTTCTGGTCTCCCAGCTTCTACTTTTGATTTTACCAGCAAATCAGTCAAACTTATTCTTCTAAATCACATTCAATATTGTCACTTAGCTACTCAAAACTCTCTAAATACTCTCCACCTTACTCAGAATGAAAGGCAGTGTACCAATAGTGCTTACACGACTCTACATTGCCGTTCCCTCCCACAATTACTTATTCCACCTCATCTCCAAACAGCTTACCAGTGTTTATCCCACTTTAAACATTTTAAGCTTGAGCCACCTAATCACTTTTGTAGTGTTTTAGTTTCCCCAGTTACAGAGTTAAGCCCATGTCTTCCTCTGCGCATTTCACCAACTCGCCTCCTCAAAGGAGCCTATTCACTATATATACGTATTAAAATAGCACTGCATCACAAATATGTACAATTTTCAAGTGTTGATCACAATTATTTTTTAAAATGTTAAGGATGTGTACATACTAACTAGTCTTAATTGATTACTGTACTCTGTACCTATTTATAAAATTATGTGTGGCACTGTACCTCAGACATTTGTACAAATACAATAAAAATTAATTTAAAAAATAAAACTAAAGCTGCAATCACTTCTCTTTTATTCTCGGTATTCCTAAGCCTGATTGATTTTGTTCCTTTATCATTTATTACAAATGACTCATGTATTTGTATTTACATGTTTTGTGTTTGCAGTCAGAATGTTAAGTGTTATAAGGAAAGTAATTGTTATCTATTTGATTCATCGCTGCATGCAGATGACTTATATTATGTGTGTAGTTTGTTATTCTTTTATCCTTAATAAAATACTGTGAATATTTTTTATGTCTTCTTGTCTAACATTATACAAATGATTTTGCTTTTGAACACTGGCAACTTTAAGTTGCTTACAACTCTCAGCATTATTTGCAGCATTATTATAAAAGTCATTTACTTTAGAAATGACTAGTCAAAATCCACTGCCATTTTTAAGGAATCTGCTTTAAGTGTCTAATAATAAGTTATTCTGATTTATACTCCAACTAAGAGTTAGAGAAGAAAGGTTATATCATTTAGGAATATGAACCCTTATGTTCAATTGTCTGGGTCCAACTGGTTTTGTCACAGATAATTTGTGTGTATAAATGCTTTAAGTCTCAAACTCCTCAGTGTAAAACAAGAACAACTGGGCTTATCTCATTAAGTTTCATGACTATTAATTAAAGAAATCTTTTCATCAGATTGTCAGCAGAGAAAGAACATGCAATAGAGGTCAGCTATTACTTAAATGTTGCCACTTTTATTGTCATCCTGAACAAATGTTTGATGGGTTTATTCTAATTTGGTATGTGAAGAAAAACATGATTTGCTAATTTTTGTTTAAAATTTATTGTGGAAAACTTTTCAGTGTCCACTGTCTTATTATTTTTCTTCATAAAAATCAACTACTTTTATTCTTTGCTCATTTTTCTCTAATTTTTTTTTTACTAACTTGCTGATTTACAAATACTTTTTATTGTATTGAAGATATTGGCCTTTTATCATCATATCTGCAACACTCACACTGGAAATGTGTATAGATTAGACAAAAATATTTCTTCCATTTAGGCCTCTGTATATGGTTTCTTACATGAACAGGACACATGCTCAATGTCAGTAGCCTTTATAAGGTTGAAGTAGGCGCCATGTATTCCGAGTTTCTGAAGGGTTTTTATCATGAACATGTGTGGGACTTTGTTGAAAGCTTTTTCTGCATCTATTGAGATGACCATGTGGTTTTTGTTTTTGGCTCTGTTGATGTGGTGTATTACATTTATTGATTTGCATATGTTAAACCATCCCTGCATTCCTGGAATGAAATCCACTTGGTCATGATGTATAATCTTCTTAATGATTTGCTGCATTGTATTTGCCAGTATTTTGTTGAGAATCTTTGCATCAATGTTCATTAGTGAGATTGGCCTATAGTTCTCTTTTTTGGTTGGATCTTTCCCTGGCTTTGGTATCAGAGTAATACTTGCCTCCAGGAATGATTTATGGAGGATTTCTTGTTTCTTAGTTTCATTGAAGAGTTTAAGGAGTACTGCCATCAAATCTTCTCTAAATTTCTTGTAGAATTCAGCTGTGAATCCATCTGGACCTGGGCTTTTCTTTGTTGATAAGTTTTTAAGTAAATTTTCAATTTCAATAGCTGATATTGGGTTGTTCAAAATTGCTATATCTTTTTGGGTGAGCTTTGGTAGTTCACATGTTTCTAGAAATTTGCCCATCTCCTCCATGTTTTCCACTCTATGTGAGTAGAGATTTCCAAAGTAAGTATTCATGATCTTTTGAATTTCCATGGGATCTGTAGTAATTTCTCCCTTTTCAGTTCTTGTTGCATGAATTTGGGTTTTTTCTTGCTTTCTTTTGATAAGGTTAGCTAGGGGTTTGTCAATTTTGCTTATTCTCTCAAAAAACCAGCTTTTTGATTCATTAATTCTTTGTATGGCTTTTTTTAGTTTCAATTGCATTGATTTCTGCTCTAATCTTTACAATTTCCTCTCTTCTATGAGCTTTGGGTTTAGCTTGCTCTTCTTTTTCTAGACGCTTGTGATGGAGTATTAGGTTGTTTATTTGCGCTTGTTCTGTTTTCTTGATATGACAATTTATTGCTATCTATTTCCCTCTTAAGACTACTTTCATTGCATCCCACTGATTACAGTATGTTGTTTCTATATTTTCATTGAATTGTAGGTATTGTTTTAGTTCTTCTTTAATTTCATCTGTAGCTCACTGGTTGCTCAAAAGGCTGTTATATAATTTCCATGTATTTATGCAGGTTTTACAATTTCTTTTGCCATTAATTTCCAATTTCAGTGCACTATGGTCAGATATTATGCATGAGATAATTTCAATACCTTTGCATTTACTTAAGAATGTTTTATGGGATAATATATGGTGTATTTTGGAGACTGTCCCATGCACAGCTGAGAAGAATGTGTATTCTGATGTGGTTGGGAGGAACACTCTGTAAACGTCTACTAAGTCCAATTGCTCACAGGTATGATTCAGTTCTGTTATTTCTTTGATGACTTTTTTTAGTTGATCTATCTCTTTGTGACAATGGGCTGTTAAGATCTCCTGTTATAATTGTGTTCTTGTGTATTTTGTTTTTCATGTCCACTAGTATCTGTCTTATATAGTTGGGTGCTCCTGTATTTGGCGCATATATATTTATAATTGTTAGTTCTTCCTCTTCAATTTTTCCACTAACAAGTATATAGTGGTCATCTGTATCTCTTTTAATCATTTTAGGTTTGAAGTTCACATTGTCTGCAAATAGAATAGCTACCCCTGCTTTTTTCTGGGTTCCTGTTGCATGGAATACTGTTTTCCATTCTTTGACTTTTAATCTATGAGTTTCCTTTTGGGTCAGATATGTTTCTTGTATACAGCGTATTGTGGGATACTGTTTCTTGATCCATTCTGTCAATCTCTTTCTTTTTATAGGTGAATTGAGGCCATTTATATTTATGGATATCACTGATATGTACTGGCTCGACTTTGCCATGTTATGTTCCAGTTGTTTCTTTATGCTTTTCCTGTTATTTAACTGCTTATCCTTCCTTGTGGTTTCTTTCTGTTGTTGTTTTGGGGATTGTGGTCATTTTTATCTGTGTCTAGTATGTCTTTCAGTACTCTTTCTAGGGTTGGTTTGGTGGACATGAATTTCTTCAGTTGTTCTTTGTCATGGAAGTATCTTGTTTCTCCATTAAATTTGAATGAAAGTTTTGCTGGGTACATCAGTCTGGGTTGAAGGTTGTTTTCTTTCAGGGCTTGAAATACCTCACTCCAAGCTCTTCTTGACATGAGGGTTTGTGCTGAAAAGTCTGCCGTGATTCTAATGGGCTTTCCTTGATAGGTGAGTTGTGTCTTTTCTCTGACAGCTTTTAATATTCTGTTTTTATGCTGTATGTCTGAGATCTTAATTATTACGTGTCTGAGTGTGGATTTATGTTGATTGTGACTGTTTGGTGTTCTATATGCCTCACTTATCTGCATATCAGAATCTTTCCCCATGTTTGGGAAATTTTCTGGTATTATTTCTGTAAGTACTTTACATATGTCATTTGCCTGGACTCCTGTATCTTTGCTAATGCCCATTATTCCTATATGGTTGCTCTTGGCATCATCATGAAGCTTCTGGATTGTCATTTCATGCTGCTTTGTTATTTTTAAAAGTTCTGTCTTTTCCTAATCACTAATTGTTCTCCTGTCCTCAAGGTCTGAAATTCTATCCTCAGCTTCCTTTAGGTGGTTTTGCATCCTTTCAATAGAAGTTTTTGTTTTTTGGATATCTCTTTGAGTTTGTTTCATGAATTCTGCTTGTTTTCTATATTGTTCATTCAAAGTTTCAATCAGTTTCCCATGCTCATGTACTTTTTTCTCTAGTTCTTCTTTAGCTGCATTCAACAACTCCTTTACTAAAGTTGTTATTTCTATCTTTACATGGAGACTACTATTAATTTGATTTCCTGTATAGCTTGATTCTGTTGTTTTTTTTTATTTCACTCACTATCTTTTCAGAGATTCCCAGTGTGTTAGTTTTGGGGTCCTCTATTTCAATGTCTCCTTTACTTGCTTCTGGTGAACTACATGTTTGAGACTGCATTTTGCTTTTTTGTTTTGTCATTTTCACTCTGCCTGGTGTTTTCTATGTGTAGGAGGCGATCACACACACTCTTTTCAGACACACCAAAGCTTACAGTTAGTTGGAGGGGGTTTTACTACTGGCCCTATTTATCCCCTGTACACCTCTATTTTAGGGGTATACTCAGCACATTGATACAGTCAATCTGCTGTAGTCCAAAGTTTGCCACCTGGGAGCAAAGTTCCAAACTTTCTCACACTAACTGGATCCTGCTGAGATCTTCTGATGTTCCAGGTGGGAGGGTAGGCCCATCTGTAGCAGTCCAGCGCAGTTTTCAGTCTTGGGCGGCCTCCTTGATGTTCCTGGTTACAGGGTGGGCCCATGGTGGAGGTTCTGGGGAACCTACCCCTGAAGCAGGCTTGTGCTGAGTTCCTGGTGGCAGGGCAGGCCCTCAGTGGAGGTTCTGGGCAGCCTTTCCCTGAGGAGGGCTTGGGCTGAGTTCCTGGTGGCAGGGCGGGTCCTTGGTGGAGGTTAAGGGCAGCCTACCCCTGAGGCAGGCTTGTGCTGGATTCCTGGTGGCAGGGTGGTCCCTCAGTGGAGGTTAAGGGCAGTCTTGCCTTGAGGTGGGCTTGTGCTAAGTTCCTGGTGGCAGGGCAGGTCCTTGGTGGAGATTAAGGGCAGCGTTGCCCTGAGGCGGGCTTGTGATGAGTTCCCAGTGGCAGGGTGGTCCGTGAGTCTGATTAATTTCACTTATGAATATGCTCTCAAGTTGCATCTACTTACCTGGAGAGGAAGGGCAGAGGTGCAGAAGTATGAAGAGAATCTAAGTTTATTCCTAAGTATTTCATTTTTAAAAATGTTATTGTAAAGGGCAATATTTCCATAATAATTTTTCTCTCAGTGAGTTGTTTGCGTACAGGAATGCTATTGATTTTTGAGGATTGACTTTGTATCCAGCTACACAGCTGAACTTGTTTATTACCTCTAGTAGCCTTTTAATGGAGTTTTTTGGGTCTTCTATACAGAGTATCATGTCATCTGCAAATAGCAATAATTTAACTTCTTCCTTTCCTATCTTTACTCCTTTTATTTCTCTCTCTTGTCTGATTGCCCTGGCCAGTGTTACCAGAACTATATTGAAAAGGAGTGGTGATAGTGGCCATCCTTGTTTTGTTCCTGATTTTAAAGTGAAAGCTTCTAGTTTTTGTCCATTTAGTATAACGTTGAATGGTTTGTTTGTCATAGATGGCCTTTGTAAAGTTGAGGTAGACACCTTATATTGGAGTTTCTGAAGGGTTTTTATCATGAACATGTGTGGGACTTTATCAAAAGCTTTTTCTGCATCTGTTGAGATGATCACGTGGCTTTTAATTTTGGCTCTGCTGATGTGGTGTAATACATTTATTGATTTGCATATGTTAAACCATCCCTGCATTCCTGGAATGAGCTCCACTTGTTCTTGATGTATAATCTTCTTGATGATTTGCTGCATTCTATTTGCCAGTATTTTATTGAGAATCTTTGCATCAATGTTCACTAGTGAGATTGGCCAATAGTTCTCCTTTTTCATTGGGTCTTTCTCTGGTTATGGTATCAGAATAATCCTTGGCTCCAGGAATGGCTCATGGAAAATTGTTTTCTTCTCAATTTCATTGAAGAGTTTAAGGAGTATTGGCATCAAATCTTCTCTAAATTTCTTGTAGAATTCAGCTGTGAATCCGTCAGGACCTGGGCTTTTCTTTGTTGATAAGTTTTTAATTACATTTTGAATTTCAATAGCTGATACTGTGCTATTCAAAATTGCTATATCTTCTTGACTGAGCTTTGGGGTTTATATGTTTCTAGAAACCTGTGCATTTCCTCTGTGCTTTCCACTCAATGTGAGTAGAGATTTTTCAAAGTAGGTATTCATGATCTTTTGAATTTCCATGGGAACTCTTCAGCCCTTATTGCCTGAATTTGGATTTTTTCTTTCTTTTTCTTTATGAGGTTAGCTAGAGGTTGGTGAATTTGTTTATTCTCTCAAAAAACCAGCTTTTTGATTCATTAATTCTTTGTATTTTTTTTTGTTTCAATTGCGTTGATTTCTGCTCTAATCTTTACAATTTCCTCTCTTCTATGAGCTTTGGGTTTAACTTGCTCTTCTTTTTCTAGAAGCTTGAGGTGAAGCAGTAGCTTGTTTATTTGTGCTCATTCTGTTTTCTCAGTATGACTATTTATTGCTATTTATTTCCCTCTTAAGACTGCTTTCATTGCATCCCACAGATTACAGTATGTTGTTTCTATATTTTCATTGAATTGTAGGTATTATTTTAGTTCTTCTTTAATTTCATCTTTAGCTCACTGGTTGTTCAAAAGGCTGTTATTTAATTTCCATGTATTTATGCAGGTTTTACAATTTCTTTTGCCATTAATTTCCAATTTCAGTGCACTATGGTCAGATATTATGCATGAGATAATTTCAATATCTTTGCATTTACTTAAGAATGTTTTATGGGATAATATATGGTGTATTTTGGAGACTGTCCCATGCACAGCTGAGAAGAATGTGTATTCTGATGTGGTTGGTTGGAACACTCTGTAAACGTCTACTAAGTCCAATTGCTCACAGGTATGATTCAGTTCTATTATTTATTTGCTGACTTTTTGTCTAGTTGATCTATCTCTTTGTGACAATGGGGTGTTCAGGTCCCCTGTTAAAATTGTGTTTTTGTGTATTTGGTTTTTTATGTTCATTAGTATTAATCTTACATAGTTGGGTGCTCCTGTGTTTGATGCATTTATATTTAGTATATATATATATATATATATATATATATATATATATATATGTATTTATATATATATGTATTTATATATATATTATTATATATTTATAATATAGTTCTTCCTCATGAACTTTTCCACTAATAAGTATGTAGTGACCTGCTTTATCTCTTTTAATCCTTTTAGGTTTGAAGTTCACATTGTCTGCCAATAGAAAGCTACCCCTGCTTTTTTCTCAGTTCCTGTTGCATAGAATACTGTTTTCCATCCTTTGACTTTTAATCTATGAGTTTTGGGTCAGATGTGTTTCTTGTATACAGCGTATTGTGGGATCATGTTTCTTGATCCATTCTCTCAGCCTATTTCTTTTGATAGGTGAATTGAGGCCATTTACATTTATGGATATAACTGATATGTGCTGTCTCAGCTTTGCCATGTGATGTTCCAGTTTGTTTTCTGCTTTTCCCACTGGTTTAATTGCTTGTTCTACCTGGTGGTTTCTTTCTCTTGTTGTTCTGGGGATTGTTGTCATTTTTAATCTGTGTAGTATGTCTTTCATTACTCTTTCTAGGGTTGGCTTGGTGGATGTGAATTTCTTCAGTTGTTTTTTGTCATAGAAGTATCTTGTTTCTCCATTAGATTTGAATGAAAGTTTTGCTGGGTACATCACTCTGGGTTGAAAGTTGTTTTCTTTCAGGGCTTGAAATACCTCACTCCAGTTTCATGTTGACTTTAGGGTTTGTGCTGAAAAATCTGCTGTGAGTCTAATGGACTTTCCTTGATAGATGAGTTGTGTCTTTTCTCTAACAGCTTTTAATATTCTGTTTTTATGCTTATATCTGAGACCTTAATTGTTATATGTCTGGCTGTAGATTTGTGTTGGTGTGAATGGTTGGCATTCTATATGCCTCACTTATCTGCATATCAGATTTTTTCCACATGTTTGGGAAATTTTCTTCTATTACTTCTGTGAATATTTTGGCTATGTCATTTGCATTGACTCCTGCCTCTTCACTGATGCCTATTAATCTTAAATTTTTTCTCTTGGCATCATCTTGAAGCTGTTGGATTGTGTTGGACTGTCACTTCATACTGCTTTGTTATTTTTAAAAGTTCTATCCTTTCATGATCACTAATAGCAATCCTGTCCTTGAGGTCTAAAATCCAATCATCAGCTTCGTTTAAATGGATTTGCACACTTTGAATATAATATTTTGTTTCTTGAATGTCTCTTTGAGTTTGTTTCATGAATTTGCATGCTTTCTATATTGTTCATTCAAGGTTTCAATCAGTTTCCAATGCTCCTTTACTTTTTTCTCTATTTCTTCTTTAGCTGCACTCAGCAACTCCTTTACTAAGATTGTTATTTCTGTCTTTACATGAGAGAATACTTCTAATTTGATTTCCTCTATAGCCTTATGGAGTTGTTTTTTTATTTCACTTGCTCTCTTTTCAGAGGTTTTTGGTATGTTACTTTTGAAGTCCTCTATTTCAATGTTTCCTGTACTTGCTCCTGGTGGACTAGATGTTTGAGACTGCATTTTGCTTTTCTGTTTTGCCATTTTCCTCTTTCAAGTTAAATTTGGTCCTTCAATCCCACTAGTGTCAACTGTTGGTAGTATGTATCTTGGGGTCCTAATGTAAGGTTGACATTTTCCAATTGCTGGGTCCTACAATGAATAGGTGGGTCAGTCACCTTACTTCCCACTGTGGGGCCTGTTGGGTGAGTTCTATATTCTTTCTGGGCTGTCAAGCCTAGTAGTAGTGATGTAGGTCAACTTTTAGTTTCTGCTGTTACGTTACATTCAGGTTATTCCAGGTCACCAAATCTCCCTTTCTATAGTATTTGTGTTGGCTGAGGCTCCACTGTGTCCCTATTGTGTGCCTGTGTGTCTCATAAGCCCTTTTGATTTTCTCCAATTTAGGGGAATCCTTATTGGCACACTCTTCACCCTGCCTGATGTTTTCTGTGTGCAGGAAGAGTCACCCCCACTCTTGTCAGACTCACTAAAGTCTTACAGTTAGTTGGAGGGAGCTTTATTACAGGCCCTATTTACCCACTGTACAATTTTATTTTAGGGGCATACTCACCACACTGACTGGAGCCTGCTGAGATCTTCCATTTGGGTGAGGCAGTCACTGAATCTCCCCTCAAGCTAGCACAGTTAATCCGCTGTAGTCCAAGGTTGTGGGAGAAAGGGTGGGAGCTCTGGCTGGAGCTTTGTGGTCCCAAAAGGTCATCTGCAGATAAGGCAGGGTCACAGGAGAGGCTGAAGTCTAAGCCTGACTGGGTGCCTCTGGCTGGAGTTCCTAGTGACGCAAGGAGGTCTCTGCAGAGAAGTCTCCTCTATTTCTTAGCTGAAGCTTTATCTCCTTCCTCAACTTATAAAACAGTGTTGACCACCAAGATATTTCATATATAAATGGCTGGTATTTGAAAGAATTGTGCCATTGATGCTAAAGGTAGTTGTGCTTTTAAAAGTGTGTTTTCTTCTATTACTTGCCCAGTTATTTTTTAGCATCTCCACTTAGCTTCCTATACACATTTCAAAACCATTGTACACAATATTTTAGTCTTTGCTTTTCTCATATATGATACACCATGAATTTTCCTAAAAACAAAAGAAAAAACATGAATGAACTGTTAAAAGTTATATTGAAAGTTGCCCAAGCATGAAATCTGAGGCTCAACTTTGACTGTCATTTAGCTTTAAATGAATTCCATAAAAAAGACAATATCTATGTAATATTAAATGTCTCTGAATCTGTTCCTTTCTCTCTGTTTTGCCACCTTCCTCAATTAGCTTGATATCATCTCATACTAGATTGATGCAATAGATGTGTAGGTTAACACTTACCCTCATAGTTTCCTTTTCCTAATTCATTTTCTGAAGCAAAATACCTTGAAATTGAAGCTAAGGTACATAAATTACATGAAATTATATTTATTCTCATGTTGCTATGCACACCGGTGTTCTAGCAAGTAGCCACTCATTCATGTGTGATTAAGCTACTTGGGTTCTTTCCATATTTTTAGTCAAACATTCCTGTGGAGTTTTTGAAGTTTCTTTTGTCATTTTGAAGTTTCATGGCACTATGATTAGATAAAATGCATGGGATACTTTCAATTCTTTTGCATTTACTTAAGCATGTTGTGTGTGCTAGTATAACAGAGAATATTCAATGTACAGCTGAGAAGAATGTATATTCTGATTTTGTTGGGCGGAACACTGTATGTCTGCTAAAGTGCATTTGTTCACACATTTGATTTAGTTCTTTTATTTCTTTGCTGATTTTCTGTCTAGTTGATCTGTCTCTTTGTGTCAATGGGGTGTTAATGTCTCCTGTTATAATTTGATTTATTTGATTTTTCATTTCTATTAATATTTGTTGTATATAGCTGGGTGCTCCCATATTTGGTGCACATATATTTAAGATTGTTATCACTTCCTCTTGAGGTTTTCCCCTAGCTAGTATGCAGTGACCTTCTTTGTCTCTTTTTTTCATTCTTAGTTTGAAGTTCACATTGTCTGCAAACAGTATTGCTACCCCTGCTTTTTTTGAGGGGAGGGTTCCTATTGCATGAAGTATTGTTTTCAATCCTTTGAATTTAAATCTGTGAATTTCCTTTTAGGTTAGATGGATTTCTTGTTTATAGCATAGGGTTGGATTATGTTTCTTGATCCATTCTGCCAGTCTGTTTCTTTTAATTGGTGAGTTGAGGCCATTTACATTTATGGTTATAAGTAATATATATTTGCTTATTCTTGACTTGTTATCTTTCTGCTATTGGGTCTTTACCTTTACCCTCTGTTTAATTGTTTGCCCTGCTTAGTGTTTTTTTTCTGTTGGTGTTCTTAAAGTCAGTAACTTTTATGTCTATCTAGAATATCTTTCACTATCCTTTACAGAGTTGGTTTTGTGGTCATGAAATTCTTCAGTTGTTCTTTGTCATGGAAGTATCTTATTTCTCCATCAGTTTTGAAGGACAGTTTTTCAGGGTACATCAATCTGGGTTGGAAGTTGTTATCCTTTAGGATTTGAAATATTTCACTCCATGCTCTCCTTGACTTCATTGTTAGTTGAGAAGTCTGCTGTGATTCTGATGGGCTTTCCTTTATAGGTGATCTGTCTCTTCTCTCTAGCCACTTTTAATATTCTTTTCTTGTGTTGAATTACTGCGACGTTGATTATTACATGTCTCGGTATAGATTTATTTTGGTTATGAAGTTCTATATGCTTCACTCATCTGTGTGTGAGTTTCTATCCCCATGTTTGTGAAATTTTCAGCTATTACTTCTGTAAATAGTCTTTTGATGTCATTTGTGTTGTCATCATCTTTTTTGTTTGCACCTATCAATCTTATATTGTTTTTCTTTGCATCATCTTGCAACTGTTGAATTCTTATTTTTTGATTCCTTGTTATTTTTAATGGATCTTTCCTTTCTTGTTCACTAGCTGCAATCTTGTCTTCAAGGTCTGAAAGTCTTTCTTCACTTTCATTGAGGCAGTTTTTCCAGCTTTTCATGTAATTTTTGATTTCCTGGATATCTCTGAATCTGTTTCATTTTTTCAGTGCTTCTCAATTTTTAAAACTAAGTCTTCTTTCAATGTGTTCAGTATTTCTTTTATTTTGTTTATTTCTTCTTTTACCTGGGAGATTATTTCTGACCTGATTTCCTTTACAGCTTCATGGAGTAGTTTCTTTACTTCAGTTGCTATCATTTCAGATGTTTCAGGAATGTGCTTATATTTTCTTCTATGTCTATGTCTCCTAGACTTGTTTGGGATGGACAGGAGGTTTGAGATTGCATTTTGCTCTTTTATTTTTTCATTTTCCTGTATTCCCATGGAGAAGCTGAATGCAAGGTCTAAGTTGCTTCCTGGTTTTAGGATATCTGTCCATACTGCAGGAAGTGCAGTTGAGTGGAAGTCACTAGTAAAGTCTTACAGGTCTCTAGTGGCAGTGGAAGGCTCCTCAGATGTGGGGAGTGTGCTGGACAGGCCTTCATCACACCTGACATGGCACTGTTACACCTTCCAGCTGCTTGAAGTTTCTGGACAGGATTCTATCAGGTTCTGAATGTTGTACCAATACAGAACAGCTAGATGGAGCATGCTATGCAGGCCTTTAGTTCATATCATATGGCACACCAAAGCTCTTCTGCTGCTTGGGGTTGCTGGGCAGGGCCCTACCAGGTTCCAAGCAAGGTGCCAAGGTTGCATGACTGAATGAGGTTTGTTGTGTGAGCCTTTGGCTTGCACCATCTAGCTCATGTGATTCCCTGGTCACTTGGGGTTGCTGGGCAGGGCCCAACCAGGCCCCAAAGGATCTACCCAAAGGTCCGTGGCTAACTGGGGATGTTGGGCAGGGCCTTACCAGGTTCCGAGTGGGGTGCTGAGGTTGCACAACTGGAGGGTTTTGTGTACCTTCAGCTTATGCTACCAAACCAGGTGATTCCCCGACCACTCAGGGTCCCTGGGTGAGGCAGTCAAACATTCTTTAAGGTGTCAGTGTGTTCTACACCCGCTTGGTACAATAGTGACTAAAACATTTCTATAGTCTCAACTATTTACTACTGTAGATCAATTACTCTCTTTTTTCATTTCTTTTAAATTCTTTAGTGAGTGTCCAACTCATGATCCTTTGTAAGTAGATTCTTATGTTACAGAGAATTTCCCTTTCCCTCTCCTGCCCATTTCAGCTCTTGGATTTCTCTTGCTGGCTCTTAACTGTGCATCAAGGCAATTCAGACTTGATGATTTTAACATAATTCCATTGTGACATTTGATGATGGTGCTTTCTAGATACTTCATTTCAGCCTTGAAATAACATTATTGTTCTCCAAAAGGATTCATTTTGTTCTGTCCTAGACAGGCATAGTGGACTAAAAGGTATAATGAAAGTAAGGACTTGCTGTATAGGAATTAAATTGCCTTTTGATAAGCCTATGTGTACCTCTGATTTTCTGCATCTTATATTTCCAGATTTTTTGAATCAGAGTTGATCTATTCATTTCACATATCACCATGGCAAGTACTGAAAACAAATTCTGTCTCTGAGGACTAGTGAGTTTTCAATTTTTATTCTACAGTTCCAAGAGACCAGCAAACCCTACTGGCCTCTCTGCTGCTATACAAAGCCAAGGTCCTGCACTTTAAACAATCCAGGAAAGTAATCAAGTGAAAGGGAGATGCAGATCATATTCTTACTGTGCTAAGGCCTTGCCTCCTGGGAAGCAGTGCCCTTGTTATCCCCATGGTTTCAGTAATCATCAAATGCCCTTCAACAGGTATTTATTACATTTTTCTTTTTTTTTTATTTGTTCCAAGAAGGAACATAACTCTGTCATAAACTTTATTGCCCTAAATGGAAAAATAGGTAGCACCTTGTTATTTAAAGTTTGTATCTTCATAAATGTATAATTATTTTTAAATAAATCAAATATTGTTGTTTTTAAATATCCTCACCAAAATGTATTCATTTTGACAATTTTATTTATTGGGTTTAACATCCAGTCATGAATAGGCATCTATGATAAATTGACTTATATTTGAACCATTTATAATACATAGTGTAATATACTCTATTACACTGCTAAAATATTAATGTTTAAAATGACTTGTTCTAATGTTTACTTATGATCTATATAAATTTCATTTTTAAGGTAGGTTTCTATCTCACAACATATAGTTGATTGTAGCTTTTTTAATCACTATCAATCTCCATTTTTAAACTGGTGTGTTTACTAGTGACATTTCATGAAATAGTGCATTTGACTTTAAATCTTTTAAATTGCATTCCACTTATCTGTTTTCTTTTTTGTGGATGAATTGAGTCTTAAATAATTCTATTTTGTTTCTATGTTTAGGTTATCAGTTATCTTAACTCTGTTTCTGTAATATTTGGTCTATAGCTTGTAAATTACATCTTTTAACATATGATCATCTACAGCTAAACAATATCACTGAGATCATTATCTACATTTTTTTATATATAATATTTAGTAAGTGGATAAAATAAAAATAGAAATATATATTATATAAAGTATAAGAATATAATGTATTAACACATTAGATTACTAGTAATACACAATTATAATATACTATATAGTATATACATTATGCATGTTATAAATGTAATGGTATATTATACTCTATTGATACAGTATATTGTATATTACAACACATTATGTAATATAAATATTATATTTTGTGGAAGATCATATATTATTTTCTTTTATAATATAAGAGGTTTCCAACCATGTGCTTTTATTTTGCCCTTTCAGTTTTCTGCATTTTAAATATTTTTAATTTCTATATGTCTTATAAACCTTATTAAGTACAAAGGGAATAATTTTTTAAAATCTGAAGAGTAAGAAAGTTCTAAGTGACCTAATATATGTATCCCACAGAAGAATCAGAAGCTCTGACTTCAAGGAAAAGAGAAATATATGTTCCAGTTTAAAGAAAGAAAATGAGTTTGCCCTTCCATCCATAAAGTTTGTGTCCTATTTGAGGTCTAAAAAGTTTGAAGGATATCTTTCCACATTGTTGTGAATAGATCTTCTTTCTCTATATGTTCAAATGCTAACATTGAGAAATGCACTCACAATAATCCAGTCAATTTGTTGCCTGAGTTCAATCATTGCAGGACTGATTCTTTCATAAAATAACTAAAAAGAAGCAAATTCTGTTAATACTTTCATTTTAGATTTTTAGACTCCAGAATTTTAAGACAATAAATTTACATTCATTTAAACCACCTTTTTGTGGATATTTATTATGACAGCCCTAGGAACTTAATATAGCATATCAATATCAAAGTTCAGTTAGAGTCTAATAAATGATCCTTGCAAAATTCTAAAATTAGAGTTATCTATTTTAATAAAAGAAAAGAAAACATGGTTAAGAGGAATGTACACAACCATTATCATTTAATTTACTTGTCGGATAGAAGTAGCAAAGACCTTTCAGCACAAAATTCATACCCAACATGAAGTCTATGGGGTTTCTTTTAGAGAAAGTAGTAACACTAAAACTATCCAATGTTTTATTTCATAAAGTGGGAAATAGTTATTAACAACTTCAACTTACATATGCAAGTACTAAAGATCATAGCAGTAAAATATTTTGAACTTTCAAGAGTCAGTGCTTTGCTCCAAAGAACTGGGGCAGAGAACTGCAAGCAATATTATGACTCTTTTCATGTTTATTTTACAAGAAAACTGTTTTAAACACTGTATAAAATATACAAGAGGAAGTCAAGCTTTACAGATCATTACCATCTTTGGCATAGTAATGAACAATGTACAAATTGGTAATGCACAAATGAATTTGAACAAGATTACGAAGTTAACAATAAAGCCTAAAAATTATGATGGTTCACAAGAAGGACGTATACCTAAGTGTAAAATTCTGCCTGTCCTAAGACCTGGCAGGCAGATAATTTATATGCACATAACCAATAGCTTCTATCCTAGACTATAATTAAAATACTGAATGTGAAGTGATAACAATTACAGACTTCTTATTTTCTGTTATTAATAGTTCTGTTCATCATTCTTAGAATTTAGTCTCTGGAACAAGCTCTTTATATAATTCAAATCTCAGGAAGAAATAGATCAGAAAATGTTTGGGTAGGATATAAAACAATATCTGATAGATACTTTGCATCTTTTATTTTTGGACACATAAATTTTACTTTCCCTCTTCTTTTTCCAAATATTAAATTATAGATTTGTTCCTTAGTTGCAGACAATGTTATTTTGTGAATTTGTGTGTTTAACATATGTATGGAATTAGTTTTTCCTTTGAATTTAAATAGCATGTCATATTTACAAACAACCTCAAATATGTTTACAATTTTTTTGAATAATGTAGAGTTCATTAAAATTAATTTATCCTACATATACAATAAATAAAGTTGGAAAATAGATATGTATATATTGATGACAATAAATATCTAGAAAAAGTTTGATTGTAAGTAGAAATGTGCATCACATAATGTCAAACAAAACAGAAATACCTTGTAGGATCAAAATGGTAGACAAAGATTAAAAATAGCCAACTGCATAATTAAATTATAATATTCAATACACAAGGAAAAGCTCAGCTAACAAATGTTTACTAATGAGGTGGAGTCCATGTGGTAAATGTGGTAATTTTTTACTATATTAAAATATAAAATAATGTTTAGGGCTGGGGATTTAGCTCAGTGAAGAAAGTGCCTACCTGGCAGGCATGAGGGCATGAGTTTCATCCCTGGTACAAAAAAAAAAATAAGTTGAGTGCAGATATCACAAATTTCAACTTGCATATTTGATTACATAGTACAAAATAACATGTTCAATTGAATAAGATCAAGTTTTAATGCATGAATAACATTTTATGTGTATTACATTCTCAAAAGCGTTTATAAAATAGTGTTACAAAGTATTTTCATGACAAATTGCACTACAGATTTATAAATAATAATAAAATTGGCATACATTTTATTTCAGTAGAACCAGGAACTGTTCTGTTTATACAGTTCTCTTGCTTTCAGGGTGAAAGTCAGTTCTATAACTCAGTAACCCTTATCAGTAGGAAAGACAGTTGTCATAATGCCTGATCCACAGGATGCTTTTTGTCACACTTCATAATTACACTTTCTTATGATAATCCTTCGTCTTTCCAGTGGTTTACATGATGGTTTCTCAATCTCCACATGGCTGATTTAACATCTTCATTCCTCAGAGAGTAGATAATGGGATTCAACAAGGGTGTACAAACAGTGTAAAAAATAGAAACGAACTTATCCACAGAAAGTCTGCTAAAAGGCCATACATAGAAATAAATGCAAGGCCCAAAGAAAAGAATGACCACTGTGATATGGGCAGTTAATGTTGAAAGTGCCTTAGATGACCCCTTGGAAGACTGGTGCTGAACTGTGACCAAAACAACAGCATAGGAAATAAGTAAAGCCAAGAAGCAGCTAACTGCTATCAGCCCACTGTTAACTAGGGTTATAATTTCCATCCTATATGTATCCATACAAGCTAACTTTATCACTAGGGGAAGGTCACAGAAGAAGCTGTCTATCTCACTGGGACCACAAAATGGCAGATCCACTGTAAAAGCCAAGTGGCACACAGAGTGAAGAATACCAACTGCCCAGGAAATAGACACAAAACTTATACAAAGCCTCCGACTCATAATTGTATTATAGTACAGGGGCTTACATATAGCTATGAACCTGTCATATGCCATTGCTACAAGTAGCATCATCTCACTCCCAACAAAACTATGAAGAAGGAATATTTGGGCCATACAACCCTCAAAGGAGATTGTCTTACGCTCCATAAAAAAGTCCACAAACATCTTGGGAGTAGCAAAGTTAGATTGACAAATATCAATAAAAGAAAGGTTACAGAGCAGAAAATACATAGGAGTGTTCAAATGGGAGTCACAGAAAACTATGACAATAATCATGACATTTCCAATTATTGATGTCACATAAACTATAGAGAAGATGGCAAAAAAGAAAAGTTGAAGTTCCCAAGAATTAGAGAGTCCCAAAAGTATAAACTCAGACACCATCGATTCATTAATGTGAGCCATGTATCCAATCCACAGTTTCCTAAATGAATAAGGGAAGTATCACCATGCTGACATCAAAATATACCTGTTTAATAAGTGAAAAGAAATATGATAAACTTTCAATTCGTTGTGCTATTATTTAATCCTCATGATAACTAAAATTTGGAAGAGTGTGAGGAAAACAGTAAGACATGAATCCTATAATACTTCAAATGTCTGCCCATTAAACAACAAAATGCAAAATGAGAAATAGAAAAATACAAGTGAGTGATATATCAATACCATAAATATTATTAGAATGCAAGATCCCAAAGTAATAAGGTAGATTTCGGGTTAAATAAACTCATCTAAAGTTTTAAAAACATTTAAAGTCTGAAATTTGCAGGAAAAAAATTTAAGACAAGGCTGTTACTGGTGGAAGGGATAGCAGTAATAAAGATACAAAGGTAAACTTGGAAATACATTCAGGTCTTACAAAGTGCACGGTCTAGTGGAGAAGAGGGTAGGGTACAAAATCATACAAATTACACTGGGAGTATTTGCTCAGAGCAAATTGTGGATGCAAAAGCCTCAAATGCAAATGGACTGCATTAATGTTCTTCAAATTAGAATCATAAAATGTTTGTAAGTATTATAAGAAGTTTAGTAGAGATGGTTTGATATATTATGGAAAAGAGTCAAGAGCGACACTGTTGGAGTTTTTCTGAAAGTTTTATTGAAGTTCAAGAACACTTACATTGATCCTTTTAAATAATAGTTAAAACTCATGTTTGTCACACAAAGGCCAATCAGTTATCAATGTGACAATGAACTAATAATTTCAAATAGTATTTTTCCTTTCTTTTAAATGATAAATTTCTGACTCAATTTTCAAAAAAGAAAAAAATCTCAAAAGGAAAAAGCTAAACAATGTGTGAATTGCCTCTTAAATTCTTTTTTGACATTTTGCCGATCCCAGAAGAAAACTAATCTTCCAGAAAAGCCTTAGGAAATGTTTTGGCTTTAGATCTGTGAATCCAAGGGTACATAAAAGATATTTATTTGTCATGTACTTGTTGATGTTCTATATTTCATACACTTTAGCAGTTGTCGACGTTATTTAGATTTAACTAAATAATAGTGCTAAAAGTGAAAATTAGATCACTAACTGTAAATCAACTAATGTTATTCAAACTATTGATAAAAGTTCACTACATAATTCAGGTTGGATGTTCAAAAACTAAATACTATTTTTAGGGACTTCCATCTTCACATTTCATTATGATAGCAACTGTTAAAAAATTTAAAGATCAAGCATAGTGCCCACGCCTATTATCCCAGCTACGTAGTAAGTTAGGCAGGAGCATCTCAACATCAAGGCTGACCTGAGAAATTTATGAAGATTCTGTCTCAAAATTAAAAAAAAAATATTGAGGTACAAGATGTAACACAGCGATGGAGTGCTAGTAAACAAAGCATTGTCCTTGCTACAGAACATGTAAATATTTTTATTTCTATTGTTATGCTATATTTGTTAATAATAAAAAATTGTTACATGGAAAAATACTTCAGAATTTTATCTTGTGGTAGGACATACCACTTAAGTAAATCATAAAATACTTTTTATGTACTTCTATTATAACATGTAAAAATAACTTGATATTATATTAATAATAATATCAGTAATAACTTTTTGATACTAGAGATTAAACTCATGAACTCATGCTTTCCAGGCAAATGCTTAAGGTGCTGATTTAAGTCACTGGCTCAATAATAATACCTTTATGAGTATAGCACTGTGTTCTAAGCACTCCACTAAATATATTAAACTATATCAACTCACTTAACTAGCATAATAACACTAAAAAGTAGCTGCCATTAACATACACATTTTAAAGTTGAGAGACCTGAAACACAGAAAAACTTAGACTAGAACATTTCCTGACTTTATGCAACTAATAAGTCACATGGTTAGAGCAATGATTCCTGTCATAAGTCAGGAGAAGGTTGTGAACAAAGAATTAAAGGTAAATCTTTGGAGTGGTACAGTACAACAGACTTGGGTTTAATATCAGCTCCTAAACATTTTAATGGAAGAAGCAGTTCTTTAAACTTTTTCAACTTCTTTTCTAAAAGTGTAAAATAATGACTTCACTTGTGACATTTCATGATAAGCCCTAAAATCCATGTAAGGAATGAGGAAAGAGAGAATAAGATAGAAATAGCAGGGAAAGATAAGAAAGAAGCAGATAGAGGATAAAAAAGGAGAAACAATAAATTATGTTTATAGGTTAAAGGTAGTAGTTCTATACATGTTTTGAAATCATTTAACATTTAAAAACAAGATTTTCTGAAAATATCCAACTTTCCTACAAATTCCATCTTTTGATACATAGAATGTGATGTTTGTCAGTCTTCATTTTTCAAAATACAGGAAAAATAGAAAATCCTCTACCAACTTCTTTTTATTCTTAAATTAAGTAAAACATATCAAATTCAACATTATATCTCATTTTCTAATAATTAAGGTAGATACATACTTGTGGCAATGAATAACGTTTTTAATTTATTAGCTATATGGTTAAGCTTAGAAGGTAGATATTCCTAAGGGGATTTTATCTTTAAAATTATAAGTTCAGAGAAAGTTATGTTTAGAAACATATAGTATTTACCAAAGTTCTCACAATTCCTGGGTTATGAAGCTTCCCAATTAATTAATCATTCACTGTTTCATTGCCACTTAACTTCAGTGACAGAAATATTTTCAGATTTCAAAATATCTCAAAGGAATTTCCTCATTCCTGGTGTAAAACCAAGTTAGATAAACTTGATCTTATATTAATATTCTTCTCTAAAATGTGTCACTAGAAGTCTGAAAATATAAGCATGAAACATTTTTCTTGATCTTAACTTAAAAACACAGAAGCAAAAAGCACTAAGACACCCTATGGACCACTACTCTACTTTGCATAGTTCTTCATTTATTTATGAAAAGAAAATACAAATGTTAACAAATAAAAATGTAACAAATGGCTAAATATTCTCTGTATCAAAAGTATAAAAGAGAATAAAAAGGGAGAGGTAATGGTCATAACGTACTTCCCTCTGTTTGTCAGATTATGCACCTGTTCCTATTAGGGTTACCCAATGCAGTGTTGGGGAAGTGTCATGCAGAGGAGTGGAGAACAGCAGTGTTGCCTCTTCCAGACTGAATTTCCACTTTAATTGAGACAAAAATAATTCCCCCTTTATATTTTCTAGTTGCTGACTTTGCCTTTGGAAGAGTTTATCAGCTCTTTCCCCAGTCCAATAATATATTCACAATTGCATGGATAATACTTACACTTTTAATAACTTCTTTATTTCTTTCTTATTTTCTGCAAATTTGGTATCCCCAGCTTTTTGGAAAGCTTCTTACTTTCTGCTATGTATGCTTATATTGAAAATATTTGTAACCCAATCTTGACTTAATGCATTTTAACTTGGCGGCTGCATTAACCTTTGCAGGTAAAAAAACCCCTTGGGTCCTGTCCTGAGGTAATAAGGGCTCTGTACCTACTGCCCTAAGGATACAATTACAGTATCACACAGCAATGCAATATAAACCTGGTTCTCTTAAACCAGGAAACTGATTGCATTGGGAGAAGTAAGAAATTATCCTTTAGATGTCATGGTCACCTTTCAGTGGGAGTAATTATACTTTACAAAATATTTTTTCCAGGAATGGAAATGGAACATTTTCTACCAACTAGTGGATATATATGAAAGTAAAAGATTATTTGATTTTAACTGTTAGTAGAAAATTTTTTTTAACTTCTAACTTTCTGTCCATAGGAAAATCATACAATCTTTCAAATAATTATCTAGCACAGAGTTGATTCTCCCAATACCAAGATGCTCTTCACTTCACAAAGCAGTTTAATTTATTGTTTGGTTCTACCATGTATTATTTGAAGAACAAATCTATCTCCATTTCCATTTCATGATTCTTCCTGTGTTTCAAGATGCTTTAAGTTTTTCTTCATAACAAATAATGTTTTTATATCCAAATATATCATTAGTTATTTGAACTGTATTTTACATAATCTTTCTGGATGGTTAAATTTAAAGAATAAAATAAAATGTAAGATTCCTTAACAATGGTATAAATTGCAGCATCAGTTGAGAGATTCTGCAAAAAAACCTAAGTATAAATTCAAAAGCAGAGATAAAAATATTTGAAAATTTGGAATACACTCAATACTAAAACTGCCAAATATATTAATATATAAATTTAAAATATGGTTAGAGAAAAATTGGAGATTGGTAAACTTATGACACATTTTTATAAAGTAAAAATGAAGCACACTTGTGAAATATAGGTATAAAAATAGCCAGTGGATATTTTTGCAAATTCTAATTAATGCAAATTCTAACTGATATAAAGTCTGATTCAGAAAAGGCAAAATACAAATGGCTATCTTGTACATAAAGGTAAATTTAAAATATATTATTTTAAATCTTTATTCCTTACTCTTTGTATCTTCAATATTGTCACTGCAGATGATATTAAAAAATTAGAAATAATGCATATTACAAATAGTACACTTTAGAAATAGCAATAAAGAAAAACATTTATAAGCATTCAGAGGAGAAATAATGGAAAAAGGTTACTATTACAGATAGACACAAAATAAATAAAATGCAAAGTGCCTAGAAAAGTTATTCTTACCTTTGCAATTACTAAAAGATAAATTTTAAAACATTAAAAAGGACTGAAAAGCATTAACAATCATGTATATTTAGTAGATTAGAGATTAACTTTTCAGAACCTTAAATTTATATCTTTTAATTTAAACTATGAAGATAATACAAATATGGTGCAACATCTTACAGAAAATAACAATGATTTATAGAGGTTGACAGTATTACATTTTGGTATATATCTGCCTATACCTATAGAAATATCACTAACTGCTAGATAATTATAGCAACCTTGAACCCTTTTTCTATTTGTTAGCCATTGCCATCCTGTAACTCTGAGTTAGATCTTGGAAATCTTCATTTTTGAAGAAAAAGATCTAACACTGTCCCCCGCGGGGCCAGGCACATATGAATTTCCAGATGGTATTATTTAGGACCTCTTTGACTATGAAAGAGATCGTCAATGTCAAAGATACAGTTACGAAACTATTACAGTAGCAACATAATGTCGATTTCGATAGCAGTGATGCAGAGAGGACTCAATGTCCATAAACACCCATTTTTATGACATCACATGTTGCCTTGACTGTGTTAATCATTTCTTTATAATAAAAACCCTTCCTGCCAGCTTTCTGAAAGTACTCTAGTGTTGTTGTCTATGGTCACGCTTCAGGGAAATAGCACATGAAACCTTCTTGTGCCTATCTCTAATTTTCTACTCATTGATTAGTCTGTCCCTTCCTTTCCTCCTTTTTCTCCAACATCTAGTAACCATCAACTTCTCTCAGATCACCTCTTTTAAATTATAAATATGTGATTTTATGTAGTTCTTGTTTTATGTCTAACTCATGACTCCTACTTCTCTCTGTGTTGTTACAAATTACAGCATTTCATTCTTTTTATGGCTGGATAGTAGTTTATGATACATATGGAGGAATACATTTTCTTTATCCACTCATCAAATGATGGACATTGTTTCTACTTCTTGGTTATAGTGAATAGTGTGCTACAATAACATGGTGGTATAGATGTGTGTTCAAAATAGTGATTTTCATGTCTTTTAGACATGTACCTATAAATTGATTGCTATATCATATGGCAGTTTTACTTTTAACTTTTTGAAGAACTTCCATACTATTTTTCATAGTAGCAGTACTAATTTTCACTTCTATTGACTTTATACCAGACTTACATTTTTTTCATATCCTCACCAGCATTTGATATATTATGTCTTTCTAAAAACTGCCATTCTAATGGGATATGGAATGTGTCTTCTTGCAGTTTTAATTTGAATTTCCTTGATAGTTACTGATCTTGAGAATTTGTTTAAACATGCCTGTTGGCCATTTGTGTGTATTCTTTTAAGAAATGTCTAAACCTATACCCTCTTCTTATTGGCTTATTTGATGTGGTCATTTTTATTTTTTATTTTTGCTGTTCAGGCTTTTAATTCATTACACATTTTAGACATCAAATCCATGTCAAATGAATAATTTGCTAAAATTCTTTGTATTTTCTGAATATCAAAACTTTGTTAGATGTACAGTTTACAATTTTTTTCTTTCATGATACAGGTTGTTTCTATACTCTATTATTTTCTTTGTTACAAAGAAGATATTTAATTTATTAAAATTCCATTTCTCTATTTTTGCTTTTATTCTTTTGCTTTGGGGGAGTCTTCTTCAAAAATAAGTCTTTGCTCATTTTACTGTCCTAAAGCATTTTCCTTGTATGTTTAATAGTAGTTTGCATAGTTTCAGTTCTTACATTTGAGCATTTAATCTATGCTATCCTTGACTTGATTTTTGTAATTAAAAACAAGAATCAACTATCATTCTACTGCACGTGCATATTCAATTTTGCAGGCATCATTTACTGAAAAAGAACACTCTTGAATCTAGTTTTTCAGTGATAGTCAATTGACTATAGAGGCATCAATTAATTTTAAGGCTGTCTATTTTCAGTTGTTTGGTTCATGTGTCTGTTTTTGTGCCAATAACATACTGCTTTGATCACTATAGCTTTGTAGCATATTTTGAAGTCAGATAGTATAATCTCTCTTCTTTAATTCTTTGTGTTAAAGATTGCTTTGACTATTTAGAAATTTTGGTAGTTTGACATAAATTTTATGACTGTTTTCCTCTTTCTCTGATAAAGGCCACTGGCATTCATAGATACTGCATTATATTTGTAAATCTGTCTTGAGCAGTATGAACATTTTAGTAGTATTAATTCTTTCAACCCAAGAACACAATGTATCTTTCCAGCTTTTTGTATGCCATCTCTGATTTATTTTAACAATGTTTTATAGCTTTTGTTGTAGAGACCTTTTACTTATTTAAAGTTACTCCTTGATTATTTGACTTTTAATTATATTTTTATAACAATTTGAGGATGTTAATTTTCTTAGTTACTATTCTCTCTCATTGTTTGGACAAAATACCTGACCCCTAAAAGTTAGGAAAGGGAAGGCTTATTTCTTACAGTTCTTGGGGATTTCAGTCCATACTCAGAAGGCTCCAAGCAGCAAGGTGGCATGGGGGGACAGTCATTCATGGTGGCTACAAACAACAAAAGCAAATCCACCATTACAGCATATACTGACTCTGCTGCTGGGTAGGTATAGACTCACACCACCAATCCAAGTGCACCACCAATCCAAGCACTAGACAATGAACCAATCACAAATGCTAGATTCAGCCATGTCCATGATTGCATGAGACTCGGGGAGGGGGGGCACTGACATAAGCCATGAAAGTAGTAATACACACAAAGTTTTCACATTATAGGGCACTTTACAAGATTTTACATACACTCCCAAAAAACACATAATGTTGCAGGAAAAATAAGCAAAAATAGCAAACATATACAGTGTAAAAACAAAATTTTAGTTAATCATGCTCATCGGTATAGAGCAAAGAAAATTTTAAACACTAAATTTGCCAAATTATAACATCTAGCTTACTAAATTATAGCATTCAGTTTACAAGAGCTAGATTTCTTCTACTTTATAACATGCCATAGATAACTTTAATTTCAGCATATAAATAGATAAGACACTGAGATTGTTGTGTTATGCCAGCTCCTAATTTTCCCTGTTATATATATATCTTAAAAAATACTTTTAGGTGCTTTTATCTTCAAAAGACTTAAAAGTACATCTGTTTGAGTCCAGTAAGAAAGTAAAATGTTAATTTGAACAAGAAATATTTAACATAAAACTTTAGCAACTAGAAACAAATACCTAGTTACTAAGAATAAAAAGAGAACTCTGATGAATAACTGCATTCCCAGGAGACAACTCCAGAAAAGAGAAAGCTTGAAAGTTGAATATGTTGTCCTAGTGTAAATCTGAAAATTTTTGGAGTCATGTATTAATGGAACCTTTTTGCAAATAGAGAGGTTCTCTGGGTCACTCAGGGTCAAACTGCTCCAGAGATGGTTAGCTGAAAATGGGTAATAGGAAATTTAGGGAAATGAAGTGTTGCTACAGGGTGAATGCCATAGAGCAGCTTGAACAAAAGCCACTGGCAGCTATAATGTAGGATCAAAAAGAAAAGAATCATACTGGGACCATGCATTAGCTCTCCTATCACTGAGACACAATATCTAACATTCAGAATTTACATGATAAGATAATTTGGCTCATGGTTTCAGGGGATGCAGTCCATTTGCAGAGGGTTTAAAGGCAAGAGCATTGTGGTGGAATGGCACAGCAGAACAAAGATGTTCAGCTCCTGGTGGCAGAGAAGTAAAGCAGGAGAACAGTGCCAGTGAGGCAGAAGAGAGGCATCGGGTAAAGTACCGAAGGCAATGCAGACACACACAGAGAATGTGATTAACTGATTCCTTAACAGGCTCCTGAGACAATCAAGTTGACACAATTAAGTTTCACTGTCACAGACTGGGAAGAGAAGGTTCATCCTTCAGTGATGCTCATTCAACACCCTCACAAAACAAGTAACAAAGTGGAAAGCTTTACAGAGTCTAGCTCCAGTACCATAGATGGTGGATTTGATGCCAAGAGACAATGAATTGATAACTGACATAGATTTTTTATTAAGAAACAATAAAGTGAAAAACTGATACTCATTACTGAGACACTTGTAATTTTTTGTAATGTCTATTGCTATGCTGATGAAAGGAAACTCCACGTTTCTATGCCCGTTGTGTTGGAAAGCACTGATTAGAAATGCTTTTAACAGCCCTGACATTGCATCATCTGTTGGAAAAGCAGTCAACTCTTTCAACACTTCTACATGTTGTGACTTGAATCTACATTGTCAAAAAATTCCATCAGGAATTAAGAATAAAATATGGGAAGACAAGATGGCCAATCAGTGAGCAACAGAATATAAAACCTCCTGGGAAAACCAATTCATATGCCAGAATAAAACACCCTGGAGAGACCCAGACAGAAGGAGACAGATCCTCTTGACACAGGAAGAAATTAAAACTTAAAAAATCTTGTCAAATACTTCAGGACTACAACTGAAACAGCTGAAAACTAAAGGGACACAGTGTTTTTGCGATGACCCCCCAAGATTGCACCAGCTTGAATCCACACCGGCAGGAAGAGCCGCCCAAACTCGCTCCCACCGCCACTCACAGGAAAAATGACAGCGCTGAAGTCGGGGGTTGGTGAGCCCAAGGGAGAGCAGAGAGCGGAGCCGGTGGAGGAACCTTCATTGATCCATGATCAGTGCTGGGGAGGGGCTGGCATATGAAGGCTGCTTACACCTCAGTGACAAGAGCAGGCGGGAAAGGGTGGAGTTCCCTTGCCAGCGTGCTTCGGAAGAAACGTGGCCAACAAGGAAGGGGACTGGGACCTGCACTGTAACCTGTGTGGAGGAAGCCAGGGCCATGACAGGAGAGAGAGGCAGGAGGAGGCCCCCAGGCCAGAACCCTGAGAGCCCTGATCCAGGAGAAGGAAAAACAAGGGAGTCTGAGGGCGGCAAACATGTGACATCAGCCATGGCTTCAATGGACATTAAGAGATATCTTCAGGACCTTGTAGATGAGCTCAAAACTGAAATATTAAATCAGGTAAAGCAGGATATGAGTAGAGTAATAAAAGAAATGCTCTCAGGAAGTATCTCTCAGGATGATACAGATGAAAGAAGGGAGGAACACCAAAAAAAAGGAGAGAAACTTTGGATAAAGAATATAAAGAAAATATAGAATACATGAAGCAGATTCAAAGAGACTACCAGGAAATTAAAAACTCCATTGAAAGCTGGCAAAATGCCTTAAAAGAAACTAAGGATAGACTATCAAAACTTGAAAACAAGTTGGCAGTGTGTGATGATGAAAGGAAAGATCTCTTAAAAATAGCAAGGAAACGGGCAGTAACAATACAAAGGCTAGAAGATAACAAGAGAATCTACAATTTAAGAATAAGAAATGTGAACAAAGAAGCAGGAATACATACAGGTGAATTACAAAGGCTATTCATGGAAATAATTAAGGAAAACTTCCCAAGCATGGGAAAAGAAAATGACATTCAGTTGTGTGAAGCATACAGAACTCTAGTCACCTCCAACCAAAACAGGTCTATACCCAGATGTATATTAATCAAGATACCAGAAATTCAATATAAAAACAGAATATTAAAAGCCATCAGAGAAAAGAAACAGATTACCTATAAAGGTAAGCCCATCAGAATCATGGCTGACTTCTTGATACAGACCATCAGATCAAGAAGAGCTTGGAGTGAAGTCTTCCAAGTCTTGAAGGAAGGTGGCCTCCAGCCCAGATTGATGTACCCTGCAAAACTGTCACTAGAAATTAATGGAGAAACAAGATGCTTCCATGACAAAGAGGAACTGGGTGAGTTTGTGACCACCAGTCCAACCCTGTAGATAATGCTGAAGGACATTTTAGAGAGAGAGAAAAAAATACCAGAATTTTAGAAACAGTGGCAGAAAGGCCTCAATGAGTGGGGCAGACAGTAGAATGAAGGAGAAAACTAGGCAAACAGGCAGAAAAATAGCAAAGCAGAAATGAGGCAGAGAAGGATGGCTAGTATCTCTAACATAGATGGCCTTGATCCACTATATTGTTAATAGTGCACCAGGATTTAAAACCCACATTACTCACACTACTCTGCTTAGATGTATTATATTCTGTTCCAGTCATTCTACCTGTACTAGATTTGAGGGCACAGACAGTAATCCTGAAAATAACAGAATATAGTATGGTAATCATCCTTAATTTCCTATTAACTTAATCTAAAGATCTTTAAAACCTACACTGTTTTACCATGACTGATCATAATTGAATCTGGTCTGTTAGATTGCTGTTTTGTATTGATAGATTTTATTCAAAGCTGTTATGATTGATAGTATCAAGTCTGAGTGTATAGGCGACTGTACTTAAGATGACAAGATCCACTAGAATATCCACTATGGTTTGATTATTACCTGCCTTTGAAGTTTTATACTGTCTACAATGTTTTATTTTACTAATATTGTTATGTACTGCTATATTCAATTATACTGCTATATTCAATTATGCCTGATGATATAGACAATTCTATTGAAGATAATAAGAAACAACACAGTAATGATGTAGATCACCTTGTACTGTGGTTTTATATGACTTTTTGGTTTCATGTTTTTATAGGAATTTGTTTTGCTTTGTCTTGCTAAATTTTGTTTTTCCCTCTAATACAGAAAGGATAGAAATACACATAGAGATTCATGCATGCATAACTGTTCATACTCTCACTGTTTGACTATTTACTTTGTATGCTTTAATTTTGTAACTTGAACAACTATTTCTAAGAGGATAATATGTAAATTATTAACTAGTGATTTCTTATTGTTTACCTTTTTTTTTGGAATTCTGTATTATCTCTACCCTTTACATGCTTTTGTTTCTCTTTAAATAAAATCTTTAAATAAATTTATTAAGAATAAAATGTGTTTTTCTGTATTACACAAAAACTTGCTAGCATTCTTTTAAAGAACTTTACTGAAATATGGATAACAATCTTTTCATAAAAATATATAAATATAACTTATTTTTATAAATTACACCTTGGAAATGTAATGCATTTGGATGGAATACACCTATGTAAGGACATGTGAAAATAAGTAAAAATATCTGGGAAAATTTGGAGTTCTTAGAACAGTTTATTTCCTTCTTTGTCAATTTTCTCTATGGGGCCACTTAATTCTTGTATCTAAAGGACATACTAAAGTGAAGACTTACGATTAATTCACTATCATCACTTGCATTTTAATCACCAAGGTCACTGAACAATGTCATTTTATTCAAGCTAAAAATATGTGTCTTCACCTTAAAATGTACAACTGAACAACACCAAAATTGGTACTGTCACGTTGTTCAATATTTGTTTTTCACCAAATTTTAATTTTAGATGACTTTCTCACAAACAAATTTAATTTTTGATTAATGTGAAGAAAATATATTTTAAATTTTAAGTATACCATATAAGGAATCGTATTTGTGTTCATGCTGTTTCTTGAGAACAACAGTGTAACAGTTGTCATTTTTCAAAAAATAGCTGAACCAAAAAATATTATGTAGCTGAGTAGTAAATAATAGCATGAGTGCACATGACTGTATAATACCTGGACCTCTCAGTACATTGATTCACATTGTTTAATAAATTTAACAAATTTTTAATGTTTAATATATTTATCCATTTTAGGAAACACAAAGAAAGCTAATCCCAGAATAGAGCAAGTAATTCACTTAACACTGAAAGAAGTCCCCTTCTCTAATGCTTTAGTGTCCTAAATTGACTTGCATGAATCATAAAGCACATGTTCCTTCATTCAAGAACAACTTCAGTCTGTGAGTTGAGTATGAGGCAGCCAATCTGGTCTCGAGTTGAATGACACTGGTAATAACTTTCCTTCCTGCCCGTTTTGGATTAAATCTGCCATTCAATTTCTTACTTTTGAAGAAATCCCAAAATTAGAAACAAATGAATGTGCTTAGGTTTCCTGGAGATGTAACTGATGGATACAAATTTATACCAGGTTTAAATTAATATATGCCAAACTTACTTTAAAGTAATTTTTCAGAATAAGAAAGAACAAGGCATATCAAATCTTTGCAAAACTAAAATACCACAGAGGCAGTAAAAAGTAAATGATGTGGAGTAAAAGGAAATCCCCAAGGTTTCATTAATATTTAATTTAGTGTTTGTTTTATTAAAGATGAATTCAGAAAAAAACATAACTGGGGTTTCAGAGGATGAGAAAGCCAATCATAAATCACACAGTGAGTGTTTTTACTCTTTGAAGAAAGGAAGACTAATATTTAGAATAGTCTATTTGCCTTTTATTGATTTGAAGATTTGAAAACATAAATATAAAAAGCTTTAATCAATATTAATAAATTCCCTAATCATCCATAAATACAAGACAGAGATCTTGCTATGAATTCTAGGTAACCAATTAGTTGAATATTTAGCACTAGCTCTTCTTTGCTGAGGGCTTCCATTGTTGTCTCTCATAGGCCATGGAGATCAGTATCACCATCTCCCCTCCTGTAAAAAGGTGAATGAGGAAAATTTGGGCTATGCATTCACTGAATGATATGGTCTTGTGTTCCCTCAGAAAATCTGCAATCATCTTAGGTGAAGCAAAAAAGCCTGACAGATATCAACAAAGGAAGGTTTTCCCAGGAGGAAATACATGGGAGTGTATAGACTGGCATCAGAAGTCACCATAATGATAATGAGAAGGTTCCCTAACACAATGACATGGAGGAGAAAACAAAGAAGAAAAATTGGAGTTCCTGAGAAATACAGAGTCCCATTAACACAAAATCAGACACCACTGAAGAATTGTCTTTTCCATGGATCCAGGCTACAGATTTGCTGTAAAATGACCCTAAAGGAGGAAAAATAAAAATGGATTAGAGCTATAAGCCAACAGCAATATTAATAATTATGAGATTTAAGCTATGCTGTGTATTTATGAAGGAGCTCTGAACATAGGGGAGATTGGAGGGGATGGAAAGGGAATGCATGTAATATGCATAAGTACCACTACCCTTGATGAAGGTATTTATTATATCATAAAAACATGCTAATAAAAAAGGAAGGAAGATTTTAAAAGATCATGACCATATGTCTGGATAATAGAAAGCAGCTTATAAGAATCTCTAGATAATGCTCAATAATATGATCAGTCTCAGCAGAACCCTTTGACTTTTTGGATAGTCTTTATCTGTTACACAGTCACAACTAACTTTATTTATAAGCTTTATTTATAAGACTGAAGAAGTGACTTAAAATTTCAAATCCACAGGTTTTATAGAATGGCAAACTTGTTCTTATGGTCATTTTCCATCATTAAACAAGTATTTAAGAATAGCGTTCTCTTTAACTCTCTAAAAGGTATGTGTTGCTCAAGGTTTATTGTATAAAGTCACCCTAATTATTTAACTTTAGGCTAATTATTTTTCTGAGCTTTAATATTTCATCTTAAAAAAGACAGAAGTTGTAAAACTATATACTTTACAGAGATAACTTAGAGCACTGTACTGTGAAAGTAATAAAATTATGGCAAAATTTTTATCTGTATAACATCTGTTAAATATCTATGTAATAATTTACCTTACTGATGTACCATGAATCATACACAATTTAGACAATTTCAACTAAGAAGATACTGCTGAATCCAGGTTACCCAGGTCTATAGCACCAATACAGTATGTCAATTATTCATTCATATTATTTCATATGTATATATGCTTCATATATATAATGACATCATAGTTATGTCAATTTCAATTTTGCTTAATTGAACACAAATCTAAACACATAATCTAAATTTTTCATTTTGTCCAAACACATAATCTATATTTTTCATTTTGTCTGCCTCAAAATTTAGATTTAGGCCCATTTATTTTCCATCTGATCAGTGTTTTCTAGTGTTGCACATTTTTATAATTGTTAAAGGAATAGTGTAGTTGTTCTAGACCTTTGTTTGCATGGAAAGGTAAAATGGTTCCATAACTGTATGAATACATTAAAGAAGATGTTTACAGCATTATATGAGAACATTATTAAGGAAGTAGCTTATCAAATATAAAGTAAATTATTTTATCAGCATTATCAACCTTATTCCACATGTCAGTGATTTCACTTGTTTTTCCACCCAACTCTTCCACTATTCAGCCCTTTAGCCCACTTAACCTTTTACTGTCATCATCAGGGAAATTATTTCATCAAATGTTCTCAAAGAAATGGCGTGAGGGCTAATCTTGTACTTGGAACTGAAGCCATGCCTTGTTTTCCTCTATGGATGTTTAATATTAGCAGATACTCCTTCAGGCTGCTGATCCAAACAAGTCAATCTCTGCTGTGGTTCTTGTTTTTGACTTTTCTATTTTGTTTTCACCTTTGCTCTTGACATTTTTTCTATTTTTATTTGCATCCTGGTTTATATCATATCTGTATTTCTTTTTTTTTCTCTTTTTAATATTTGTCTTCCTTGAGCATTCCACTCACCTCTGTGATATGAATTATAACTTCTGTCTGATGACACCTAATTTTTCAGCTATGTTCCTTACCACACTCCAGTGTTGCAAACATATTTTTGAACGTTTTGTAGAAAGTGAGTAGATTCAGGAGATGTAAATATAGATATCAGATCTCAGCTCTCAACTTCTCTCCTTATTTCATCTTTTTTTATTTTTCTTTAAATTTTTTTTCCAAATCATGTAACTCTCAGGCAAAATCTCCACCAACACTCCCTCTTGTGATACTTCATCATTACTTAAAGTAAAACTATGCCAGCTAAGCATTTATGATCTGGTTTTATGTCTACAAAATATACTACTTCTTAGTCAAATCAAAATTATTAAACTTTTTTAAGCTTCAAAAATATTTTTGTACATTTTTCAAACCCTTCACAGATGCTGCTTCCAAAAAGTTTTCCGGGTGCTTACACTGAACTTTCTTTCTCCTAATGTTACTGTATCATTTTACTTACACATATATTACATAAAGTCCCAAAATAAGTTTTCTTGTGCATATAATTTCTTCACAACATTAAGAACTCCATGAATTCTTATGCTCTTTATGTGCCACTGTCAGAATTTGATGTAGAGATGTGCATGGAGTAAAATCTCCATAAATGAGACTTAGGGTCAGTTGAAATATATTTCACTCTATTTCCATCACTTATTCAAAGTTTCGACTTTATCTTTCTGTGCCCAGAATTCTTCCTAGTGAATGATTTTAAATTCTAAAAACTATTAACTACTGACATAAATTTTATAAGGAATAAACTGGAATATTCAATCTCATTGGGAAAGCATTGTCATACTTAAATCATTAATACCAGTTCCAATAATCAGTTAGCAAATGCAAAGGGAATAAAAGAAATCAGGATAGGAAAATGAGTTGAGCTGAACCATATTTAGGTTATCATGTTTTCTAAAATGATAGGAATGATGAGATTTTTTTTTTAAAAAACTTGTGCTGTAGCTCTACAGAGTAAAATAAACCCAATTATCTACTTATAGCTGCAAATTAAAAAATATTGATGTGAACACAATATAAGTCCAAATGTGTTAGCTAAAATTGACATTTAAATATTTTCATGATTTTTAAAACAGTTTTGTTCTACAAAATAGATATAAATGGTGTGTAATATAGACATGGTCTTGCTTTACATTTTTTAAGATAATGGAGAGGAGCATCATGATTTATTTGTCTTTCTTACTCTTTCCAAGAATGCATGACCATCTTAAATAATGTCTCATCTTGTCTTCCTAGTGTGATCATACTCATCCGGATTTATTTTGTAGTACATGTAAAAATGCTGTTTCCCCCTATGGGGGCACAAAGTAATGGTTGAATAAAATATGTAACAAGGCACAATCTACAGTATTTTTTTACATATACCTTTGTCAGAATATCCTACCTGTTATGATGCATATGAGAGATGTGAACAGAATTCCTCAATTTTTATAATGTGGTGTTAATGTCTTGCAAGTAGTCAATTATAAGTACCTTCTGCTTCTGACAAATTGGAAAAAATATGTGGATTTAGCTAAGTGACCACTTGGGACTTTTTAAATTTAGCAACAAAAGTCCAAGTTACACCTTTCAATAGGGATTATTAATAACTACCATTAGATTTTCCCTTTGGAACAAAGTAAATGACAGCCAATATTACTGACAATTATGATGAGGACCATCAGACCACAAGCAAAAAAGGGAGAATCATTTAGCCCTTAAGCAGCAAGTGGAATAAAGTACCTTCTGTGAACTCTGTATTTGTGAACTTGCTTCTCCAAGGAAAATGTGTGAAACAGTTCATTCTTTTACTTAAATGAGAAATGCCTTGACTTTGGGAATGCAAACTAATATAGTACCCTTGGTACATGTTCACCCGTTGACATAGAACAAAAGTTCATTAACTACCACTTAGAGGATACAGGTGGGTACTTTTCTCAGATCTAGCAATAACTAAAAGTAAGTTATTGAGTCAACTATTTTCCCTCTTAGGCTTCTATTCACCCTTGCATAAGATTACTTTTAATATTTCAAAGACACAATCAAGAGAACTATCTCATGAATATTTTGCATATACAATGTCATTGCTGAATTTTAATATTTTGCTATGTTTTCATTAATTCCCTTGGGAATAAAATATGATTAGTGAAACATATTACATAATACTCCACAGCAATCAAGAGTTAACACATAAAATGGGTTTGGTATTTAATATCCTATGATTTTGTTAGTGGTTTCCCTATATAGGGATGTATCTACAAAGAAATATATGGTCTGCATTTGCTTATTTATTTAGCTCCATTGAAGTTGCATCATTCTCTATGTGCACTTTTAAAATTTAGTGTTTTTGAAGAGTAATCACTAGTAACACACACACCTTTAGATCATTCATTTTAATGTTGCAGGTTTTCCCATTGTATAAATAGAATGCTTACTGTCCTTTTAGTGAACAAACATCTGGGTTGTTTACAGCTCTTGTAACTGGGAACAGTAAGACAGGCACGTGCAAGAATAAATGTGAGCAAGGTGTTCTCCATAAAATATTCCTAGATGTGTAAAGACTAAGTCATCATAAGGAATCCAAACTTTCAATATTGGTAGACATTTTCAGAGTTGCACACAAAAGCATTACCAAGTCTGTGCTTAGCTTATGAATTTACTGACTGTCAGTTAAGAGTGCACCCTTCAGTATACGCTCTGTGATGAGCAATGGAATTTCTTTCTATTCTGTTCTTATAAAGGAGCATCATTCTAAGTTTTCTCAATGGAATATGTTAGAGGCACACTGTGAGAGGAAGAGACTCTTACTAGTCCAAGAATGTGTTACAATCAGCAATGAATTTTGTTGTGACTACAACCAATCATGTCTGCCCTGGCTATGAGAGAGTGTAAAACATGGTCCTTTTGGGATATTTAATGCAAGCTCTGAGCATAGTCTCGTTGCATTCCCTCTCAATGTAGACACCAGGGCTCCCTACTCTGAAGGGTTTCTGCAGATGCCAGCACCTAAACTTCTTTTGCACTCCCAGTATATTAAGTTTCTGATCACTTGCTCTCCAGATTATACAACTTGTGGTTTATTGCTTACCCAGAACGTGGACCCCATTCTGACCTGGCCAAACCAGTGAATGTTTTTACCAAGCAGTGAGAGGAGCCATACTTTCTCCACTGAAATTTGAATATCTTTCAAGACTGTCCTTTCTTAAGTACTCTTGTACTGACCTAGAGAACCACATATTTTTTATAGCTCACAGTTATACTTTTATTACAGTTAATAATTCTTTACACTAAACTTTCTAATTAGTTGCCTCTCAGTCGACACAGGTCGACTCTTCTACCAATGGTGTATGAAAGTTCCTGTTTTTCTGTTTTGTGCTCAATAATTAGTAGCCTATATTTTGTCTTATAAAAGATTTCTAACTGATTAAGATCAAGTAATTATGTATGCAATTGTATAAAATATTGAAGTTGAAGGTACTTATTGAACAATACTTAATTCTATTGACTTAGCATTTCAATATACTAATAACCGGAGAGTTTAGAAAACAGACCTAGTAAAACCTGTTTCTTTTATAGGGAGAAAGATGTGGTGATGTAATTGAGAAACAGGGAACACTATTATTTTTCCAAATTCATAGAGCTATTTGATAAAAGTCTAGCTTACAAGGCTCATTCTTTCTCTTTCTTTTTCTCTTTCTCCTTCTCCCTCTCTCTTTCTCTTTTTCTTCTTGAACTCCCTATTCCCTCTTTGCTCTATTTCTCTCCTCCCTCTCCTGCTTCTAATCTCCGTCTATCTCTATCTTCAACTCTATCTTGATCTCTGCCTGCCTCTGTCTTGAGCTTGGGCAAGGTTATCTCAAGAAAATTTTGGTCATTTTTGTTCTGAGAGCTACCAGTAGGAACATGTTAAATACGTAAGGCTGAAATGCTCTAATTCTTAAAAATTAGCTAACTTCTTGGTACTGTCAAATTTTTTATATTATTTTCTTTACTATGGCCCTATCCTGGATGCAGATAAAGACTCATGGATTTTAAGAAGCAAAATATATCAATAAGTAAATAAATGTATGGGATAATGAACAATAAATGAATGAGTGGATATATATGATGTAATATAAATAAGTAATATGCAGATAGTAGATATAAGAAAATAATGGTGGAGACAATAGGCATGCAGATAGATAATAGATAGATACATATATACACAATTTAACTATTGAAAAGAAATTTCTATACAGAATGTCAAATTAATTAAAAAGTCTCTGAATATTGAACCTATACTTAATGTAAATTTGATTTGTTTAAAATTTCTGCAAAAGTTACACTTTTGATAGTTAAAAAGATATAGCATTAAGTGAATTTCTTATGATGGAGCAAATGAAATTCAAATTATGAATATGTTTGATGATCACTAGAAAGATCAACTGTTGAATTAATGTTAATAAAAAACTATAATTTCATTTATATGACTGAATATTGTAACCTGTTCTTCACTTACTTTTATTTTTATTTTTTTTAAATTTTATTCAAAGAGAAAAAAAGCAAAATAAAAGAGGACAGCAACAAATCAGAATTCTAAAAGGAAAAAGAAAAAAACACTAAGAAATCACTAGTTGATAAATTACATATTGTCATCTTGGATGTAGCTGCTCAAGTTACAAAATTAAAAGATACATAGTAGACATTCAAACAGTGAGACTGCAAATAGTTCTGCTCAAAGATCCAACCAAGATTCAGCAATATGGTCATGTATTTTACACACTCAAACATACATGCAGTTATATCCTTTAGAGCCCTTTCCTTTCCTCTCTCTCTTTCTTTTCTTTAATTTAAAGAGAAAAAACCAGAAAAAGGATAGAAATGTGAATTTCAAGAAAAGAAGATAAACAGTAAAAAATTACTAGTTGATAAATTACATATTGTTCTTTTAGAAATAGTTTCTCAAGTTACAAAATCAGAGTACACAAAGTGGAAACTCAAGCAGTGAGAGTGCAAAGAGATCTGTTCAACAATCCAACAAGAACATAGAAATATGGTTATCAATCCTACACACCTAAACATACTTGCAGCTATATCTTTTATAGCGCTTCCTATTTCCTCTTTTTTTACAATAGCAATTATACATTTTTAAAATTTTATTTAAAGAGAAGAAAAAAAAGCAAAACAGAAAAAAGGGTAGTAACAATATAGAATTCTAAAAGAAAAAAAGAAAAAAAAGGAAAATGAGAAAAAGCCCCATTAAGAAATCAGTAATTTGTAAATTACGTATTGTCATCTTGGATGTAGCTGTTCAAGTTACAAAGTTAAATGATACATAGTAAACATTCAAACAGTGAGACTACAAACAGCTCTTCTCAAAGATCCAACAAAGATTCAGCAATATGGTCATCTATTTTACACACTCAAACTTACATGCAGTTATATCCCTTAGAGCATTTTCTTTTCCTCTCTTTTTTACAATAGCAATTACACATTTTGGTTTTATTACACTTGTTGTTCTTATTTACTTTTTACACTAGAGACACAATATGATATTTATAAATATGATTCTCATTTATTTCACTAATGAGGGTAGTCTCAAGTTGTCTCCATTTGCCTATGATGGCCTCAAGACCATCATTTTTTATAGCTGAGTAATATTCCATTGTATAAAAATGCCACATCTTTTTCATCCACTCTGCAGTTGATGGGCATCTTGGTTGTTTCCAGGATTTAGCTATCACAGATTGTGCATCTATGAACATGGGTGCACATATATCACTTTGATATGAACTTTTCAGTTCTTCTGGGAAAATACCCAGGATGGGGGATAGCTGGATTGAATGGGGCTTCCAATCCTAGTCTTCTGAGAATTCTCTATATGGATTTCCATAATGGTTACACCAGTCTACATTCCCACCAACAGTGGAGCAGTGTTTCTTTTTCCCCACAACCTCACCAACATTTGTTATGAGTTGATTTTTTGATGGCAGCTATTCTTTCCAGAGTAAGGTGGAATCTCAATGTTGTTTTAATTTGCATTTCTTGAATGACCAGTGATGGTGAACATTTCTTCATGTATTTATTTGCCATTTGTATATCTTTCTCTGAGAACTGTGTGTTCAACTCAGATGCCCATTTTTGGAGAGGGTCTTTGAATTGGGGGGGGCTTGATGTTTTTTAATTGTTTATATGTTCTGGACAAAAGACCTTTGTCTGAGGGGTTTCTGGTTAAAATTCTTTCCAACTCTGTTGGTTTTCTTTTCCCTCTGTTGGTGATTTCCTTTGAAGTGCAGAAACTTTTCAATAATATGAGATCCTATTTGTTGATTCTTTGAAGTGTTTCCCATGCAGTTTGCATTTGGTTCATGAACTCTGCCTATCCCTGTGTCTCCAAGACTTCTACCTACCTTTTCTTCCAGTAGGTTTAGTGTTTCTGTTTTAATATTGAGGTCTTTGACCCATTTAGACTTTAGTTCTGTGCATGGTGATAGGCTTGGATCTAGTTGCATATAGAGAGCCAATTTTTCCAACACCATTTATTAAAGAGACTATCCTTCCAGTGGACATATTTAGCCCCTTTATCAAACATCAGGTGACTGAGTGTCTCTGTCATTGTGCTTGCATCTTTTAATTTGTCCCACTGATCCTCAGGTCTATTTCTTTGCCAGTTCAAGACTGATTTTATCACTGTGGCTTTATAGTACAGTTTCAAGTCGGGAATTGAGATGCCTCCTCCCTTGCTTTTGTTGCCTAGAATTACCTTTGCTATTCTAGGTTTCTTCTGTTTCCAAATGAGTTTTAATAGTGTTTTCTCTAGATCTGTGAGGTATGTCAATGGTATTTTGATTGGGATTGCATTAAATCTGTATAACAGTTTTGGAAGTATGGCCATTCTCACAATGTTGGTTCTTCCTAACCAAGAGCAAGGAATGTCCTCCCATTTTCTAATATCCTTTTCAATCTCCTTTTTCAGTGTAGTATAATTTTCAGCATATAGGTCTTTGACATTTTTAGTTAGGTTGATTCTTAAGTATTTCATTTTTTTAGATGTTATTGTAAAGGACGATATTTCCATAATTTCTCTCTCAGTGAGTTTTTTGTTTATGTACAGAAATGCTATTGATTTTTGAGCATTGACCTTGTATCCAGGTACACTGCTGAACTTGTTTATTACCTCTAGTAGTCTTTTATTGAGTTTTTTGGGTCTTCTATATAGAGTATCATGTCATCTGCAAATAGTGATAATTTAACTTCTTCCTTTCCTATCTTTACTCCTTTTATTTCTCTCTCTTGTCTGATTGCCCTGGCTAGTGTTTCCACAATTATATTGAAAAGGAGTGGTGATAGTGGCCATCCTTGTCTTGTTCCTGATTTTAAAGTGAAAGCTTTCAGTTTTTGTCCATTTAGTATAATGTTGGCTGTTGGTTTGTCATAGATGGCCTTTATAAGGTTGAGGTAGACACCATGTATTCCAAGTTTCTGAAGGGTTTTTCTTACGAACATGTGTTGGACTTTGTCGAAAGCTTTTTCTGCATCTGTTGAGATGACCATATGGTTTTTGTTTTTGGCTCTGTTGATGTGGTGTATTACATTTATTGATTTGTGTATGTTAAAGCATCCCTGCATTCCTGGAATGAACCCCACTTGGTCATGATGTATAATCTTCTTGATGATTTGCTGCATTGTATTTGCCAGTATTTTGTTGAGAATCTTTGCATCAATGTTCATTATTGAAATTGGCCTATAGTTCTCTTTTTTGGTTGCATCTTTCTCTGTTTTTGGTATCAGAATAATACTTGCCTCCAGGAATTATTTAGGGAGGATTGTTTTTTTCTTAATTTCGTTGAAGAGTTTAAGGAGTACTGGAATCAGATCTTCTCTAAATTTCTTGTAGAATTCAGCTGTGAATACCTCAGGACCTGGACTTTTCTTTGTTGATAAGTTTTTAATTACATTTTCAGTTTCAATAGCTGATATTGGGTTGCTCAAAATTGCTATATCTTCTTCACTGAGCTTTGGTAGTTCACATTTCTAGAAATCTGTCCATTTCCTCTGTGTTTTCCACTCTATGCGAGTAGAGATTTTTAAAGTAGGTATTCATGATCTTTTGAATTTCTGTGGGATCTGTAGTAATTTCTCCCTTTTCAGTTGTTATTGCATGAATTTGAGTTTTTTCTTTCTTTCTCTTGATAAAGTTAGCTAGGGGTTTGTCAATTTTGTTTATTCTCTCAAAAAATAGCCAGCATTTCAACTCATTAAGTCTTTCTGTTGTTTTTTTTTTTAGTTTCAATTGCATTGATTTCTGCTCTATTCTTTACAATTTCCTCTCTTCTATGAGCTTCAGGTTTAGCTTGCTCTTCTTTTTCTAGAAGCTTGAGATGGAGCATTAGGTTGTTTATTTGTGCTCATTTTGTTTTCTTGATATGACAATTTATTGCTATATATTTCCCTTTTAAGACCGCTTTCATTGCATCCCACAGATTACAGTATGTTGTTTCTGTATTTTCATTGAATTGTAGGTATTGCTTTATTTCTTCTTTAATTTCATCTGTAGCCCACTGGTTGTTCAAAAGGCTGTTATTTGATTTCCATATATTTATGCAGGTTTTACAATTTCTTTTGTGATTAATTTCCAATTTCTGTGTGCTATGGTCAGATATTATGCATGGTATGATTTCAATACCTTTACATTTACTTAAGAATGTTTTATGGGATAATATATGGTCCATTTTGGAGACTGTCCCATGTGCAGCTGAGAAGAATGTGTATTCTGATGTGGTTGAGTGGAACACTCTGTAAACGTCTACTAAGTCCAATTGCTGAAAGGTATGATTCAGTTCTGTTATTTCTTTACTGACTTTTTGTCTAGTTGATCTATCTCTTTGTGACAATGGGCTGTTAAGATCTCCTATTATAATTGTGTTCTTGTGTATTTGATTTTTCATGTTCATTAATATCTGTCTTATATAGTTGGTGCTCCTGTATTTGTTGCATATATATTTAAAATTGTTAGTTCTTCCTCTTTAATTTTTCCACTAACAAATATGTATTGACCTTCTCTATCTCTTTTAATCATTTTAGGTTTGAAGTTCACATTGTCTGCAAATTGAATAGCTACCCCTGCTTTTTTCTGGGTTCCTATTCTATGGAATACAGTTTTCCATCCTTTGACTTTTAACCTATGAGTTTCTTTTTGGGTCAGAAGTGTTTCTTTTTTACAGTATATTGTGGGAACATGTTTCTTGATCCATTCTGTCAGTCTATTTCTTTTGATAGGTGAATTGAGGCCATTTACATTTATGGATATCACTGATACGTACTGGTTCGATTTTGCCATGTTATTTTCCAATTGTTTGTTTCCTGCTTTCCCCTCTTATTTAATTGCTTGTCCTGCTTGGTGGTTTCATTCTGTTGTTTTTGGGATTGTGGTCATTTTTATCTCTGTCTAGTATGTCCTTCAGTACTCTTTCTAGGGTTGGTTTGGTTGACATGAATTTCTTCAGTTGTTCTTTGTCATGGAAGTATCTTGTTTCTCCATTAAATTTGAATGAAAGTTTTGCTGGGTACATCAGTCTGAGTTGAAGGTTGTTTTCTTTCAGGGCTTGAAATACCTCACTTCAAGCTCTTCTTGACTTGAGGATTTGTGCTGAAAAGTCTGCCGTGAATCTAATGGGCTTTCCTTGATAGGTGAGTTGTGCCTTTTCTCTGACAGCTTTTAATATTCTGTTTTTATGCTGTATGTCTGAGATCTTAATTATTACGTGTCTGAGTGTGGATTTATGTTGATTGTGACTGTTTTGTGTTCTATATGCCTCACTTATCTGCATATCAGATTTTTTCCCCATGTTTGGGAAATTTTCTCGTATTATTTCTGTTAATTCTTTACGTATGTCATTTGCCTGGACTTCTGTATCTTCGCTAATGCCCATTTCTTATATTGCTGCTCTTGTGTTCTTTACTTTCTTACTCTTGTTAAGATTAAGTCTCTAAGTTAGATTGCTATATTTCATTCTGATCAATAACATTTAATTAACTGATCAGGCCAAAAAATACTGTATTATTATTTTTTATCTAAATCTGGCTATGAGTTTTGTATACCTGTTTAACATCCTAATATATTCAATGCCAAAATTATAATCAAATAAATATATGTGGGTCATATTATATAATAATATGTATGGCTCAAAAATAAGACCTTTGTTTTAAGCCTTACAAATATAGAAAACATGCAACATAAGAAATTAAGCCCCCAAACAAGGTCTGGATATGTGGCATAAGCACCAACCTAAGAATACTTAAGTGAAGTAGTACATCATTCCCTACCCTCATCCCTCCAGTGATGGAGGCCGTCTTCTTGTCTCATGTTCTCTATTGAGGATCATTTAGCTGAGGATGCTCTCTAGCATTTTTTTTTATCATAGCTGTAAAGAAGCAACATATACTGGGTGCCAACAATTCACTGTAAAAGATGAGTAATAGAATATTGAACCTAATTTCATGATGCTACACTTGTACTTTCTAAAGTCATCTCCTTAATCAAAATGTCTATTGCCGTTAGATAATTTGATTTCTTTATTGACTTTTCCTCTTTAACTAGATTTTTCTGTTTTCTATTTACCTTTAAATTATTTTAAAAATTCATCTTTAATATAGCCTAAGGAAATGAGACTTAAATGTATAGAGATGTAAAAAATCTAATAAATATTATTTCAAAATTCAGTGCAGCTGGATGTACAGACAAAAGACTAGAATCCCAGCACTTGGGGGGCTGAGGCAGGAAGATTGCTGTGAGTTCAAGGCCAGTCAAGGGTATATAGTGAGTTTAAAGTCAGACTGAACTGCATAGTGACATGCTGTCTCAACAAGACAAAAAAATGAAATAAAAAATGCAATATATACACAAGTAAAACAAAAATGAGATTTGTCTCAGCTACTGAGTCAACAGTAAAATAAGTCTGTGGACTAGAAGTCCCTCTAGCCATTTCTCACTGCAAACCCATTGTTCCCTCTTAAAGGACTTCTTTTCCTTATTCATCTTCAATCTAAGAGAACAGTCAACAAGTGGTCTGATATGTTCTGGGTATCATGAAATCACTTTGTTGAAAATTTGGGCAATAAAGAATTTATTTAGAATGTCTTTTCTTCTGTTCATTTATTACTTTGTTTTTCTCCAGGAATCTAGAAAATGGTCCTACAGCATTTATTTCCACAATGTCAGTGGTTTTAAGACTAAGACAATTATGGTTTTGTTACCTCACTTCTCACGGTTTAAACTAGATCCCATCTATTTGCAGGAAGTTTCTTCAGCTCATTTATTGATCTATCTGAACTTTTTTCAAAGTTAATAAATAATTAAGTCTGTGGCTGTTTATTTTGTAATCAGTAAACATTTTGAGAGCAGATTTTGGCCTTGTTTGATTTTGTTGCTTTTCTTTATTTTCATTCATTTGGTGATTTGTTTTGTTCTGTTTGGTGTTCAGTATCTGTCACAGTGCATGATGCATGATACAGCCAATGGCTTTAGTACTTTTTAAAACAATTACTTTTTTCTAAATAAATGCCCTTTCACAATGTCCTTACTTTTAGCCCACTGTTAGATGACTATGGAGTGTCATAATAATCACAGAAGTGCTAAGGTGGAGAGAATTTCAGAGATAGTCAAATGTTCCTTTCAGATTCCACAAGTATAAATCTCTCTGAGTAGATCATCTTGGGGTCTTTTCAAGTTCTAATCTATTTTATAGGAATTACAATTTCCAATTCTTTTTGTTCTGTGGTAGTTCAAGCATAAAAGTTTTGAGAGGGAGCTTGAATCAGGGATCATACACCGATGATACATAGAACATGTAAGTAGGAAGAAGATACTGAAGATCAGAAAAAGGGAAGTTCAGCTCCATTTTTTCAGTATGTGAAAGACCATATAAAGAAATGGAGCCACACCTTGAATCTGTGCTTCTCAGAAACACCACTTACCACATCTTTTTCTGCCAGGCTTCTATAGGGAAAAAAAAAACAGACTGCATACAAATATTTTCCACTTTTTTCTATGCTTTCAGTGCTAAAAGCAGCCCACAACTCCAAGTTTTGTAGCATGGAGAAAATCTATCGAGACATATTTTATACATTCTGTGTCATGGAGTGAAGTGTGTTAAGTTCAATTTAAGAACATTCTATCATGGCCCTAAATCCAAGAAATTGAGATCAATTGACCCTGCATCTCACTGGTAGCACCGAACTTGGTGAGGAGATGCTTCGGAGGGCTTCTGACAAGGCCTGAGAAACTGCTCTGGGATGGAAACTGATCTGTGTTAATATTTCACATTAGATCATATGTGCATTATATTCTGCCAGAAATTCTTAATTAGTTTTATAGTACCATCATGTTTCAATTAATTAAATATGTGTTGGCCCTAATTAATTTTCAACAATTTTATGAAGAATATATTCTTATGATCACCATTTTGGACATGAAGCAATTGACAAACAGTTTACGTGATTTCACTAACATTATACCACTAATGGTGAAGCCAGATTTAAACCAGGCATATTTTTCCTTCCTTGCTCATTTCTTTTTCTTTTTTTTCCATTTTATAATCACTACATTTTACAAAAATAATATATTCCTATCTTTTGAAAATCAGTGTAATTTTAAGTGATTTGCTGCTGAAAGTCGAGTCCCTCCCTTTATCACATGTGCACACACACACATGCACACTCAAGAGTGCCCTTTATTAATGTCTATAGCCATATCTGAGACTTCTTAACTGCAAGGACACTTGAATACAGATCTGCACTTTTACCTACTTATTGTTGCTTTTTCACATATATAAACCTTTCTGTTACTTTTTTCATTTACTTAGCATCAAGAGAAGTCTTTCATATCAGTACAGAAGCTTTCAATTATTTTTACCATTCAATATTATTTCAGAGAATAGAAAATTTATTTAAATTCTATCTTATAAACATGTTGAGTGTTCTTTTATTTTATTAAATTGGTGCTTCAATAAATACTTGAATTGAATGTGTTTCTCCTTATGTATGCAGACATACTTATTGGATAAATCCCCAGTAGTAAGCTTTTTAGAGGGAATTCACATTTTCCAAAAGCAAATATATAAATGCCCTTGTTCACCCATAATTGAACCATACAACATATCCCTGGGCAATGTAACTTAGAAATTATATGTCAGTGTGATGACTTATTTGTGTTTTTTAATGCCCCAGGTCCACACACTCAAGACATTGTTTTACACCTTAGCATTTCACAGAATTCTTTCTTTTGTCTGAAATTTCCTCTCCTAACACTTTTCTTCCTAGCAGCTTGTTTTTCTTATTTTAAGAAAATAAGTGATATTAACACCACAGTGTGTTAAATGTATTAAGTTCCTTTCATTCTATCATGACTGGTCAATCTCTTCTATAAAACTAACCCACAGATACATAATTCCATTATTGCTTCTAATTTAATCTTTCGAGGTGCTAAGGGTCTATGTGCTAAGCAGCGTTTCTAGTTGAGAGTAAAGAACAGAAGTGAAATACGTAGATTTTAATGCATGGAATTACAGTCTAGAAAGGGAACTAATGGTATTCAGTGAATTAGTCATTTCTTATTATAATTAGGTAGAAACCAGGAGAAAGATGTGCAGCATAAAAAAAGAACCCGGAATGTTGAAACCTTCCATAGTTACCGTGGTGATTGAAAAACCTTTTGGAACAATTATATCAGCATTGGTTGTGAGGAATGGGGAGGATCTGGACAGGGTGAACAGGTAGGGCTGGAGGTAGTTTTTAAGTAAATATAAGACGTGATCAAAATATACAGAATGCCTTTGCCATAAAGCAGGATAAACTTGAGTCACTTTTGAGAAAATGAATGCACCTTGAGACCATCATGTTAAGCTGAATAAATCAGACACACAATCTTAGAAACTGTGTGGTAGATTTATATTCATGGAATTACAGTCTAGAAAGGGAACTAATGCTGTTCACTAAATCAGATGCGAATCCGGCTGGGGATGAAGCTCAGGGGCATAGAACCTGTCTGGCAAGTGCATGGTCTTGAGTTTGATTCCTGGGGAAGAGAGAGAGAGAGAGAGAGAGAGAGAGAGAGAGAGAGAGAGAGATCCAAAATACAAATACTAAATTAAATAAAATATAGGAGGAAATAATGAGAGAGGTCTTTTGCAAAGGGGAAGAGGGCCAAAAGGCCAAAAGTTGGAGGAAGAAGGGAGGAACGAGAGACAAAGGGGATGAAAAAAGAATTAGGGTCGGTTTTGTACATGGAAAAGCTCCCAAGAAGAATGTGATCATTATGTATCACAAACATGTACTAGTAATAAAAAATAAAATAGCTGGGCACAGTGGTATAGGCCTGTATCCCAGCACCGAGGAGGCTGAGACAGGAGGATCACCATGAGTTCAGGACCAGCCTGAATTACTTAGTAAGACGGTGTCTAAAAAATGAATAAATAAGTATATTAAAAAGTGATGTTTAAATAAAAAATTATTATAGTGCAAGGTGTATTGCTCTTAATCCCCCTCAAAATCACCCCCTTGATTTCAAACATACTTATCATTCTTGCCACTTTCTTCAGCAACTCTGAAAGTCATATTTTGTGAGTACCAATTGAAGATAAGATAAAGAACTCAGGGATGGTTGCTGCCTGGTGCTATTCAGTGGAAAGGTAGCTCACAAAACCCCTCTGTGTATTTTCATCCACCTTACTCACTGAATCTAGCACTGTGTGATCTTTGACTTTTCCCAAAAGTCAAAATCACCTTGAAAGGTAAACATTTTGAATCAATCCGGTGTATCAAGACAGCGATGAGAGAGCAGCTAGACAGTCACAAAGGAGGATTTCCAGAATTGCTTCAGACAGTGACAAGAACAATGTATTCAGATCACAGGGGAGTATTTTGAGGGTCATTATTGGCAATGTGTCTCTTTTAAAATTAATTTTATTGGTACATTTTAGATATACACAATAATCACATTTGTTAAGAAAAGGCAATGGGCCTTTTACTGTAATAAAATTTAAAAATTTTAAGCATCCATTGTTTTTTGTCATATCTTGTATCACACACAGCTTGTGTAAAGGCCCCAGTAGCGTAGGAACTGGCATAAGGAATACTAACATTAATGAAGGAAGAGGAGAGTCAGCATCCAAGGGAAGAGGAATGTGGAAGAGGATTGAAGACATAAGCCAGATCCCACACTGCAGTAATTTGCTATTGGATATTCCTGGAGTTTGCTGGTATTGTTTCTTGATCACCAGGACAATGCCTTGCCATGCTATAAACTTTCAGTAACAAACATTCTAAAATAAACAGATACATTGTCCTCCTCAATACTGAAGACCATGAAAGCAAGGCACATCAGTATACTTCATCTTGAAGAAGAGAGCTCGGAGCAACATCTAGTGCAGAGCGAGAGCTGTCTGGAGACTGGGCTGTGTCATGCTTTGGGAAGTGACTAGCCTGATGTGTGTATCAGTGCAGAAACCTCAAGCAGGCTCCTCCCATGAAGATGGGAAGGTGCCTTTCAGGGCTTAATGTTTTCCCTAGGAATATACTCTTCTTTCAGAAATTTCCAGCTTCAGAGACTTATTTACCAGAGAAAATGTGATTTGATTCTATGATTCTAGTTCTAATTTGAACAATTTTCTGAATAGTACTTTTTACCATGTCTCAAAACAATTTTTTTGTATTTTCAGAAATCTACACTTTTTCTTTTGATCTTTTGGAGACAGAGTTTCACTAACCAGTTCAAGCTGGCCTCAAACTCACTGACCCAGGCTGCCCTTGAACTGGCAGTCTCCTTCCTGCCTCAGTCTCCTGAGTGCTGGGATTATAGGCATGTGCCACCACACCTGGAGGTGAATAGATAAGAAGTCAACGTTCATTTTCCAGTTAATAAATTATATTATTTGAAATTTAAAGTATTTTTAACTACTTTTAAATGAGTAACAATTGAGACATAAAATGTCTAAATAATACTTTAAATTTTTAAACTCCATTTTATTTATTTTAAAATGCTGTGATAAAATGGGATATTGATTTATCAAACATAGTATGTACAAGTTTTCCCCTTTCATGTAAACTTAGAATAAATCTCAGTTTAAAATAAGAAACATCCAAAATGTAATAGTTCATTCAAAAAATACAAGTATGTCAAGGATACGATAAACTACAGAAATCCACCAAACACTAATAATCTTTGGCATAGATCCAATGTTAGGCAAATTGACAAATTGTACTATAACATAAAAACATGCCATTTAAATTCAAGTAAACATATCTATTTCAATGCTTGTACTGTGGGGGTCAAGATGCCCTCTGCGTGTAGGAAGACACCAACAGACGCCTTCTCATGCAATAGGCAAGGGGTTTTTATTATCCAAGCATGCATGCGTGGGGCTCACTGAACACGCAGGAACAGAGAGCCCCGAGTTGAGCCAGAGCAGGGCTTTTAAGCTATAGAACAAAGGGAGGAAGGACTTTGGCAAACGCAGTTACAGAAGCAGAAGGCATTGGTTAGTTTAAATGGCTTTTTACATTCATTGGAGGAGACGACTATAGGGGGGTCTAGAGTTGGGCAGCAGAGGGCGCTTTCTAATATGGGCAGCAGATGCTCAGTAAAGGTACATTCCATAAATTCCTTAAGCATGGGAGGGGGCTGTTTTTATTTCACAACCCAGATTTTCTAGTCAGCTCTATCCTTGTCCAAATTTAACCTAGGCAGCTTTAAACTATAACGGCTCAATTCCCGGAATATTGGGAGGAGCTGAGCAGCATAGAGCAGCATAGACCATGCAATTTTAACAAGAGAAAATTCCTCTTACAGTACCTGAAACTATATATTTATTTAACAAATTATAGTACTAGAATTTATTAGCCTTTGAGTACCAAGTATTGCTAAATATGTTACATACATTTTTGTATTTTCAAATCACTAATTTTCACATCACTAATAGTGCTTAACTACTTGTATTACATATTATAGGCAAATACACTATTGTTTTTTTCTATTGCTCAGGTTTGCACAATAAAGGGGTGGGACTTAATTCAGGCCTATAAAGGACTGATATTCACTAATTTCTGGATAAATGTCCTTCCAAAACATAGAAACAAGTTGATCTCTACTACCTATCAAAGGCTGAAGCAAAGCATGTGTTCAACAACCATTGAAACAAAGATTGACATTTTAGAATCAGGATTTCAAGTATAAAAACACAGAGTAACTTTTGCTGAAAAATAGAAATGATACAAGAGTACATTTCTCTTTTTACTTTTTGTATTCATTTGAGTGATGAAGTAACAAGGACAATGATTTAGTCAAAAATGAATGAACCTTCAAATTAAAGTGCATTTTTACACCTAGTTCCAACACTCCATTTCTTTCTTCATAAATTATCCATGCTACTCAATTTTAGATGATAAACATTTGGAGGATGTTAGTGTTGAGATCCTAAAAGTCCAAGATAAATGTAAGAAACCATTAATGCTGTTTCCTTTTTGCAAGGTAAAGAATTGACTTTTTTGTATTTTTCTCATGATACCCACATCTGAATTCTTGGTGACAGAACATGCCCAGAACTCCTCATACCTCAGTCACTTGGAAGAGGCACAGTCTGTTATTACTGCCAAACATCAGATCTTCTAACTTAATTTTGTCACTTCCCATATTAGTAATGGAAACTGAAAAGTATCCTACTTGTTTTTCTGTCACATGTCTTAAGACACCATTTTAGAGACATCCCAAAACAGAAATGTCAGATTTACATGTTAGTAATCTGCCCAGATTAAAGTTATTGTTCAAAGGCACACTATTTAAAAACAAGATATCGCTGAGGGAGAAGTTCAGGGAAAATAGACATGACATTTTTTAGAATCCATTCTATTTGCTTTCCAAAGAGATAGCCACAACAACCGTTTAATCTACTTTTTATCCCCTTCATATCAGAAGTGAAGAATGGATAGAGAGGTATAGTGAATCCCCATGTAAGACACAACTGAGAAATAAGGTGTAAGATTTAACTCTAAGACTCATGTTAGTCTAGATACAGAGCAGTGTTCATTGTCCTTTCTAGTGATTTAACTTGGAGCTATTTCTATGAATCCTAGGATATTTTGTAGATTAGGTGCTCGGACAATATTTTAGCCAGTTGAAAGCCATACTATTTAGTAATAAAGCAAATTAGGGGAACCTGCAATATAATTCTTCCATTTTTTTGCATTTTCTTCCTATAGCAAAATTTTATTAGAAATTAGACACCAAACTTATACCAAAGCTAATATTACTTTGGAATATTTTATTTAAAAAATGAAAATTTATAAATAATCTGTTAATAATTTCTCCAAATATTTAGTGTTGGCAATGACTTCATCATATCTATGATTTTTCAGCCAGGTGTTAAAAGTCAATCAGGCCCTCAAAGAAGCTGGCCCAGAGGACCAGATATCTGATGACCTTGAATGGGATGCACACACCCCTTGCTGCGGGCCAGATCTCAAGACAAAGTATCAAACAAATGCATCTACATCCTGGAGACTGATATTCTAATTAGTTCCCTTTTACTCTGGAGCCACTATCCCCTCCCTCTGGGGTAAAGGTCACATCTCCAAGAATGCCCACTTTCTGTGTGACTTGTTTTCCCATTTGTCCTTAATGTAATCAATTTTACCTGAACTATTGATCTTATTGGCTAACTCTAGCTATGTCCCACCTTACGCCCATCTGCCTTGTGAGTTCTCAGTCCTTCTTCACCTTGAACCCATGGTGTTACTCTATAAAAATCCTTGGAAAAGATAGAGTCTGGGGCAACATGCTCAGGACCCCCTTCTATTGCTCTTCAGACAGAAGCTTTCTCTCAATAAATATATTCTACTCTTCAAAAAAGAAATAGTTTGCTTTCTATCATTTGAGCTTTACAAATTACCATTTGATTAATTATTTTTATATCAATTATCAATTGATGGTGATTTGTATACATGTAAAGAAACTATATTATTAAATTTAAGATTCTCTGAACTATCTGCTTACAGGTAAGTCTGACAATTCAAACAATTTTAATAATTAAATCAAAGTTTCAAAATAATTAAAAAGAATCTCAAAAATCTTGTCAGAATATCAACTTTCCAAGAAAATATTTTCTAATGTTATTTAAAAAACTTGTCATGCTCTAAACTCTTAATAAACATGCAGGTACCATCACTGCACCTGAAAGTAAACATAAAATGCCTTCGGTTATATGACAAGAGAACAATATTTTATCACAGTCTTTAAGTAGTCTCCGAGGTATGTTTATAGGATTCATGTGAAGCTCTGAATTTGTACTCACAGTATTGATAACACGAATTTTCCTGTAAAAGTAAAACTTTATAGTTCAGTGGATTAGTGAATGGATCCATGTTCTCAAGCACTGTATTAATTGTAGACAAAATGTTGTACATCTCTCAACCCTGGTTTCTTTTCTTTTCCTTTTTTTTTTATGCTGGGGATCGAACTCATGACCTGGTGTTTACCAAGCAGGCACTTATACTGCTGAGCTAAACCCCCAGCCCAACCCTGGTTTCTTATTTTAATAATTTAGACTGCATGACTTAAAAAGCAGATTCTAACTTTAATTTTATTTTGCGAAATTGATTAGCTAAATTTCAGGTTGGATATCTCCATTCATTATTCCATTTGTTGTGGATTAGTTTTCCCAATATTGAAATATTGACCTTGTAGTTTCTTCTTTACTGCTGCCTTTACTTCCTGACTTCTCAAAGTATAAATAAGTGGATTCAGGAAAGGGGTGAAGATGATGTAAAAAACAGAAAGAATTTTGTCCACCAGGAAGCTGGTGAAAGGCCACATATAAATGAATATACAGGGGCTAAAGAACAGTAGCACAACCATGAAATGTGCAGTACAGGTAAAAAGAGCTTGAGAAAAGCCTGTGGAAGAATGGCCCCTTACAGTGACAAGAACAATGATGTAAGAAGTGAGCAGAAGCAGAAAGCTTATAAAAGCAGTCACATCACTTGTGGAGATCATGAATATCCCAAGAATATTTATATATCTATACAAGCCAATCACATGACCAATGGAAGGTCACAGAAGAAGCTATCTACAACATTAGGACCACAGAAGGGCAAATAGAGGGTGAAAGCTAACTGGTTAGTGTATGCAGGAAACCCACTGTCCAAGAAGTAACCACAAGCCCAATACACATGTTTTGGCTATAATTTTTGAATAATGGAGAGGTTTACACATGGCAATATACCTGTCAAAAGACATGGAGACCAGCAGCACGATCTCAGATACAGTGAAGAGGTGCAGCAAGAAGATCTGAGAAACACAACCTGGAAAGGAGATAGTCTTGTGCTGGACAAAAAGGTCCATGGTCATCTTTGGTGTGGCAAAGGAAGACTCACTTTTTCTATTTTGAATGTTTCTTAAGCTTTGTAAACTTTATTTCTTATATGTCTACCAAATTGTCAAAAAGATGATCAAAGCAAATCAAAACTAGTTTTGGTAAATGAAAGCTAAGTTTGTGCCCTCAAAGATTTTATTTGTTATCACCTTATCAAATTTCAACTTTTGACCATGTAAGTCTTTTTTGATAATTGTTCATGTTATAAGAAAACTTGATTGGCTAAAATTAAATTTAAAAGACTAATATTGTTTCAGATTAGGTATTTCTAAAATATCCATATGTCACCAAAATTGTTTCTTCCTCTTTTCAATTAAACATCTTTTTCACCCATAAAATTTGAATTTTTGTTATATTTAATTATTTAAGGACTGTATTTGACTTTTCATCTTTTTTAAACAATAATTTAATTAATAGATAATTATGTGGTACTGTTATAAATTATTCATCTTTGAAAACATGATTTTTTATTTCTTAATTCATACAAAAGCTTTTTAAATATATTGGAAATGATTCAAATTTAAATATGTTAATAAAACAAAGTGGACCAATGTCCAAAATGTAGCAAGTCAACACACTAGCACTTCAGTTATAGTTGATAATAATACGAAGAGCAAAGAATGAAGTCATTATAAGTTCAAAGACTGATCAAGTGGAAAGAAAATCAAGGTTAACTTTGTTACTTTCATCTCCTCCATTTCCCTTCCATTCATTTATTTATAATGATCCCTCAAAAAGTACTTAAAATAATAACAATAGAAATGAAAATTCCACCTTGTGAAAACTTGAGACTACTGACTATTGAAATGATTTTGTTTAGATTATAGATCTACGAATGGAAAAAGTTAAGTTCTCTCATAGCAGCAAAGCTGCCAATTCAGTGAAAGGATAAGTAATGATTATATTTTCTCTTTTCTCTGAATTAACAGAGTGGATGATCTTTGGATCAGTTGGATATTTCCAGTTAAAAGTAGTGGCATGGTGTGTAGGCTAAAGAATAAAATTTTTCTGATTTATAGCAAAAAGTGAAACAAATTTTAAAAATTATTGTGACTTCCTTTTGAATAAGTACCAGAATTTTTTTCATAGATTTCACATTCTGACTTTAGAGTAAAAATATACCAATTGCTCTGTTGTGGCAAATTTTACTTTACAGTCTTGTTAGAAATGGAAAGATGACAAAGCAGAAAAGTTGAAATTCATATTTTTCATAGTGCTATGCAGAATGAAATGTCTTGGACATTAATTATATGCTCTAAATTATTGCTTATCTCATTTTCTATACTTCACTCTGGTACTCAGTAAGTGAATTTTAACAATTACTTTGAATAGTATTTTTCATGTAAGTAATCTCGTGTTTTCCCTGGTGGAGAAAAGTTTAGTTACATCCTCATTTTTGCACATATTCAAACTGTTTTGAAATCTTTATAAGTACTTTTAAAATGTACCAGAAAACAATATTCTAGAATCCATCAAAGAGAACTATTACTGAAAAATTAAGAATGGCTAAAATCATCTTCACCTTGACTGTAGCTCCTTGGCAACATTCAAGAAATTTTCTGGATTTCAAAATCCAAATTAAAACTGATGCTAAGAAATAATCAACTTGATTTCTCTAATTGATAATAATAATACACACAATAAAATTTTTATCTAGTTGCAGTGAAGAGATTTAGAAAAAGACCTTATGTTGCCAAAATAATTTTATCTTTTTAGAAGTTAAATTACTGCTGTTCCTATGAAAATGACATGAGTTCCTTTCAGATTGAATACACTAAAAATCCTCAGGTTTACACATTTGACTATTTCACCTATTTCTTAACAATAATTTCATTATTACTGGAAACTATTTTTATACCAGTGTAATTGAATAAATATTTGTTAGTTTTTTGTTTCTTCATCTCTGAAAGGTAGTTTTCATCTTGAAAGGAACCATTAACCTTTACACATTTTCATTAAATATACTTTTTTGTTACTGAACAATTATTTTAATATAATTATTGAATAAATGCCATCATTGATACCTGTAGAGCACAATCTCAGCTTCCAATCTTTAATCTACCAGGAAGACATGAGATGTGGATTCACCACCTAAAACCATGAACCAGGGGCTTTGCCATAGGAGTCCGCAGGCCAATCCTCATCCGCTGCTGGCTGCATGTAGATACTATCTTCTTCTGAAAATTCTGCAGCTCAGATTCTTCACAATTATCATGGCAATTCAACATTCCCTGAAGGATTGGCAAGAGCACTCAAGACAATCCCTACCTGACTACATTTCTAACAATCATTTTCTTTTTTAAATTAATTTTATTAGTATATTTTAGATATAGATAATAATCACATTCATCACAGGGAATTTGTACCCGTGTGTAGTACATCTTGATTCTTCTTTTTTCCCATTCCCTTCCACTGTCTTCGACCCCTCTTCACCTCCTTATTTGCAAAAGCCTTATTTTCGTTTCTTTCTTCTATTCTTTTTTCTTTTCTAATAACCTTTGATATAAGAAAAATAGGAATCTTTTATTAGTACATATTCTGAGTACCTAATGATTACATTTATCATGTAGAATTGGTACTTGTACAGAATACATCGTAATTCCTTTTTATGCCTTCTTCTCTCAACCCATCCTGCTCCTTCCAATTCCTAGTCCCCCTATTTGCAAATTTCTATTTTCATCATCGTTTTTCCTTTATTCATTTTTCCATCCTCTTTTCCACCCTTTCCTATTGCTTGTTCAACATCTATTCAAAAAGATCTCCCTATTTCCTGTTTAATTATCTGTTTTGCCCCATATAATTTCTCATATAAAAGAGACCATACAATATTTCAGCTTGTGTGTTTCATTTATTTCATTAAATATTGTGTTCTCTAGTTCATTTTAAATTCTATTTTCTTCTGTAAAAACAAAAAAAAAAACTTAAAAAATGAAAGTTACAAAAATTCAATAATCTAAAGTATCTGCCTACTGTAAAGCAAAAATTAAGTGCATGTGTTTATAACTAGAGAAATCCTGGGAAAATGTATATACATTTATTGTTAGCATAGTTGTGGGAAAAAGAAAGAGAATCAACAACACATCAAACAGAATAGTTTGTACTGTCTTTGTTTTATTGTCTGTTCATTTTTTAAGCTTTGATTTTGTAACTTGAACAACTACTTCCAAGATAACAATATTTAATTTATCAACTAGTGATATCTTAGTTATTTTTTTGAAATTATGTATTATTTCTACCCTTTTTTGTTTTGCTTTTTTCTCTAAATAAAATAAAATAAAACAATAAAAACTAATTAAGAAAGAAAGACCATGAAGGAATTTAGAGGCATTTATGGCAAAACTATAGCTTGATGGGGGTGAATACATAAATAAACAGGTATGATAAAATTAATATGCTGTATATCAAAAGGAAAAAAGTCAAGCTTTAAGATAATTTATTTTCTTATATATATATATTCTATGTTTTTTTTTTTTTTTGGTACAGAGAATTAAACTCATGACCCCTCATTTGCCAGACAGGTGGTGTGCCACTGAACTATATTCACAACCCCTTAAAGTATGATTTTAAAAAACAAAACCAAAAATACAGTACAGTGGCTAGAAACTAAAACAATTTCTTTCTTACAAGCCAACAATTAGGTGTTTAATATGCAACAAAACAGGGTCTACTCTTATGTGTATTAACATATATAAAGTAAATAGGGATAACATTTATTAGAATGTATTGGCTTCATAACAAAAGTTTTCAGAAGACAAATCAGATAAAAGTAGTCCAGAATTAAAAATGGCATTTATAATATACAAAAGAATTAGAAAACCACTTTTAAATCATATAGAAATGGCAATGTAAGTGACTCGAGAATAAAATGAGACATACAGCATAAGAACTTAACAATACTTTCATGCAAATATGTGTGAACTGAATTAGCAAAAGCAGCTGTGCAGATAAAATTAAGAATGCTAATCGTCTAGGTATAAATTGGGACACTATTCAGTATTTTCTAGAGTATCTTATTATAATCATGATAGTCTTTCAAATTAGAAGAGGAATTTTATAAATAGCAACAAATTAACTCAAAAGCCATCAGTCCCCAGAGCACAGGGTAGTGACCTGCTTCTACTCAGATGCTAACTAATAGCCTTGGCTCTGTCTGCTGGGCAATGAAGCAGTCGGGGTTCATGGTTTTGCTAGTGCCTGCATGGACCACTGTTGCATAGACTGTTTCCTCTGGATTCCATTCTGGCCAGGCTGCAGAGTCCCCAGGGGTTTAACAAGGCTGGTGGGTTTGTGGGATATTGCTGGCATGCCCTCTGCTCCTGTTAGCTACTTTCCTAATGCTGCTGCATTTTTCCTCACTTATGAATATGTGAAATGGTTTTTAAACACAGATTCATTTTCATATTGGATGACTGGGAAGTGTATGTTGGCTACCTCTGCTGAGGAAGTGATTGCTTGCCTGATCTGGATTCCTTCTGAAGTGGTTAAACACAGGGCACAAGTATATGCTTCTTGAAGAACAGTTCAGATTTTTCTTTAACATATAAAGAAGCCTTCCGAGGACTGCATTGTATATATAAAATCATGGCTTTAAGACACACTGATTTTTATTTTATTTACTCTAGTTTCCCTAGTGGGAGTACTTACAAACCTTCTGGTCCTCGCAGCAGGATACTGCAGTAGATTCCTGGCAGTTAGCAGAATGACAGAGTTTAAAAATGATACAGGCTTTTGCAAGTGGCTTTGCAGCACAGGGCTACAAAGAACAAGCCCTCTACTGGCTGCCTGGGATACAGTCATCACCTGCTGTGCTCAGAGCCAGGAAATTATGTCCATGGTGACTCTCTGAAGAATATTCTCAGAATCTTCCAATAAACATGTCTGATGATGCTGGAGCCTGGGCAGCTCCCTAGGCCCCATCTTCCCCCCAAAAAATAATGAAGGAAAAAGAATCTAAAGACAAGTGAGACGACTAGAAAAAGAGCAAGACACTAAATGATAATTACCTTAAATATAACTGGAATAAACCATACACTGAAAATTACAAATATGAATGCAAATGTAATTTCAAATTTTCTTAAAACTACACTTTAAAAAGTGAAACGAAACTGGTGAAACTAAAATGTTTTTTATTCAATAAAATATATCGAAATATTTTTTTCATTAGGTAGTAAATGTAAAAGAATCTTACATTCTCTTTTTTTGTGCCAAGTCTTTCAAATGTGGTAAGCAAAGCACTTCTCATTTCAACTGGGACAGTTTCGTGTTCAGTAGTCACATGCAGACTTTTGGCCACTTTGTTCAGAATAGATAAAAAAAGATGCCACTAGACCTGAATTACAGGCAACTCACTTTAAGCAGAAAGATATGATGACTTAAAACATAAAGAAGAAAAAGCTGCATCATACAAATGCTAATAAACAGAACTCTGAAATTTCTCATTAACATCAAAGACCATTAATAAAAGTAATTTAAGAGACAGAAAAAAGAATACATAATAATGAAGAGGTCAGTAACACAAGAGAAAATAACATCCTTACTGTGAATGTGCTTAATTGCAGACTTTTAACATTTGTTAATCTAAACCTGGTAAAACTGAAAGAATACAGATGCTATAACTATAGATTAATATTTCAATGTTATTTTTCAGTGAATGACAGAATATAAAAAATGATAGAGAATATGGACGACTTGAACATTATCAACCAACTTGTATCAACTGACATGTATACAACATGCCACCTACCAACAGCAGGAAGCATTGCCTTCAGTGTTTGCATGATATTCACCTTATTAAATATGGAGGAATTTAATCTTACAAAATGTATCACCTAATCATAGTAGAATTTGGAAATCAGAAGAGATAGCAACCTAAAAAATTCCAGTTATAAATTAAACACCCCATTTCAAAATAAAATGAGTCAAAGAGGAATTCACAGTGGAAAATTAGTAAGTATTTTCTAATGAGTGACCATAGGAATATAACAAAAATTGTGGGATGTGGAAACTGTATTTTACAGAATGCACATGGCATTACACATTCACATTAGAACATTGTTCTCTGGCTCTCTGTCCCACCAGTTCTAGATGTGTTGGTCTCCCAGACATCCAGTCAGTCTCCTAACGCAGAGTCTATGCTCCCAGCAGAATCTTCCTGGCCACATCTCCCTGGACCGTGGCTTGAAAATTCTCAGGGAAGTAGGTCAGGCAACCATGGAACTGACCTGACTTTTACTAGGTGTTCCCTAATGTTTAATGTCTCCAAATCTGCTGATTCACAGATTTAGTCCATTTTTCTATTGCCATTTCAGGCAAGAGGGTAAACTTAGGTCTTGTTACTCCACTGTGATCACACACAGAAATAGCAGTTTTATTTTAAGAATTGCTTAAAAATTTAAATAATAGCTAATTTACTTCATATGTCTATGAAGTAAATATTATTCAAATGAATAAAATGACCACACATTTTTATTAGTAAATAATCACATAAAATTTGAATATGTGAAAAAATGTATTTAATCAATGAAAGAGGTTTGTTATAGTCAAAATTGAAAGCTATTAAAATATAGAAAACCTTATTTAAGACAACAAGCCTATAAAAGAAGTAATTAGTGTTGGAAGTAGTGCGGAAAGATATATTTTTGGTAAAAATTCAAATTGGTAAAATGTGACTATATTATATGAGGCTTTCTATATTTTATCCGTGAAGCAACCTATTTGAACATTAGAAAGAATGAAAGAAGCAATTACAGTAGATTGAGATGTCAGAGTGAGGACAATGGCAGAGATAGGGGACACAGAGGTAGAAGCACATCAGTATTTATAGATAGTAAAGTTTTGGCTCTTTCAGTAACATAATTTCAACAAGAGGATGAAATGATATGATATATTTTAATCAGACAATTCTGGGTAGTCCATGGAGAATAGACTATAATTGGATAGGATTAGAAACCAGTGATTCTATAGTCTTAACAAGGGCAAAAATTGGTAGTGACGTACTAGGTGGTAAATTAGAGAAATTATGCAAAATATGATGAATAATTATACTATGGTAGAGTTAATTTAGAGACATTAACAAGATTAGTAGTGGAATATGTGAAGCATATGTCCAACATAACTGGTTTTGGACCACAGATTGGAAAGATAGAATCACAATTAACTAAGAATAGTTTGTGAAGGAGGGAGCCCAGTGTGTGCAGATGAGAATTAGCACACAGATGCCATGGTAGAGGTCACATGAAGGAATGAAGGTGGACCTGTGGTGTGACATAAACGGTTGGGTGCAGGAACCAATGGTTGACAGCAAAGTCTGAGTGCAGACGTTATCAATGTGTAGGTGAAATGTAAAACCAAACAACTGGAGAGCTAAGGAGAAATTCTCAAGGCTGAATGAAGATGCAGCTGGTTAGGTGAAAGGGCACGTAGGAAGCAGGAAAATCTTGAGACTGCAGTGACTCAAAAAAGAGGGAACAATGTACTATGTCAAACACTCTTCAAGGTCAAACATGGTAAGAACTGAATTAAGATCACCAGCTGTCATGTGTGTTCACAAGAGCAGTTTTACTAGCATCACTGAATTAATTGGGGAGGACATAATTTAGAAGCTGTAATACACCAATCTGAAAGGTTACATAAAATATAAATTCCAATTAGATGGCATTTTGGAAAATATAAAGAGATTGTACAATGATCAGTGGTTGCCAGGGATTGGAGAGGAAATTGAGAAGAAGGAGATAAAAAATGGAGTACAGGTAATTATCAGGGCAAACCATTCCATGTCACACTGTAATATTGACAGGCATTTGTTAAAAGAGATTACAAACACTTATAAAAATCTACAAAACTAGAAAACACAGTTGTGAACGCAAGTGTAAATAATAGGCTTTTACTTAATAATAAAATATCAATGTTTATTAATGATAACAAATATTTACATTAATGTAAGTTGTTTATAGTAAGAGAAATGTGTGTGTGTGTGTCTGTGTGTGTGTGTGTCTGTGTGTGTGCCCACAGGTTGAGAAGAGAGCATAAATGAACTCTGTATTTTTTCCTTTATTTTTGTGTAAATCTAAAATTATTCACTGAAAAAGTTAACTAACCTTTTAAAAGTAGAAACAACTCTTGAAGAACTTTGCTACAGAAAGATGGAAGAAAATGGGTAACATTTTGAGGGTGAAAAATGGCAAAGTTTTATTTTAGTAATGGAAGAAATGTGGTTCTATGCCAAGAGAAGATATTTCCAGAGAGGATGATAAAGTAGAAAATTAAAACTAAGGAGGATGAAATTAATTGTGTAGGAAAGAGAAAGGAGAACTGCCAGAGTTATTGCAGAATGGGGAGGAGCAAATGAATGGTGCAGAGGTAGAGGGAACACTTGGGATCAGATCACCAGGGTTCAGGAAAGACAAAGAGAACTTGGTCATCGACACAGGTATTATGGTAGAACCTTGAAGGGTTCTCTTCTCCTTTTCTCAGTAAAACAGGGATCAAGAAGATAAACTTGGAGTAAAAATGGGCAAGAGTTACATGAAGATTGAGAGTTTGAATATTTTTACCTGATTTATACCCATAAATATTTAATCACTGACTAATATTAAGAATAATTTTTCAAATCAAGAAAAAAAATCCTAGATTCTCTTATATTTGCGGTTCCAGATATATTTTGAATGCCCCCTCTACAACATACGTAGGCAACAACTGAATTTGGAGAAAGTTACCTACAGAAGTAGTAGTAGAAGAGGCTCCTGTTTCACTAGGGCAGATTTGAAAAGTATGTGATGATTCTGGATCATCTTGATGCTAGGCTACAGTGGTGGTATTTTTAGATAGGAGATGGGTAAGATTGTAGCAAGGACTGCCCCGGTGACAATACATGTCTCTTTTGCTGCTTAGAAGGTCATCTTTCAATGCTCAGCTAATAGTCTGCTCTTCTAGACTTTTCAATTATTTGGTGATCAATGAATTATCTATAGTGTATCTATTTTATTTAAAATAACCAGCATGGTCTCTGCTATCTGACATAGATTTTGATTGGTCTGGCAATGAACTACCATCATCATACCAAGGTGTAATCACCTGAGGACCCAACAAGTACCTACAAGTCATTAAAAAATTTTCCAGGAGTAAACATGCAACCCTAGATAAAATAGAAAAGAAAATATTATTATAATTCTTTTCTAATGAAAATAAGCTTTTTGCCTTCTTCTATCTTATGAAACAAAATATAGCAGCTTAATCTCTTTTAAAATATAATATTTTTCTTACTTTCCAACTCTATCATATCTACTCATAATCTCAAATGTGCAGCCCTAAGTCATTTGTAACCCACAGTAGAAAATTCATTCTGGTGCCTAAAGACTTAAAATGTCTTCCTACTATAATTGTAATAAAATTAAGTCTTTCTATTCACTTTGTGGAACACATTATTTGCATGTTCGCAGTATCTCCAACTTTAATAATTTTCATATTAACGTATAATAATATGTTATGATATGACAGCCAACTTCAACCTTTCTCTGTTCTTCAAATATACCAACTCTATTATCTTCAGATTTTCTCCTTATCTGTTCCGTTTGTCTAGATTGCACTCCCAGAGGTTTGCATGGTTGCTTTTTTCAGTTTACTTATGTTAACCAAAGAGTCAGGTCCCAAGAAAGCTTTGTTTGGAAATGAAAAATGAGTTAATTACTTATAACAAGAAGCACAATCCATTGCTTCACTTTTTCTTTTATTCTCTTTAGGAGAAACCATGTTGTCAATTTTCTATTTTAATAACTATCTATTCCCACTAGATGATGGCCTAAGTAGCAATAACTTTACCTGTCTTAGGGATAATTCTTTCTGCATTGCCTGGAATACTCCCCACTGGTGGGAGGTGCTCAGTAAATGCAGTATTTTCCAAAAGAATGAATTGATTCCAGATTCCTGATTTTCCTATTCCATCTTTCCCTTTTATCAACCTATGTGAGCATTAAGCAACTTCTTCATAGAAGCTTTTACTTCCTGGTTGCGAAGTGTATAAATTACAGGATTCAACAAAGGAAAGATGACTGTGTGGAACAGAGACACCACCTTGTCAGCAGGGAAAGCCCTGAATGGGCGAGTGTAGATGAAGATGCCGGGCCCAAACATGAGGAATATGACGATGATGTGGGTGGTGCACGTGGACAAGACCTTACTCTTTCCCTCAGAAGAAGACCCACGAACACGCCATAGAATGACAGCATAGGAGGCCAGAAGCCCCAGGAAGCACAGGAGGGTCATTAGACCACTGTTGAAGACCATCAGCAGCTCTACCACAAAGGTGTCTGTGCAGGCCAGCTTGATGACCTGTGGCACATCACAGAAGAAGTTGTCCAGCTGGTTTGGGCCACAGAAAGGCAAGCACAGTATGAGGGCCACCTGAATAATGGAGTGGACAAAGCCTCCAAGCCACAGAGCCAGCAGCATTACATCGCAGGCTTTAGGGCTCATGACAGTTGGATAGTGTAAAGGCTGGCAGATGGCCATGTAGCGGTCAAAGGCCATCATCACAAGCAGTAAGCCCTCCCCTCCTCCAAGGAAGTGCAAGAAAAACAACTGGGTGATGCAGCTTCTGTAGGAGATGACCTTCTTCTCAGACAGGAAATCCACTAGCATCCTGGGAGCCACAATGAATGAGTAGGATGCATCCAGGAAGGCCAAGTTGCCCAGGAAGAAATAGAGGGGTGCGGAGAGCCCAGGGTCTGACCTGACGGTGAAGATGATGAAGCAATTTCAGGGAGGATGATGAGGTAGAAAACTGATATCAATACAAAGACCAAGAGCTGAATCTCTTGAGACTGAGTCAGACCAAGGAGCATGAATTCTGTCACCACAGTGCTGTTTGGACTCTCCATCAAGGGCAGCTGCAGTACACCAGAGAGCAGTGTTTCCTGTTACTACCAGGTGTCCCATCTCCATGCTACATTTTCTCCAGCTAAAATATCTGACACATTTTATTTCAGCACTCGCATTTCTCAACCCTCTCCGATAGCCTGGATAACCTCTATTCCCTTCACATCTCCAAATTTACAATAGGAAATAAAGACAAACACTACTTTCAAGGCAGAAACTTTGTTCTTTCAACCAAGTGTTTCTACAGAACATTTCTCCACTTTAGAGATCTGACATCCTCTACTTTGTGAATTCTGCCTTCTTATGTTATATGAAAGTGACATCAGGATATAACATAACTTTAGTTTTCAGGATCTCTTGACGTCTTCAAGACATGTTATGCATGATGCTGAGCTTTTCTCTTGTGATTATATGTTTTCTATCTTAATCTACATAGTACAACATTTTTACTAGATATTTCCTTCCTTCAATATCTGTGGAGTTACCTTTTCATCACTGGTGACTTGCTGCCTTGCCTTCTGTCTTCCCTTTTTAATTTGCATCTTATCATTCTCTTTGTAGTTGGTATCCTGGTATACTCTGACTCAAATTGTTCATTACAATCCTGAACAGCAACTTCACTTTTCACCTTAAATGTAGTACCTTATCTGTAACACTAGTTTACAGCACTCTTGTGGCCACTCCATATCTCATTTACGCACCTTAATGAGCATTGTTCATATTTCAAATGTTTACACATTTACAGTCTGCCTCTTTATCTTAATTATATATTTATCTCAATTCATAAAATTAGAGTGTAGAAAAACAGTAATCATACAATATTATAATTCAATGCCTTCATTCCAAAGATGAGAAAATAAAACTTCTGTGATTATGTTAAATAAATATAGAACGACTTTTAGTTTTTCTTCTAATTGACAGTAGAAGAATGTGCGGTATCCTACTCAGTTTAAAGATAATGTCAGTACAGCTTTAATCAATTTTCCCAGTACTTGAATAATTAAAAACAATAATGCTAGTTTACATTAGTATCTGTATTGGATATAGAATTAAAATTTCATCCCTATATAAATTTAAAAAGCTATACATTATGATTAAAATTCACTATGATTAAAACTTAATCTGTTAATGGAATATACTCATTCCTAAAATTATACATGATGATCTATTAGACGTGTGGAAATAAAATAGTACTCTTATTGTTTTGTGTGTATCATTATACATGTGATATATATATATATATATGTATATAAAAATATTATATGTAAACATAAATAGCATATAACAGCACTAAAATAATTTTTAAAATTTACTTCTTAGTACTTACTATGTAAAATATATAACATCACCATGGTATATATCCACTGTAATAGTGTATATCCACTAGGAAATACATGCTCAAACATTTTTTATTGCATGGATAAATTCTTTTTCAAACTTTGCAATTTGCTAGCCTACAACAGGAAAGAAAATCTTTGACAGAACATGCTGCCAAGGGGCTGGAGATGCAGCTTAGTAGCAGAGACTTTGCCTAGCATCCTTGAGGCCCTCAGTTCCTTTCCTAGTACATCAAAAATAACAAAGAAAAAAAAAAAAGAAAAACCAAGAAAATACTGCTGAGGTAATATTTAGAAAAATCAAAGAGAGGGAAGGAGAAAGGAAGAGGTGAGAAATAAAAAAAGAAAATTATATACTTGTATTTTGAGACACATATTTGAAGAAACACTGAAACATCTGCCTTATGTATCTTGAGACCTGAAACAGGCAGCTCTGCTTGCCTGGTCTCCAAACCGGTCAGGCTGGTCCCGCGGTTCTACTTTGAGAGAGTCAAAGGCTTGCTGCTTGTCTCTGAGATACTTCCTCTTGTCTCCTTCTTTATTTTCCCACCTTTTTTTTCTCTTCCTTTGTATTAATGGTCAAGTTGTTTTCTCATTTATTTGCTAAATTTATTTTTTTAAATTTCTTTGTCCTTGTTAGCTTATGGCCTTTCCCTTTCTCCTCTAACATTTACTTTCTATTTTTTTTTTGCTTTTCTACTGCTTGATCTTCTTTGTAATTCACTTTTTCCCTAAAATTTATCCATGTTCTTTCACTCTGAAATTAATTTAACTCATCCTGCCATAGTAACCATTTATTTTAAATAGTTATCCTTACAATTTACAAAATCTGAGCATCTCATTAAGTGTTTCACATTCCAATAAACATCTTTTCTGCTTATAAGTAGAACTAAATTTTTAAAAAGACATACTATATCTGTTGTTAAAAGTAAATCTCATTAATATCTTCCTAATAAAATAAATATATTGAAAAAAGTTTCTAAAACATAGGAATGACTTTTCACATACTGAATGAAACTTGTAAGTTATTTAATTTTTAAAATTATTTAATATATTCTAAAATCATGTGAATTAGACCACAGAACATGATGACATATCCAGTTAACACTACTGATCATGAGTAATACATCAAGCAGTAACAAGTGCATAGATATTCAGCCAAAAGATTTCTTCACCAGTGAAATGGAATGGCCAGATTAAGTCACCTCTACATTTCCACTGAATGCCAGCTTTTTAAAGCAATGGAATAATGAAGAAAAATTACTATTATTTGAGTCCTTCATCTCTTTTTCATTTCTTTGCTCAGCAATTTGCTTTCCATGTGGTTTTCAGAAAATCATTCAGCCATCAGAAACCCAGGTTTTTTCTATCAGAGTATTACTGTATTTGCTCTTAGGGTCAGTCTGATGGTGTAGTGTAAGGATCAAATGAAACGGCAATAGTGTTAATATATAACTCATTCAAGAGTCCTTGAACCAAAGTCAATTTTGAAGACATTTAGCTGTTAAGAGGTAACTCCACGGAATGGACACAATGTCACTATATCTTTTATTGATATCTTTGGGAACTACCTGGGATGATGGTAGCTGAAAAATATGAAGAATTAGCAGAGAAGGTTTGAAGGTTCATTAAAATCTTCTAAAGAAATTGCTAGTGAAGTCAGTGGTTTACATATCAAGCTTGTCTCAGTTTCAGAACCGTCCCTCTGTCAAATTTCAGGGATGAGTAATAGGACAACAGACAACAGAAGAAACACACCTACCTGCTGAGTATGGAAGGGAAGAGGTCAAGGAGCTGTGTCTGTTTTCTGAAATCATAAAATCTGCTAAATTTTTATCTGGAGCCCCTAGCCTGCCCTTTCCTCATATTCCTTACCATTTGTGCATACCTTATGAGAAAAATAACACATTGTAGTGGTTTGTATGATCCTTAACACCACACATTGACTCCCCAGCTCTATGAATAATTCCAGTATGATAACTTAATTAAAGTAATCCTAACCACTAAAAACAGTTGACAGTCCACAGGTGGAACAGAGAGAAAGCAATACACTGCTGAAATTAGATTTTAGCCTTTGGTTATTCCATCTGGAAGTCTGACCCCTCGTTCATTGCAGGCCAAGACAAAGGACACATTAGAATAACAGTTGCAATATTTTTTCTTTTATCCCTTGCTTCCTGTTTCTTGCAAATATGAAGATTCTCCAGAAATGTAGGTATTAAAGGGTCTTGGGCTGCTTTCAGAAAGTAGCCACTCTCCCCCTCTTAAAATATTAATTGATCACTCTTGCCATTGCTTATAGATATTTGTTGTCACATAGAAAATCTTAGATTTTTAAATCTTTCCTATTTATGTTGCTTTGAAGAAAGTACTTGTGGGATTTGAGATGACCTCAACCCACTGAATGCATCCAAGGGAGTTATTAGCCTAACTGTATTAGTTATTAACTAAATTAGGCAAAGGAAAATAGCAAAGCTTTGAAAAGATTGAATTTTTTAAATGTGTTGCATAAATGACATATTGACTAATGGCACTGACTAAGGCGAAACACTAGTTAGAATAATACTTATCAGTTCAGAAGGTTGAAAGAATTTATATGTTAAAATACAAAAGAGAAAATCGTTAAATAAATGTTAAAGATCATTGATATATATCAAGCTGGGCTACATGAAAAAATATGAACAGTCTATAAAACTTTTTAATAAAGATCTCACCAATATTATTGATTTTTATTGTTGACTTGGTTTCTCATATGGCCCAGCTTGGCATTGCCTGATTTTAAAATTTAATATTTTGTTCATAGAGATTTAAAAATTATGTTTGATTTTACATAGGATTGATATTGTATGATTCTGTTTTGAATTTTTTGGCATCCCTTTAAATTTTGGCCCAAAGATGATTGTCTCTCTCAGATGTAGTATATTGCTAGTGATAAGGACATAACCAAAGAGAATATTTTAAAAACTCATGAAAACTTTGAAGACATAGCTCTTCTTAGAGAAAATAATTTCTTGGTATTAGATATATCAATTTCTCAGGAGAAGGTGACTCCTTAATAGGATATGAAGGCATGTGTCATTAAGCCAATTTTTATAGTTTATTTGCTTTTATAATGCTTAATTAAAATAAGAATTAAGAATATTTTTCCACTAAAAGCTATGAATAAAACTTCACTGATATCAAAGAAATTATATTATTTTTATATATTTTAAGTTTTCTTTTGAAAGGAAAACTGAACTTATGAGTCACTTTACATTGCAATAAAAGACCTAGTATTTGAAATAAATATGATTCATAACAAGATAGGCATTTTTGCTCCCATTTATTTTAAGCTCAAAGGTATACATAGAAGAGAAAAACAAGCAAATAAGAAAGGAAAGGAAGAAGCAGAGAAAGGTTAGAATAATCAAAACAGGCCAGAAGAAGAAAGAAAGGACAGAATAGGACAGACATATATGGAAAGACAATTACATAATTTTTTAAAAAGTAAAACTGTGGAAAGATTCCAGGCTACAGGAATGAATGGCCCACAAATCCACGTAGCCAAAGAAAAGTTCAGTGACACAGTCGCATAAAAGTAAACTGGGAAATTAGGAAGTCAGATAAGTGCTTAGGGGTACCAGTTGTGCACTTGCATATAGTTTAGAGTCTTGTCAACAAAGATATTTTACCCAGGACCTCTTTCACCTCCTAATAGTCACTGCAAAAGTAAAAACTAAAAGTATATTGAAGATCTAGGTGAATCTTCAAAATGACAACTTTAGATCAATTTAGAACTCAATATCATTGGTGGGAATATAAGCTAATACAACCACTACAAAAATCAGTGTGGAGATTCCTCAAAAAAATTAAAAATAGAAATTCCACTGGACCCAGTTATTCTCCTTGTAGCAATCTCTCAAAAAGAGTTAAAGCATCATTTTACAATAATGTATGCATACTCGTGTTTCTAGAAGCACAACTCAAAAATGGCAAAATCATGAAAGTGCTTTATATGTTCATCAACAAATGAATAAATAAAGAAAATGGAGTATTTATACACAGTGGAGTACTATCTTGCCATAAAGAGGGAACATTTTAAGTTATTTATAGAAAATGTATGCACCTTGAGACCATAGCATTAAGTGAAATATACCAGATACAGAACTTAAATATAACTGGTTTCTCTTATATGAGTCTCTTAGTTACTTTTCTAGTGACTGGGACAAAATGCCAAACATCCAAATTTAAAAGAGGAAAATTTATTTAGCTCACAGTTTGTAGAGATTTCAGTCCATAATTGGCTGGATCTACTGTAGGGTAGCATGGCAGAGGGCAACCATTCATGGTGGAAGATAATAAAAGCAATGACAGATGAGAGAGAGAAAAACAGAAAGACAGAGACAGAGAGAGAAACAGAGAGAGAGAGAAAAACAGAGAGAGAGAGAGAGAGAGAGAGAGACTTTTTCTATCCCTTATATTGTATGCTATCCACCCTAGGGAAGGTGTAGAACCCACACCCATCCTAGCACCCTTATCCCACAATTGCACTATGAATTCAAACACATACTCTAGATTCAAATCCCTTTGGAAAACCCCATCTGAAAGTGCATGAGGCTTGTGGGGACATCTGGACACACTCCATAATAAAAAAAGGGCAACATATAAGATAGATAATAAAAAAAGGATGACAGATCTTTAGCAAAAAAGAAGGGGACCAAGAGACATAGGGATGAGGAAAGGAAGGGAGGGGAGGTAAAGGGGAAATAAAAACAATTGAAATTTCTCATGTATATCTCCCCATGAGGACTGTAATTATTATATACTGCAGACATATACAAATAACATTGGAAAATAAAATATTTTAAAAAAATAAACAAATAATCAATGTAACCATCTTATAAACAAATCAGGGAGGAAAAACTATGTGATCATTTCAAGATATCCACAATAAGATTTGACAAAAACACATTAACTTATGATTAAAATGAAACCAACAAATAAAAAGATCTCCTACAAAACTGGAACAGAAAGAAATGCCTTCAATCTTACAGATGGATGTGAAAAAAGTTTACAATTAATACATTATCTTTTTCTCTAAGATTCAGAACAAGGCACAAACACCTACTGTCACTTTTTAAATACAATGTCATACAGAGAAAGTGAAGGGTATATAGTTTGAAAAGGAAGCATGAACTGTGTAATTGCTGATGAGAAAAGTAATTTTAAATAAAATAACTGGAAAAGCCTAAAATTTCTCAATGGAGTACTACCCTGCCATAATAGTAATATGTAATATAATAATGCTTGAACCAATGGAAATACTATCATAATTTGATTATTACATATGTATTGAATTACCATAATGTACCCCATAAATATATGCATAAATAAGATGTTAATGAAATAAAAATCAAAAAATCAAAAAAATAAGTTTATCAAAGTTACAGGGCACAGGCAAATATATAAATATATAAAATCTATTGCATTTGTATGCATTACAAATACAAAATAAGATGTTAAATTTTTAAATGATACAATAATAGCAAAAGCTGTGGATGACTGAGGAATAATTTGCATACAGTAACTGTGTACTTAAAGACAGTTTGATAGAACTTAAGTATTTTTTTGATAAATGCTCTTTATAGTTAAAGTATAAAAAGTATATAAACCACAACCAAATAAGTGATTACATCCTTCCCCTTACATAGTTACCAATGTGTGGGGGGAGAGGGTAGAGAAGGGAGGACACATAAGATCGACTTTCTTATCACATTTGAAGTAAACAATGCAGCATTATTTACTATTGTCACTATGTTATACATCAACTCCTCAGAAATTCGTCATTGTATAGCCAGAAGTTTGTAACCCTTAGCCAGCATCTCCCGTTCCCCTTAGCCCCTTACCTCTGGTAATCACTGTTACACTCTGCTTCCATGACTTCCACTCTTTTAGATTCTACATATAAGTGATGTTTTAACGTATTTCTTTTTCCAAGTCTACAATTAGCTAATTGCATTTAACATATTGTTTCCCAGGCTCATCTGTGCAGTCACAATGACAAGATTTTCTCCTTCTTTTGACATTTTCATTAACCATTCATGTGCCAGTGGACCCTTAAATTGTTTCACCTCTTGGGTGTTCTGAGTAATATTGCAATGAGCATGATCATGTTGATGTTTCTTAGAGATGCTAATTTCATTTTCATTAGAAGTATACCAAGAAGTGAACTTTTTGGATCGTATGGTAAATTTAGTTTTCATTTTTTGAGTAACCTCTATACTATTTTCCATAACAGTTGTACCATTTTACATTCCCACCAACTGTTCTAGAAGTTCCTTTTCATTCTTACTGATACTTGATAAACTTTTAAGAAATATGTATAATTCAGACTTAAAATATCACACAGGCTAAGTTTTTTCAGTACTGTGATTTGAACCCAGGCCTTTGGCACTGATCTACTTCCCTAGCCTTGTTTTTTTTTTTTTTTGACAAGATCTTGGTGAGTTACCCAGGCCGAGCTGAAACTTTTGATCCTCCCAGCATAGCCTCTCTCAGAATACTGTGAATGCAGATGTGCACTACCTTCCCCTGCCTACATAGACTTTTTTGTTTGTACTGGGGATCAAACTCATGACCTAATGCTTGCCAGGCCAGTGCTTATGCCGCTGAGCTAAATCCCCAGCCCTAGACTGTTCTGATTACCCCAATAATTTGTTCATGTCTCTTCTGCATATATATTTTAAGAGATTCAAGCATTACTCTATTTCCCATTGTCATAGATTAGTAGTGCATGCTATTAACTTCACATTAATGTAGGTATAACAATATCCTTTTGTTTCTGGATCTTTAATCAGCATAAAATTTGGCTCTGCCTTCGGAGAAACCAAATACAGAGTTTGAGTCTACTTAATGCACTCCACTTAATAATATGCCATACATTTGGCACCACTAATACTACTATTATTTGAGAGAACCATGCTTCATTTAAAAACATAGATTAGATTTCCATTATGGTTAACTTCATGGTCAGACTTTTTTCATTACCCAAAACAATACTTTCAGCACACAAGCAACAAGATAAAACTGAGATATACTTGAAAGAATTTTTTTCTACTTGAAATAGTTTGTAGATATAATCTTCCAAAGCTGTACTCTTACTTTGGGCCTTTTTTTGGAAAGAGAAGTGGGTGATGATTGTCTACTGTTAATAGTCAGCTCCATTGTGCTGTGGAGGAGAAATGAAGATTAGACTCTGGAGGAAAAGCAAGTGATCTGAGAAAAAAACCCTAATAAATCATAGGGCTGTGAAAGTTATTCTACCAAGGTAAGGGGATAGGCAATAAAACATCCCCAAATCCTGGCACTCAGTGGTAATAAGCTATAAACAAGTGACTAGGAGAAGTAATAACTGACTGGACAAACCATGGAATAGAGTATTTAAAACAAAAGTGTATGTGTGATTGATTAAACCAGACTGAGGGAATACACCTATGTAATCTGGAAAAAGCTGATAGCATACAAAAATGTCAGAAAGAACTCAGTTTCCTATGTAAGGATTGACAGAAAGGTGTCAAAACAGGTCAGGGGAAATCTTGAGTTTTTCTTTGAAATGAGAGAATACAGAATGTGTTCTACAATTTTCACTTGGAAATTGTAATGATGCACTTGTGGACACATACTGGTGGAAAATAAAGCTAAAATATGATTCAGATTTGAGGGAGAAATCTAGTAGTCACCATCAGATAACTAAAACACTACAGAGCAGTACCTCCCAGGGGCTTGGTGACCACATGGAATAAAGGATCCATCTAGATGGCGAGATGCAGAAAGACATTCCCCTCTCCACATCTCTTTCTTCATATGGGCTTCTTAACTCTCTGCATGAAGTGCTACTTGTTCATCCTGCTCTGTTATGAGAACCCATCTTCCTCATTCTTCTGAGTAGTTTAAGAAGTGACAGTCTGAGGGGATACGATTCTGTTTAATAGGTGCCTAACAGATGTACATGGAATTAATTTGATGTCAAACTTGATCTATGTCTAGAAAAATAGAAAAATTTTTGGGAAAAGAAAATTTAACACAATGGAGATGTAGTAAAGATGTCTAATCAGAAAGTAGGATCACAGATATGCCAGCAAGCATATTTGTTGTGTGTCCTAGGATCTATACATAGTCTAGATTAGCTAGAAAGAATAATTTGGCTTGGAAAGCAGTGGTGGTGATAAAGGCCAAATACTAATATTAGGTGATAATATTAAGTTACAGGTAGTGTATTTGGTTTTCAATTTAGTGGGAAGGAGAAACATTTAAAAATTGAGGGACAAAGGAGAGATTTGTTTTAAAAAAGATTTTGTAAGTATTCATTTTGTAGCATTGATGGGAAAAAATCTTGTAAAACTAAGAGTTTTCTGTCATGGTAGATGACAAGAAAGATTGAATTAGAGTGGCATAACTGGGCACAAGACAAATGTCCTAAAGAAATTAAAGAATTTGTCTATCTCTTCCAAGGATGGATGGACAAGAATAAAGTTGAAAACAATTGCTAGGTTTTAAGGGTAAATGCTATGTAGAGCCAGAGACTTCAAGAAAGTAGCTGTCTGTATCATTTGTTCTTAGTGTTTTACAGTAGATGAGAATATAAAGTACAGTTTATTAATATTCTCTAACATGTTTCTCTAACATGTAGAGAAAATCATTGTAGATGCTACTCTCTTGTCTAAAGTATTAAAGTAGATATTTAATAAGTTAAAATATAATGAATCTCTATATCTTAGCACCATAGATTTTAGTAATTTGACCCATACTGCTGCATAAAATTGCATTGCTACTCCTCATTCACTTATTCATTGTACTTCAACCCCTCTTGACTTTCCTTTATGTTCTGTAAGTATACCAAGTTTATTTTCCTATCTGGATAACTGTCCCCTTGTTGCCTACAACAGTATTTGACAAATGAGAAGTTCTCAGTGGATAAACAGCATTTATTAAATAACCAAATCAATTCCAGTCAGAACTCACTTGTCCTAACTTTTTATTATAAAATTCATTAACAAGCAATGTACTGAATCAATAGCTTCTTCATGTAATTTTTCTTCCTTGTTTCGAAGACTATAAATGATGGGATTCATCAGTGGAAAGATGACTGTGTGGTGCAAGGAAATCACTTTATCAGAGGGTAAGGCCTTGAACCGGCAAGTATAGATGAAGGTGCCAGGCCAAACATAAGAAGTATAATAGTAATATGAGTGGTACATGTAGACATGGCTTTGTTTTTTCCCTCGAACATGGCTTTGTTTTTTCCTTCTTCCCTCGAAGAAGACCCACGAACACACCATAGAATGACAGCATAGGAGGCCAGAAGCCCCAGGAAGCACAGGAGAGTCATTAGACCACTGTTGAAGACCATCAGCAGCTCTACCACAAAGGTGTCTGTGCAGGCCAGCTTGATGACCTGCAGCACATCACAGAAGTTGTCCAGCTGGTTTGGGCCACAGAAAGGCAAGCGCAGTATGAGGGCCACCTGAATAATGGAGTGGACAAAGCCTCCAAGCCACAGAGCCAGCAGCATTACATAGCAGGCTTTAAAGCTCATGACAGTTGGATAGTGTAAAGGCTGGCAGATGGCCATGTAGCGGTCAAAGGCCATCACCACAAGCAGTAAGCCCTCCCCTCCTCCAAGGAAGTGCAAGAAAAACAACTGGGTGATGCAGCTTCTGTAGGAGATGACCTTCTTCTCAGACAGGAAGTCCACTAGCATCCTGGGAGCCACAATGAAGGAGTAGGATGCATCCATGAAGGCCAAGTTGCCCAGGAGGAAATAGAGGGGTGCGGAGAGCCCAGGGTCTGACCTGATGGTGAAGATGATGAAGCAATTTCCAGGGAGGATGATGAGGTAGAAAACAGATCAATTCAAAGACCAAGAGCTGTATCTCTTGAGATGGTCAGACTAAGGAGGATGAATTCTGTCACGACTGTGCTGTTTTCTATCTGCATTTCCTATTCTTATGGCATATCAGAGATCAGACAGTTTAAGACAGAGATCTCCATGTCTTATATGAAGATCAAATCTTCTTTGGCTAAGGGCAAATGTACCACATCCTTATTATACCATCTCTCTCCATAACTTGAGACTCTCTTCTATATTATATTTCTACTTTTCATAACTGGGAAAAGTTCAGTTATAAAGTCACACTTCGTCTTCTACTTAGATCCTATACTTTCTTCAACTATTCTCTCAATATATGGGGATGTGATTGCCCTGGATTTATTCCTGACTTGCCTGTATATGAAAATGTGTTCTAATTGAGAAAAAGCTTCCCTCATGTATGGAACTCCTACGATGGAATGAGGATTGACAGAAAAAACAATGATAAATTGTAGAGGTGACAAAAATGCTCACTATCTTACTGTGGTTTAGCATGCCTATTTATTTACCAAAATAATTGAACTGTGTATCAGTTGATTTATTTTAGTTACACGTAAATTATACCACAGGAGTGTTGATCTCAAAAAAGTAAAAATAAAAACTACGCTTTCTGGAAATGTATTTATTTTCTCTATAGAAAACTGGATCATCAACCAGGTCCAAAATATTCTTGGTCTCTGTGAAAAAAAGAAAGTCTTCTTATCTTTTCTCTATGTTTATCTCTATAGCGATTTCAAAACTTGGAATGTTTCAACCACAGGGGATGAATATGATAATTTACTGACATGAAAACAATAAAGTAGAATTTTTGCAAGTATTGTTTATTATTGTATTTTCTTCTTTGAAGCGCTGTTTTTCAGTTTTGTAATTTAAATAAAATCATGGTAAAACTGAATATAAAATACACAGATAAAGTATGTATGTTGCCGGTACATATTCAAAAGGATTTATGGTTGAGCTGTAAATTTTAAAAGCTGAAGATTTTTGAGTTACAGAAAAATACTGCAATCTGTTCCATAGAGAACAATATCTCACATACCTTGAATTACAATATTGTTGTTGCATATAGAGGACATATTAGCTAGAAAAAGAGGTTCTTTAAGTTTGATTAAAAGTAGATAGAAATTGAAGGAGGAGGAAAGAAAAAAAAAGAATCAGCAAAGTCCTATATTAAGAAAAGAAAGAAAGTGTTTACAATAGTAGGTCCACTTGAGACATCAAAAAGTTTGCCTTTGTATATATAATCCTATTAGATTAATTAATAACACAGATTTCCAAGTATGGTTAAATTTTAGAATTAAAAAGCATATAGCATAACATATATGTACATATGAAACACATATCTGAACACGTGTACATATACACACATATACAAGAGGACACTGAATCCTAAGCAAAAGTACAACAATTGGGCTTATTTACTCCTTTCTTCCTCTTTCTCTTCTCTTTCCTTTCTTTGCTTCTTCTCTCTCTCTGTCTCCCTTTTTTATTTTTCTCTTGCACTTAACCATTTTTAGTCCTTAATATTTATCACTTGTGCATAAAGCCTACTAGAAAAGTGGATTAGGAATCACTACTTACTCTTTTTTTTGTAATTTAAAGAGAAAAAAAAACAGGAAAAAGGTAGAAATATTACAGAATTTCAAGAAAAGAAGATAAACAGTAAGAAATCACTAGTTGATACATTACATATTGTTCTTTTAGAAATAGTTATTCAAGTTACAGAATTAAAGCACACAAAGTGGACACTAAAGCAGTGAGAATGCAAACAGATCTGTTCAAGAATCCAACAAGAACCTAGAAATATGGTCATTAATCCCACACATCTAAACATACATGCAGCTATATCTTTTATAGCGCTTCCTATTTCCTCTTAAGTTGCACGGATCTTTCAGATTGTTATTTCTCACTTTTGCAGAAATTAGAGATGCCTATTTCTCATACATGTGTAAGGGTATAAATGTTGCAGGTTCATCCACTGTGCTTTTGTGCTTCATACCCTTTCATCCATTTCTATTCTCCTCCTGCCTGTTTATTATATGACACTCATTCCAAACCATTGTTTTTGATCCACTGTCTTCCCTTTGTGTATTTCTCGCTCTACACTTCTTTGTGGCACCTGAGATTTGCGTATCACACTCATGTACATACATGTTCGTGGGATGTACATTTCTTAGGGAAGATGAAGTAAGTACCTGCAAAATAAAAGCACAGAAATTTCTGCAAACACGTTTTCTATTCTAACTATATTAAGAGAAGTACCACTGTCAGTGGAAGTTGAAATAGAAACTTAGAAGGTGGAATGCTTACTTTACCTCTACATCCAATCTCCATTTCAGCCGACAAAATACATCCCATGCTGTTGGTGCAGAAGCAGCGCAGGGAGCATCGAGTGGTGAATGGTGGCGCTGAAACCCAGGCCACCCACGGGCCGTCGAGGAGGCTCTGTGTACTCTTCATGCTAGAGGTGGGGTGCGGTCGGAAATCCGTGGAGTGGATATTTGAAGTATTGTTTCCCATCCACAACCACTTATTTCCTCACTTTTCTTTCTATTTCCTCATACCTCCTTTAAAAATACAGGTACTTATTTTAATAGCTCTGACTCCTTTTTCTGTAAATATCTAATTTCTATATTTTTAAGTTACCCTTTTATATTTGAGTTGGCTTATTTTTCTCTACCCTTTACCTATTCTCCATCATGGTAGTTCTCTAACTGTTCCCCTTGTATTTCTCTCATCTCTGTCTTACTTGTATCCTTTCTACTTATCTTTTTGATTTTCCATATATTTTTAGTTTGCAGTATTTTTTCACCCTCTTCTCTTCTGTATTCTTTTCTCTTTTATTAATCCCTACACTTATGTTCTTGTGAATTCTGAGAAGACTCACTAGTTTTTGAAGCAAAATAGAGAATAGTAAGTGAAGTTATTTCATTTCACATATTTTAAGAATTAAATATTCAATTTCTATTTCAGTATTATTTTTCTTAAATGATATTATTCAAATGCACTATAACCATTGTAAATTATATCCTATTCCCTTGGATATTTCGTTTATCTAAAGCTGATCTTAATAAAAATTAGTTACCTTTAAATTTGAATGAAATTTCTCATTAAATCTCTCTACCAATAAGGATATACTTTACAAACTTTCCAAAATAGTAATGTGATACACTATACAGTATGTAACTCATTGGCAGGCAGACTCACCAGTTTCAGAGTGTACTGAGAAATGTTTATTTAATTGAAAAACTATCAAATATTCTCCTTACATGGATGCTGATGATGGCTCTAATAAGCACTTTACAAGTGCACAGAATTATTAGCCCCTGAATCTCTTCAATGCCATGATTTCTAGGCAATGTAATGAATGTCATAGAAGAAACCCTACTTTAGGCATTTGTCTGTGTTGGTTTACATTCTTAGATCATCAAAACTTAAATTACAGCTACTCAACCTTTCTTATCTTGAGATTTTTCACATCTAATGAGATGTGTTGCTTTGAAATTTTAATAATATGAGAATGACATTAATAAGTAGCATAGCCAAGTACAATTAAATCAAAACTAAACCAGGAAAAACATACCTGTTGAGAAATGTTAATTTATAGGAAACAAAAGTGCAGTACAGAATCTCTGTTCCTACCTTTGGAGTGAATCTCTGGGTTAATAATAATGGTTTAAATCTGAGAGATTATGAAATAATCTGCTGTGAAAGGACTAGATTAGTGTCTGCTGTTGTTATCTGTAAAAGGACATGCTCAAGCCAGATGTGGGCATGGGAATCAGGTAAGAGCTAGTCTTATACAAAGTCATGGGATAGTTGAAAACTTTCTCTGCAGCCCTCAGCATTGCATTTCTGCCCTGATATAATTCTTTTCCCTCACTTGTTTCAGTTATAGGGACTAAGTGTGACTATTCCCTAAACCAATAATATTTTAACAAATGCCATGTATCTTTAGTAAAGTAATTTTAAATGTCCTGAGGAACTATATCTACATTATTGAGAACATGTAAAACACTGCTGTTGTTACCAGTTTCTGACTTCATGTTAGTCTATTTCTGAAATCATTGCATATCTCTGCATTTCAAGGTTTTGGATGTGCCATCTGAGGAACTCTATTTCTGTTTCTTCCTTTCTTTCATCCGTTATACAAAAACATTTACATCATTAACAATCCCAGGCTACTCACATGTCAGACATCACTTCTTTCTAATGGAAAGTGTAATAACTGAGGATTAGCATCTTGGTTCTTATATATTTGCTTTCACAGAATGGTCCCTTTCTCTATGGTATAACCCACTAATTTGTGATGCTATAGAGAATGTTCCTGGGGAATTTGAGGGCTAAAATATGTGCAGAAAACTTTCAGTGGGAATTGAAAACACAGTCAAAGAATGAGACTAGAAATTTGCTAGACACTAATATTCAATTATCAATAAAAGACACTGTCACTGAGTTTTAAAAATCAAGATTCTATCAATGTCAGAGATTCCAGACTATGTATTTTTAAGACTATATAGGAAGAAAGCCATGGTAGATTATTTCTTACTTTGAAGTTTTTTTTAAAAAAAAACTGTACAATTGATAAGAAATTTCTGACATAAAAGAAAAGGAGTTATGTGGTCAAGGATGAAGTAAATATTTTAGGGTCAATATATTTCTACTGACAAAGATATGCAAAAAGAAATATAGAAGCTGTTTACTAAGAATCCTAGATGTAATCTTTCTTTAAGAAGAGAATGATTTTCTGTAGAACTAATTCCTCAAGGGGAAATGTTTTCTTAAATATACCACACAGTGATCTTGGAATTTGTTGCTTTCATTTTAAGAATAAGTGTTTCCTAAACTTTGCCAATTAATCCTTAGGAAGTATTTCTTTTTAAACTAAATGTTACTGAACAGAAAAAAAAATTATTGAGAATAATAAAGACAATATAATTCAAATCTTGGTAGATACTGCATGCCTTTTATTTTAAAGAGACAGATGTGCTTAAAAGTTATGAATTCTAAATATAATTTTTAATAAATACAGTGCATAATCAAACATGTTTTGCTCCAATTTATGTGCAGATAAGAAAAGTGGGAGAAGTGGAAAATTTAAAAAATAAGAAGTGAGGGCTTGGGATTTAGCTCAGCAACATAAGCGCCTGCCTGGCAGGCGCAAGGTCACAAGTTTGATCCCTGGTCCCCCCCCCACTCCGAGAGAGAGAGAGAGAGAGAGAGAGAGAGAGAGAGAGAGAGAGAGAGAGAGAGATGCAGTATTACAAAAGAAGAGAAAAGAAAAAGTGCAGAAACAAATAAATGCAATAGGGAATGAATAGGGAAAGACAGATACAGAGAAGTACATTCTGAAAACTACAAATTATATAAAATAAACTGAACAAATAAAGGAACTTCTATATTTAGAATAAAAGAAACTGAAAGCCAGCAAAATATTTGGAGAATTATACATGCAGAAATATTTCACCTTATCTCTCTTGCCACTGAAGGCTATTAAAAGTCTGATTTTTTTAAAATTGTAGACCTAATTGGGAACATCATTACTTAACAGCAACACTAATACTAAAAATGAAATTAGTATGGTGATCTAAGTCAGTCCGTAGAATTTAGCTTCTATTCTTGGAGAGAAAGATTTATTATCTTAAATTATCTTATTCTTATTCTTGGAGGTTTCACATTTGAGTGCATGGTGGCAGAAATACACACACACACACACACACACACACACACCAGAGGAAAAAGCATCAGGCTATGATGACTGTCATAAAAATATAACAAACTGATGTGCTGGGAAAATGAGGAAGAAACTACTGCCCTAGTGACCTGCCAAGGAATGGTCTTTCTGGGAGGTGGCATCACAAATGAGATCTGTATGACCAGACAGGGCAAATTTATAAAGATTTTAAGAGGTGGTGAAAAGCTGTGAAGCAAGAAGGAGTGATGCACAGGAAAGCAGGAAGGAGGCAATGTGACAGGAGAGATGTAAGGTTACTGTTGGTCATTTCGTAGACAAGTTTTCAGTTTTGGCTAAAAATTTAAATGTGGGATTATTGGTCCATAGAGTAAATAGATCTTTACGTATTCTTGAAGTTACCTGAAATTTTCATTCCTTTCTCCAAATGTTTACTATATTAATTCCTAATAGCAATGTATAAAATTTCAATTTAGTTACTCCATCAACTCACCAATGTTTTATGTTGTTTTAATCATGCTTTTTTTTATTTTCTGCAGTTCTGGTGTTTCCAAATCTTGGACATGCCCACCACTGGAGAAATCACCCTTCTAGGCAAAATGATTCTTAGAAGTAGTGAAGATGTCTCCTGCAAATAAGCCAGAGCCCATAATGCAACCACTTGTTTTGTCACAAACTGAAAGGGTTGTTACACTCCAGGCCATTACTCTTCTGCTCTGCTCACCCTACAGCCAAGTACCAAGCCACCAGGGGCTGCTCCTATATTTCAAAGTTTACTGGAATTATTTAGACCAAGTAACCCTAAAGATGTTGCCCTGCCTCATCCACTAAACCATGCTAAAAGCTTTCGTCTACACTGTCTCCTGTTTCTGTATCATGTAACCAATCACAGTGCTTCTCCTATCTCAGCGGGATGTGCCATGCCTACTGTTTCTAGGTATCTATAAATACAAAAGCTTCTTCCTTCTAATTCTGCCTGTGACTTTATGCCTTACCATGGCTAATTAAAATAAACTGTAAGTAATTTTTAAAAATTAGTGAAGGATGAAAAGTCTGCATCGTTGTAACTGGACACACACACACACACACACGCCCATGCACGCACTCACGTTGTGTTTGTCAATCATTGCTGTAGTGAATTTTCACATTGTTTCTTTAGTCCTTTTCTTTTTTTTCTATTCTCTTTGTTTGTGTGTCTGCTTTCCCATAGCAAATTGCATGTTGGTGGTGGTTGTTGTGGTCGATGTGGTGGTCATCCTCGTTGTCCTATACTCTCTTGTCCATTTCAATGGGTTTCTGTTTATCTTTCCCTTTCCTTTCTTTCTCAGTATTTTTTATTTTCTCATGTTTTCTGTGATTTTTCTATTTTTTTTCTGTGTTTTCTGATTTTTTTTTCTCCCTTGGTTACTTTGTTCGATTTGGCAGCAGCTTCCATTCTCTGTCTGACCCTCTCATCTTCTTTTTGGTGTTTCTTTTTCTGCTCTTTTGTCTTTTTCTGAATTTTAACATTTTTTCTTTAGTCCTTTCATTTTTCTCTATTCTCTTTCTTTTGATTTTTCTTGGTGACTTCCTTCTCTAAGCTTTTCCTTCTGATATTTCTCCATTTTCCTGCTTTTTCATTTCCATCAAAATATTTTGTCTTTTCAGATGACAATGCTGCCCGTCTTCTTGGCATTGTACTTATTTGCTTTGTGGAACGTCTTCATATTCTTCCTTTTCTTCTTGCATATCTTTTCTTTCTTGTCTCCCTCTCTTCTTTTTCTATTCCCCCTTATCCTCATCCTATACTTTCTGCTTCTTTCTGTGACACTTATGAACTCTGGCCCTCCTGGCTCTTTTAATCTGTCCCACCCAAAATTTTCCAGGTCTTCTTCCTTGGGATGTGCCAAATGGAGAGACTTGCACCTCCTACGTGGGCCCACCAAGAAAAACAGCTCTGCATACCAAGATGTCTCATCATTCATGTCGTTTGCATCTTTTGGCTGTTGTGTTGTTGTTGCACTTTGTTTATGTGCTTGTTTGTATGTCTGTTTTCCCACGGTCAATTTTCTGTCGATGATGGCTGTTGTGGTTGAAGTGGTGAACATTCTTGTTGTTCTCTTCTCTCTTGTCCATTTCATTGGGTTTCCCTTTGGCTTTTCCTTTCTCTTTCAGGTTCTTTCTCAATATTTTTCATTTTCTCATGTTTTTAGGGCTTGTTCAATTCTTTTCCTGCTTTTCCTTTTTCTCCCTCGGTTGTTTTGTTTACTTTTGCAGCAGCTTTTTTTCTCTGTCTGACCTTTTATTTATCTTTCCTTGATGTTTATTTATCTGCTGTTTTGTGCTGTGATGAATTTTCACATGTTTTCTTTTTTTCAATTTTATTTAAAGAGGAAAAAAGCAAAACAGAAAAGGGGGTAGAAACAATACAGAAATTCAGAAAAAAAATAAACAGTGATAAATCACTAGTTGATAAATTACATATTGTCTTCTTAGATATAGTGGTTCAAGTTACAAAATTAAAGCATATAGAGTGGACATTCAAACAGTAAGGATGCAAAGGAGTTCAATGATCCAATAACAACTTAGCAACATGGTTATCAATCCTATACACTTAAACATAAGTGCAGTTATATCCTTTAGAGCACTTTCTGTTCCTCCTTTTACAATTTTTTTAACTTTTTGTTTATTTAAAGAGAAACAAAAGCATGTAGAGGGTAGAGATAATACAGAATTTCTAAAAAAAGATAAATAGCAAGAAATCACTAGTTGATAAATTATATATTGTCCTCTTAGAAATAGTTGTTCAAATTACAAAGTTTAAGCATACAAAGTAGATATTCAAACAGTCAGAGTGTAAACAGCTACGCATGCATGAATCTCTACATGTATTTCTATCCTTTCTGTATTAGAGGGAAAAACAAAACATAGCAAGACAAAACAAAACAAATTCCTATAAAAACATGAAACCAAAAAGTCCTATAAAACCACAGTACAAGGTGATCTAAAATGATTACTGTGTTGTTTTTTTTATTATCTTCAATAGAATTGTCTATATCATCAGGCATAATTGAATATAGCAGTATAATTGAATATAGCAGTACATAACAATATTAGTAAAAATAAAACATTGTAGACAGTATAAAACTTCAAAGGCAGGTAATAATAAAACAAGAGTGGATAGTCTAGTGGATCTTGTCATCTTAAGGGCAATTGCCTATACTCTCAGACTTGATACTATCAATCATAACAGCTTTGAATAAAATCTATCAATACAAAACAGCAATCTAACACACCAGATTCGATTATGATCAGTAATGGTAAAACAGTGTAGGTTTTATAGAGCTTTAGATTAAGTTAATAGGAAATTAAGGATGACTACTGTACCATATCCTGTTATTTTTGGGATTACTGTCTGTGCCTTCAAATCTAGTACAGGTAGAATGACTGGAACAGAATATAATACATCTAAGCAGAGTAGTGTGAATAGTGTGTTTTAAATCTTGGTGCACTATGAACAATATAGCTTATCAAGGCCATCTATGTTAGAGAATCTAGCCACCCTTCTCTGCCTCATTTCTGCTATGCTATTTTTCTGCCTTTGTTTGTCTAGTTTCCACCTTCATTCTACTGCCTGCCCCACTCATTGAGGCCTTTCTTCCACTGTTCCTAAAATCCTGGTACTTTTTTTTTCTCTCTCTAGAATGTCCTTCAGTATTCCCTATAGGGTTGGATTGGTGGTCACAAACTCACCCAGTTCCTCTTTGTCATGGAAGCATCTTGTTTCTCCATTAATTTCTAGTGACAGTTTTGCAGGATACATCAATCTGGGTTGGACATTATTTTCTTTCAGAGTTTGGAATACTTTGCTCCAAGCTCTTACTGACCTGATGGTCTATGTAGAGAAGTTAGCCATGATCCTGATGGGCTCACCTTTACAGGTAATCTGTTTCTTTTCTCTGATGGCTTTTAATATTCTGTTTTAATATTGAATTTCTGGTATCTTGATTATTATATGTCTGGGTGTAGCTCTGTTTTGGTTGTAGGTGGCTGGAGTTCGGTATGCCTCACATAACCAAATGTCATTTTCTTTTCCCATGCTTGGGAAGCTTTCCTTAATTATTTCCATGAATAGCCTTTGTAATTCACCTGTATGTATTCCTGCTTCTTTGTTCATATTTCTTATTCTTAAATTGTAGATTCTTTTGTCATCTTCTAGCCTTTGTGTTGTTACTGCCTGTTTCCTTTTTATTTTTATTTTTTAAAAATTTATTCAAAGAAGGGGGGAGCAAAACAGAAAAAAGGGTAGAAACAATACAGAATTTCCAAAAAAAATAAACAGTAAGAAATCACTATTTGATACATTACATATTGTCTTCTTGGATATAGTTGTTCCAGTTACAAAATTAAAGCATACAAAGTGGACATTCAAACAGTAAGGCTACAAACAGTTCTGTTCACCAATCCAACAAAAACTTAGTAACATGATTATCAATCCTACACACTTAAGTATACATACAGTTATCACTTTTAGAGCACTTTCTTTTCCTCCTCTTGATTTTTTAAAAAATTGTTTTATTTAAAGAAAAAATTTTGAAATGGAAAGAGGGTAGAAACAATACAAAATCTCAAAAACAAAACAAAACTAAAACAAAAATAGTGACCAGTAAAAATCACTAGTTGATAATTATATACTTTCCTCTTAGATGCAGTTGTTCAAGTTACAAAACTAAAGTCCACAAAGTGGACATCCAAACAGTGAGACTGCAGTCAGTTTTGCTTATCCATCCAACTAAAACTTTAGCAACATGGTTATTAATCCCACTCACTCAAACAAACATGCAGTTATATCCTTTAGAATACTTTCTTTTCCTCTCTTTTTTTCTTTACAATAACTATAATCCATTTCTTGTAAACTACTTAGAAGTTCTATACATGTATAAGTCTCTACACATATACCTAGCCTTTCTGTATTAGAGGGAGAAACAAATCAAAACAAGTCAGCAATACAAATTCCTAGAGAAACACGAAATGAAAAGAACATGCAAAAACACAATACTAGGTGATCTACGGTAGTCATTATGATGTCTCTAGTTATTTTCAATAAAATTGTCTATATCGTCAAATATAATGTAAATTTAGCATTGCTTTACACTATTAATAAAATCTAAACGTTGGAGACATTATAGGACTTCAAAGGCAGATAACAATTAAACCAGAATGGGTATCCTATTGAATCATGTCATCTTCAGAGTAGTTGCCCCTACTCTCAGACTCGACACTCTCAAGCATACCAGATTCAAATAAAATCAGTCAAGATAAAACAGTGATATAACCAATCTTCTCTGTTTTATTTCTGCCACGCTATTTTTCTGTTGTTATTTGTTTACCTTTCTCCTTGATTCCACGGTCTGCCCCTTTCTTTGAGGCCTTTCTGCCATTATTCCTGGAATGCTGGTGGTTTTCTTCTCTCTCTCTAGAATGTCCTTCAGTATTCTTTGCAGGGTTCGATTGGTGGTCACAAATTCCCCCAGTTCCTCTTTGTCATGGAAATATCTTGTCTCTTCATTAATTTTGAGAGACAGATTTGCAGGATACATCATTCTAGGTTGGAGGTTATTTTCTTTCAGGGCTTGGAATATTTCGCTCCAAGCACTTCATGATTTGATGGTTTGCTTTGAGAAGTCTGCTGTGATTTTGATGAATTTTCCTTTATAGGTAATCTGTTTCTTTTCTCTGACTGCTTTTAATATTCTGTTCTTGTGATGGATTTCTGGGATCTTGATTATTATATGTCTGGGTGTAGATCTGTTTGGGTTGTAGCTGGCTGGACTTCTATATGCCTCATTTATCTGAACTTCACTTCCGTTACCTATGTTTGGGAAGTTTTCCTTAATTATTTCTGTGCATAGACTTTTTATTTCATTTGTATTTGTTGCTGCATCTTCATTCACATATTTTATTCTTAGGTTATAAATCCTCTTGTCATCTTCTAGCCTTTGTATTATTGCTTCCTGGTTCCTTGTTATTTTTAAGAGATCCTTCCTTTCATGGTCATCATTGTAAATCTATCTTCAAGTTTTGAAAGTTTGTCTTTAGTTTCTGTTAAAATGTTTTGCCAGGCTTCAATGGAGTTTTTAATTTCCTGATATTCTCTTTGGATCTGTTTCATATATTCTAGGTTTTGTTTATATTCTTCATCAAAGGCTTCTCTCCTTTCTCTGAGTTCCTCTATTCTTTCATTTGTGTCTACTTCCTCTATTCTTTCATTTGTGTCTGGATTACCCAGGACTTCTTTTATTAGTCTTCTTATATCTTGCTTCACCTGAGTTAGAATTTCAGATTTAAATTCCACAATGAGGTCACGGAGGTATTTCTTTATTTCCGATGAGGCTGTCTCTGACATTACAGGTTTGCTGCTCTCAACTTCCTCTGCATTTACCTCTGTTGAACTCACTTTCCCTGGTTCCACAGTTGGGGACCTTTTGCTCTTTCTCTGTCTTGTCGTGTTTTTGGCTGCCTTCAGACAGGTGGGTGGTAGAGCTCTCTGGGCCTTTCGTTTTGCTTACACTTGCTAGGGAAGTACCACCACTCAGTCTGCAACAGATCTGCAAGTTGCACACTGAGAGCTGGCTCCTTCCCCTATGCCAGTCAACCAGTTTATGCTTCAATAGGTTTATGTGTTCCCTGGGGATGCCACTGGCCCAGGAAAGCCCCTTCCCTGGCTATTGGGTTTCAACCAGAGGCATGGCCCAGCCTGAACAGATTCCACCAATCTGCTTTGGACTAGGAGTCATCAGCAGATTCTGCCTAGGGCCCCAATTCAAGCCAGCCCTGCCCAACTCCAAAATGTCACCCAGCCAGTCCTCTTGGTTTGGGGATTCTGGTTCCCATCACTCACTCAAGTTTGTGCAGCTCGACTGGCTGTTTGCACTCCCCATCTCAGGGCCTCCGCCAGCTGAGGGTCTGGAGCTCACCAGGCCCCGCTCTCAGCAGGGCCGCGATCTCAGCTCGATTGTGAGTCACCTGACTTTAAGACGTGCCAGTACAGCGATCGGGGCTTGCCCAGCTCCAGCCCTCTGTCCATACTTCTTTTTCTTTTTTCCTTTTTTTTTCTTTTTCTTTTTCCTCAGTTTCTTCCTGGGTCATGAGAATTCCTCTCCTTTTGTCTGGCTTTCTCCATGTTGCCAGATTCCAGCATCTGAGTTGTTTTTATTTATTTTTTTCCTCAGAGAAGCTCTCTTATTGTGCTGCCACTCAGTCGGCCATCTTGCAGTCCCTCTCCTTTTTATTTTTAAGAGATCTTTCCTTTCATGGCTGCACATTGAAAACTTGTCTTCAAGTTTTGATAGTCTATCCTTAGTTTCTTTTAAGGCATTTTGACAGCTTTCAGTGGAGTTTTTAATTTCCTGGTAGTCTCTTTAAATCTGCTTCATGTATTCTATATTTTCTTTATATTCTTTATCAAATGTTTCTCTCCTTTTTTTGTGTTCCTCCCATCTTTCATTTGTATCATCCTGAGAGATGCTTCCTGAGAGCATTTCTTTTATTACTCTACTCATATCTTGCTTTACCTGATTTAGTATTTCAGTTTTGAGCTCATCTACAAGGTCCCAAAGATATCTCTTAATGTCCATTGAAGCCATGTCTGATGTTGCATGCTCGTGGCCTTCAGTCTGCCTTGCTTTTCCCTCTCCTGGATCAGTGCTCTCAGGGTTCTGGGTTGGGGGCCTCCTCATGCCTCTCTCTCCTGTCATAGTCCTGGCTTCCTCCACACAGGTTACAGTGCAGGTCCCAGCCCAATTCCCTGTTGGCCATGTTTCCTGTGAAGCACACTGGCGAAGGACCTCCAACCTCTCCTGCCTGCTCTTGTCACTGAGGTGTAAGCAGCGGCTGCATATGCCTGCCCCTCCCCTCCAGGCCAGCCAAACTTCAGGTGCCTTCACCTGGTTAGTGCATGCTAGGTGCAGGGAATCAATTTGGGACGGCTCATTGGGTCCCAGCCAGGGGCATGGCCTAGTCCAAGCAAATCCCACGAATCTGCTCTGGGGAGGGAGCAACCAACTGAAGTCACTGTCATTCCCAGTTCAGGCTTCTCCTGCTCGATTTCAAAGTGTTGCCCATTTGGTCACACCCTTCCTGTATGTGGGCGTCTCATTCCCAGCATTGACTATGGATTAATGAAAGTCCCTTCACCAGGTCCGCTCTCTGTTGGACTCACCAACTCCCAACTTCAGCACTGCTGTTCTTCCTGTGAGTGGCAGTGGGAATGAGTTTGGGCAGCTCTGCTGGCTGGCAAGGAATCAAGCTGGCTCAAATTCAGGCCAGCGCAAACTTGGCGGGTCACCGCAAAAACGCTGTGTCCCATAATTTTTAGCTGTTCCAGTTGTAGCCCCAACCTATTTGACAAGCTTTTTTATGTTTTAATTTCTTCCTGTGTCAAGAGGATCCATCTCCCTCTGTCTGGGTCTCTCCAGGGTGTTTTACTCTGGCATATGAGTTGTTTCTCCCAGGAGTCTTTGTATTTTGTTGCTCACTGGTTGGCCATCTTGACTTCTCCTGTTTTCTGTCTTTTTTTTTTTTTTTGCATTTTTTTATTTAAAGAGAAAAAACAGAAAAAATTTAGAAATATTACAGAATTTCAAAAAAAGATAAACTGTAACAAATCACTGGTTGATAAATTACATATTGTCCTTTTAAAAATAGTTGTTCAAGTTACAAAATTAAAGTGTACAAAGTGGACATTCAAGCAGTGAGAATGCAAACAGATGTGTCCAACAATCTAACAAGGACTTAGAAGTATGGTTATCAATCCTACACACTTAAATATACATGCAGTTATATCTTTTATAGCTCTTCCTATTTCCTCTCTCTTTTACAATAGCAATTATTCATTTAAAAATTTTATTTAAAGAGAAAAAAAGCAAAACAGAAAAAGGGTAGCAACAATACAGAATTCTAAAAGAAAAAGAGAGAAAAAAACTAAGAAATCACCAGTTGATAAATTACATATTGTCATCTTGGATGGAGTTGTTAAGTTACAAAATTAAAGGGTACATAGTACATATTCAGACAGTGAGAATGCAAACAGTTCTGCTCAGTGATCTAACAAAACTTAGTAATATGGTCATCTATCTTTCACACATAAACATACATGCAGTTATATCCCTTAGAGCACTTTCTTTTCCTCTTTTTTTTTACAATAGCAATTACATATTTGGATTTTATTACTCCTACATATCTTACTACTTTTTACACTAGAGAAACAATATGATATTTATAAATATGATTCTTATTTTTTTCACTTCTAAGTCTCAAGTTGTCTCTATTTACCTATGAAGACCTCGAGATCATCATTTTTTATAGCTGAGTAATATTCCATTGTATAAAAATACCACATCTTTTTCATCTACTCTGCAGTTCTTGGGCATATAGGTTGTTTCCAAGATTTAGCTATTGCAAATTGTGCTGCTATGAACATGGTTGCACATATATCACTGTAACATGAAAATTTTTCAGTTTTTCTGGGAAAATACCCAGGAGGGGAATAGCTGGATTGAATGGAGCTTACAATCTTAGTCTTCTGAGAATTCTCCATATGGATTCCCATAGTGGTGGCACCAGTCTACATTCCCACCAATAGTGGAGCAGTGTTCCCTTTTCCCCCGAAGCCTTGCCAACATTTGTTATCAGTTGATTTCTTGATGGTAGCTATTTTTTCCAGAGTGAGGTGGAATCTCAATGTTGTTTTAATTTGCATTTCTCAAGTGACCAGGGATGGTGAACATTTATTCATGTATTTATTTGCAATTTGTATATATTTTTCTGAGAACTGTGTGTTCATCTCAAATGCCCATTTTTGGAGAGGGTCTCTGAATTTGGGGGGCTTAATGTTTTTTAGTTCTTTATATGTTCTGGATACAAGCCATTTGTCTGAGGGGTTGCTGGCTAAAATTCTTTCCTATTCTGTGTATTTTCTTTCACTCTGTTGGTGATTTGAAGTGCAGAAACTTTTCAATAATATGAGATCCCAGTTGTTAATCCTTTGAAGTGTTTCCCATGCAGTTTGCATTTTGTTCATGAATTCTCTGCCTACCACTATGTCTCCAAGGTTTATTTAACCTACTTTGTCTTCCAGTAGATTTAGTGCTTCTGTTTTAATATTTAGGTCTTTGATCCATTTAGACTTTAGTTTTGTGCATGGTGATAGGCATGGATCTAGTTTCAGTCTTTGGCATGTGAAGAGCCAATTTTTCCAACACCATTTGTCAAAGAGGCTATCCTTCTTCCAATGGGCATATTTAGCCCCTTTGTCAAATATCAGGTGGCTTAGTGTCTTTGTAGTTGTGCTTGCATTTTCTAATCTGTTCCACTGATCCTCAGGTCTATTTCTTTGCCAGTACCATTCTGATTTTATCACTGTAGCTTTGTAGTATAGTTTCAAGTCAGGAATTGAGATGCCTCTGGCCTTGCCTTTGTTGCCCAGCATTGCCTTTGCTATTCTAGGTTTCTTCTGTTTCCAAATGAATTTTTGGAGTGTTTTCTCTCGATCTGTGAGGTATGTCAATGGTATTTTGATTGGGATTGTGTTAAATCTGTATGACAGTTTGGGGAGTATGGCCATTTTCACAATATTGGTTCTGCTTTTGGTATCAGAGTAATACTTGTCTCCAGGAATGATTTATGGAGGCTTGCTTTCTTCTCAATTTCATTGAAGAGTTTAAGGAGTATTGACATCAAATCTTCTCTAAATTTCTTGTAGAATTCAGCTGTGAATCCATCAGGACCTGGGCTTTTCTTTGTTGCTAAGTTTTTAATTACATTTTCAATTCCAATAGCTGGTACTGTGCTATTCAAAATTGCTGTATCTTCTTGGTAGTTCATATGTTTCTAGAAATCTCTGCATTTCCTCTGTGTTTTCCACTCTATGTGAGTAGAGATTTTCAAAGTAAGGTATTCATGATCTTTTGAATTTCCATGGGATCTGTAGTTATTTCCCCCTTTTCAGTTCTTATTGCATGTATTTGGGTTTTTTTTCTTCTTTTCTCTTGATAAGGTTAGCTAGGGGTTTGTCAATTTTGTTTATTCTCTCAGAAAACCAGATTTTCTATTCATTAATTCTTTGTATTGCTTTTTGGTTTCAATTGCATTGATTTCTGCTCTAATCCTTACAATTTCCTCTCTTCTATGAGCTTTGGGTTTAGCTTACTCTTCTTTTTCCAGAAGCTTGAGATGGAGCATTAGGTTGTTTATTTGTGCTCCTTCTGTTTTCTTGACATGACAATTTATTGCTATATATTTCCCTCTTAAGACTGCTTTCATTGCACTCCACAGATTACAGTATGTTGCTTCTGTGGTTTTCATTAAATTGTAGGTATTGCTTTATTTCTTCTTTAATTTCATCTGTAGCCCACTGGTTGTTCAAAAGATTATTTAATTTCCAAGTATTTGTGCAGGTTTTGCAATTTCTTTTGCCATTGATTTCCAATTTCAGTGTGCTATGGTCAGATGTTATGCATGGTATGATTTCAATACCTTTGCATTTACTTAAGAATGTTTTATGGCATAATATATGGTCTATTTTGGAGAATGTCCCATGCACTGCTGAGAAGAATGTGTATTCTGATGTGGTTGTATGGAACACTCTGTATACATCTACTAAGTCCAATTGCTCACAGATATGATTTAGTTCTGTTATTTCTTTACTGACCTTTTGTCTTGTTGATCTATCTCTTTGTGACAATGGGCTGTTAATATCCCCTGTTATAATTTTCTTCTAATGTATTTGGTTTTTCATGTCTATTAGTGTCTGTCTTACATAGTTGGGTGCTCCTGTTTTTGGTGCATATATATTTATAATTGTTAGTTCTTCCTCTTGAATTTTTCCACTAATGAATATGTAGTGACCTTCTCTATCTCTTTTAGTCATTTTAGGTTTGAAGTTCACATTATCAGCAATTAGAATAGTTACTCATGCTTTTTTCTGGGTTCCTGTTGCATGGAATACTGTTTTTCATCTTTAACATCTAATCTATGAGTTTCCTTTCAGGTCAGATGTGTTTCTTGTATACAGCATATTGTGGGATCATGTTTCTTGATCCATTCTGTCAGTCTATTTCTTTTCATATGTGAATTGAGGCCATTCTCATTTCTGGATATCATTGGTATTTACTGTCTTGACTTTGCTATGTTATGTTCCAGTTGTTTGCTTTCTGTTTTTCTCCTTGAGGGTTTGTGCTGAAAAGCCTGCTGTGATTCTAATGGGCTTTCCTTGTTAGATGAGTTATGTCTTTTCTCTAACTGCTTTTAGTATTCTGTTTTTATGTGCATGCCTGAGATCTTAATTATTATGTGTCTGGGTGTGGATTTATGTTGATTGTGACTATTTGGCATTCTATATGCCTCACTTATCTGCATATCAGATTCTTTCCCCATGTTTGGGAAATTTTCTTCTATTACTTCTGTGAATGTTTTGGCTATATTATTTGCTTTGACTCCTGCCTCTTCACTGATGCCTATTAATCTTAAATTGTTGCTCTTGGCATCATCTTGAAGCTGTTGGATTGTCACTTCATGCTGCTTTGTTATTTTTCAAAGTTCTATCCTTTTATGATCACTAATTGCCATCCTATCCTCAAGGTCCCAAATCCTATACTCAGCTTCATTTAAGTGGTTTTGCAAGCTTTGAATTGAATTTCTTGTTTCTTGGATGTCTCTTTCAGTTTGTTTCATGAATTCTGCATGTTTCCTATATTGTTCATTCAAGGTTTCACTCAGTTTCCCATGCTCCTATACTTTTTTCTTGATTTCTTCTTTAGCTGCACTCAGCAACTCCTATACTAAGGTTGTTATTTCTGTCTTTATGTGGGAGAGTACTACTAATTTGATTTCCTCTATTGCCTCATGGAGTTGTTTTTTTTATTTTGCTTGCTATCTTTTCAGAGTTTTCTGGTGTTTTACTTTTGGGGTCTTCTATTTCAATATCTCCTGCACTTGCTTCTGATGGACTAGATGTTTGAGACTGCATTTTGCATTTTCATTTTGCCATTTTCACTCTGCCTGATGTTTTCTGTGTGTAGGAGGTGGTCAACCACACTCTTTTCAGGCTCACCAGTGTCTTAGTTGGAGGGGGCTTTACTACTGGCTATTTACCCACTCTACACCTCTGTTTTAGGGGCATACTCACCACACTGGCAGAGTTAAGCTGCTGTAGTCCAAGGTTCACCATCTGGGAGCTAAATCAAGTTTTTTCTGTGTGCAGGGATTCCACCAGAGTGCATGGTCAGAGCCTGAGGCTGGAATCTGGGTCCTGCTGGCTGCTTGGCAGTCACTGGGCATGGCCCTGTTAGGCCCCCCTGTCCCTGTTTGTGGCCCAGGGTGGTCTGGGATGCAGTGGGTGGTCTTACCACCTGGGAGCAGGCTCAAAGTCCATTTCTGTGTGCTGGGATTCCACCAGAGTGTGCAGTGAGGGCCCAAAGCTGGAATCTGGGTCCCACTGGCTGCTTGGCAGTTGCTGGGTGTGGCCCAGTTCACCTTATTTGTATTTACTAAGACATGTTTGTTGAGAGATGTGTCCCCAAACAACTCACTAGAAAATACATGCATATCAAATTCCTAATTCTAATTGCAAGAAAAAAGAGCAATACCTATAAAATTGTTTCTAAAATGTAGAGATATCAAAAGAAAGATAAATAATAATTTTAGGTAGTATTAATTCAGGAGAAGGTATAATTTTGTGATACAGAAATTTGTATAACACAATACATATTTCAAACATATGAACAAACTTTTTGTTTTGAATTACCAATAAATTCCCGATTTTTAAAATAGAGAGGTTGCCCTTTACATTAGACACCAAAAAAAAAAGAATGTGATTTTTAAAAAGTAAAAAATTTCAAAAAACAAGTGATTTGTGCAATTACATTCTAAGAACAAAATAATTAATAAAAATTTAACAGTTTAAATAAAATATTTGCCTGGAAAATTAAACTATATAATATAAAATAACCTTACAATCAAAAGACAAAATTAAACCTTTATTTATAGAAGTACAGGTAACATATTGAAAAATGGTATTTTGCTTGTCTAATGACCTAAGCTCTAATGGAATGCTAGATACTCAAAATTCATTCTCAATCCTTCTTTTCACAAGTTATAACCATTAAAATGTAATACAAAGCATGCCTGCTATGCACCCAGTAATTTATTTTTAAACAATGTGCTGCATCTGAAAACCTCTGGAGAAAGGCAAAGAAATATGACCTAAATATTCCTTGTATGTCAAAGAAAATTACTGTTTTGACATGATTCACACACACACCTAATACATGTTACTGCATGCTGATTTTTACCTAGGTAAATTAACAGCATTACATGTTCAAAGCATTGCAGAATGTGTCTTAATTTTGCTCATATCCTGAGAATATGTTCAATTGCAAAGAGATTATTAGATGTTAAATGTAAAGTGAATACATAAGGCACCAAGAATTACACAGGGAATGACAGAAATCATATTAAGTAATATATACTGATAAGCAGTTATCTGGAGGAAAATACACAACACTGTCAATAATTGTGATAGTGTTTCTCATTGCTTTAAAATTTGTGTGCTTTAATTTTGTAACTTGAAAAACTATTTCTAAAAGAACAATATGTAATTTATCAACTAGTGATTTCTTACTGTTTATCTTCTTTTTAAAAATTCTGTAATATTTCTATCTTTTTTCTGATTTTTCTCTTTAAATAAAAAAAATTTAACTATTTTCCAAAATGTCTGCAACAATTCCAAAGTGTCTGCAACACTTTCTTATAATTTCAAGTTATTTCAATATTTTCTTTCAGTCTGAACAGAAAATTCACAACTTATGGCTTCTGTTTTTTCTTTCTGCTTATTTGTGTGTTGGACAGTTAAATGAATCAAAAGAAATTTCTAAGATATGAGCAAATATTCTCCAAAATAGTTATTATACATTAAAATACAGTAGAAATCCCAATTCTCTGATAATAATTCTGGGACTACTGTTATTGCTCCAAAATTTTACATCTATAATTTGACTAGATGGACATGGAATTATTACATACCTTGTACTGGTGAATGAGTGGGGCCATAACAATTCAGTAAATGAATGAGAGTTTTAAACTAAAAAAATGCCAAATGTAGGATCTGAATGCTAGAATGTGTAATTTGAAAGCAGTTACTCCAAAGCCATCTGCCTTTACTCAGTATATTATAAAAACCATTAGTTATAGGTAAATTAGAGCTCTTTTGAATTATAAAATTTTCTAAATATGGAGATAGGATGGTAAAAATTATTTTTAAAGTTTAATAAAATGACAAGCAAATTTTCTTAATTTGAAAATTAATTTCACTTAAACTCAACAGAATGAACATGCTAGATTTACCATGCATTTCATTATTTGCAATTAAAATATGAATTTATAAAATAACCCTTATTAAACTGTCAAAGTATGTTTTAAGTAACAATTATGTAAAAGAGCATTTAAGCAGAAGCTAAGACATTAAATTATTTTAAGAAAACATCCAAAAAAAAAAAAAACCCCAAAAAACCTCCCTAAATGGAAAAAGAGGAAAGAGATGTGAATATTCACCATGAGTGCTATGTTAATTTGCAGGAGTCACCTCTTTTCTGCATAATTCTAACAACAGCATTTTTCACCTCTTTGTTTCTGAGACTGTAGATGAGAGGATTCAGCATGGGGATCACAATCGTGTAAAACACAGAAGCCACCTGATCCTTTCCCAAGGAATAGGACTCCTTCCGTTTTAAATAAGTAAAGATCATAGTGCTGTAAAAGATGGTGACTCCTAGGAGATGGGAGGCACAGGTAGAGAAGGCTTTCTGTTTTCCTGCAGTGGAATTAATTTTGAGAATAGTGGAGAGAATGGACACATAGGATCCAGATATGGTGATGAGGGACATAGCTAAGGTAGAACCAGCAAAAATGAATATCACGATTTCAACATGATATGTGTCACTGCAAGACAGGGTTAATACTGGGGAAGAGTCACAGAAAAAGTGATGGATGACATTAGAGTTACAGAAATACAGAGTTCTCATGCAAGCTGCATTAACAATGGAGTCCAGAAGGCCAAACATATAAGACCCAGTTACTAGAGCATGGCATAGTCTTGTGGACATAATAACTGCATAGCGCAAAGGGCTGCAGATAGCTGCATAGCGGTCATAGGCCATTGAGGAGAGCAGAAAACATTCAGTAGCAACCAAGAGGACAAAGAAGTACATTTGAGTGAAGCAACCCAGGAATGAGATGCTCTTGCTGTAAGTCAGTAAGTCCTGTAAGGTTTTAGGGGTGATGACACAGGAGTAGCTGAGGTCCAGAAATGATAGGTGAGTGAGGAAAAAGTACATGGGGGTGTGAAGCTGGGGGTCCAGGCGAATAATCAGTATCATTCCTGCATTCCCCAGCACTGTGACCAGGTAGATGAGGAGGAAGAGGAGGAAGAAGACCAGCTGCATTTCTTCAGAATCTGCCAGTCCCAGGAGGATGAAGTCAGGTACATTGGTGGAGTTTCTTTGACCCATTGTGTTCTGCTACAATTATCCATTGAATAATCAATTTTAAAATTTACCCATGTGTTAGCAAAATGGTTTTATTTGTATATATGTCCTAGAATTTATCACAATTAGTTTAATGTTTCTGTAATTTAATAAATGTTATACTAAATAAAACAAAAACATTTAATTTCCATTTATTGGTAGGACAAAACATTTAATTCCCATTTATTGGTGGGGGTAGAAGTTTATTATTATTTAAATGGTTATGGTGAGTTTTTCATCATGAACTTTGTACTATCCTAATCCTGTTATTTTACTACATATTGAAGTCACATTAATCTATTATAGCATATTTTCCAAACTCTGTTAGTTCAGAAAATGCACAGAGTCTTACTTTTGTGAGATCAGAACCACTGCATGTTGACACTGACTTTACCAAGACATGTTGACTGCTGGGACCAGCTTAATGTGCTGTGGTTTTGTTCACAACTTGCAGCCAAACTGAGTAAGCATATGTAATTAATACTGTAAAATGCACTTTTTTATTAATCATTTTCTATCCTTTAGCTCTCAATGCTTTTTATACTAATTAAAATAATTTCACTCTGGGGAGATAGATGCAGCACACTGAGATTTTAGAACTCACTTAGTATTATATTTCTGAAGATAGAATGGCTGAAATAAACAAAGGGAATCTTTAAACTTTTGGATTTTTAAAAACATATTGATTATCCAACTTCCTCTACCTGAGAGAAGGAATATCTCCTTCCTGTCCTCCAGTTGATGAAGGTGAAGTCATGCTCCATCTGAAAATTACCACACTCCTCCAGAAAGAGCATGCACAGCTGCCCCAGAGGTCAAGATCTGCTTTGGTCAGGACAAATGTCACTTTGACATAAAAGCCCTTGAACAATTGAGCACAGTAGGATAGAAATTTGAGGCAGTAGAGGCTTGTCTGTCTCCTATGGTGTAGCTAAGAATAAATACTTTGTCTCCACCAGAAAATTTTTACTCCAAATTTTTTGTGATAGTAGGGGGATCATTATGGAGTTTCAACTCCAGAACCAATATACTTTCCTAAGTATTCACAATAAATTTCATTAAATTTATATTTTGGAATGTTACACTTTTATACTTCACATACTTTGATTCTATAATCTCTGTATTCCTCTTTTGCAAAACTTGACAGACCTAAATGATATATGTATGCAAAATTTTTCTGATAATAAGCCCATTTCATTTTATGTAATGTAATCCCCTCCAGGTTTAAGAACGATACTTACTCTGAGCCTTGGTTCCTGATGAAAAAAAAAAGAAAAAACTTCTTCCAGTATTATTTATTTATTAATTGTTCAACCTCAAATTATTCTCAAAAATAAAATATGAAAACAATAAAAGCAGTGGAAATTTTCCATGTTGCATACATTTTTCCTGTTGCAACAAATTTTTACTTTTTATGCATTAATTTATTATTCTGAGGAAAAATGTATCACCCTAGAAACTGTGTCCAAATTTTAATCAAGTGGAAATATCACAAGGAAATTTTGTCTGAAAAGAACTTGAGGACAAAACTGTGAATGCAAACAGACCTGTGTACAGGTTTCTCTGAATCTAGTAATTCCTTGGCGCCTCATATAATGCGCCTTCACAATACTGCAGTGTTTGGTCATCCTCAGGGAGCCATTTCCAAGGAAGGATTCTTGGCAGAATTCCAAGGCCAAAAGTTCAAATATTTAATGGATAAAAACCTTTGTCTTTTCCCTTGGAAACCTCGCCTTTTAGGGCACAAGCACTTCAGTCTTTCTGTGATACTCTAAGTTTTTGGTTAAGTTTACTCATTTACATTTTAAATTGACACAGATTTATACAAACTTTCAGACAATAATGTTTTCAATTAGGTGATAAATTAGGAATGTTCTATGAGGGAGGTAGAGGAAACATTTCCAAAGATATATGTATTTTATGACTGACCTCCAGGAAGGAAGGAAGAATAACATTTTCATCAGGAAATATTTTGTATGGAAAAGTATGACTTAGCCACAGTAGTAATGTATATTCAACAGAAAAAGTACAAAGAAAAAAAATTTCAAACAAGCAAATCAAGATTTGTAGGCCTGTTAACATTTTGTTTCTTTAATAATAATTTATTTCAGTTATTTGTCTTTGTGCCCAAAAAACTTACTTGTGTACTTAAAATTAGCAGAATTACTGTAATCCTGTGTATTTACTGTCTTGTCCCTCACTTCTTGACTGAGATGTCATCTACCATGTCCCATGTTATCCCTCACCTGTTATTATCCAGCACTCTCATGTGCTGTGCAGCGATTACACCTGGGTTTTCACTGTGTGAACTGAGTATTTGCAGCTGATAAAGGGACACAGGAGGTCTCAGACGATGGGGGCAGAAACTTCTGGTTTCTCATTGTGATTTGCTTCAAATACTATTCATCTGTATACAATGTGATTCACTTTTCTTGATTTTGAATTTATTTTATTTAAAAAACTCCAGAAGATACAATTTGCCCCAAGAGTAACATAAATGTTGTAATGAATTTTGTGGGTAAAGACTTTTTTTTGGTACTTGGTATCAAACTCATAGCCTGGTGTTTGCCAGGCAGGTGCTGTGCCACTGAGCTATATCACTGGCAAGGCTTGATTTTGTTCTATCTAATCAAGACATATATTGTATTAAAAAGAATAAGAACAAATTAAAGTATAACAGTAAATCTAAAATATTTTGAGAATTAATTGTTCAAGATAAGGAAGCTAAGGAATATCTGAAAAAATACAGAGAGACTCTGATAAACAAATGTTACTGTGATTCTTGAATGAAGTCACAGATTAATTATTATGTATATTAGAATGACTCTCAAGAAAATATGGAAGTGTCTGAAGATTTCCAGATATAATTCATTGTGCAGTATAAAAGATCTACTTCTTTTTTTAATTTTAAGAAAGAAAAGAAAATTTTTAAAAAAGATAAAATAGAAAAAACAAGAAGAAAAGCAGAATATAGAATTCAAAAAATTAACTTCACAAAATCTCTAGTTGATACATTACATATTGTCATCTTAACAATAGTTGTTAAAGTTACAAAATCAAAGCATAAAAAGTGACTAGACACTCAAACATTAACAGTACAAACTCTTCTCTTCAATGATCTAACAAAAGCTCAGTAATATGATCATCTATCTTACACACTATATGTTATATCCTTTAGAGCACTTTCCTTCCATTTCACTTTTATAATATCTATTATATCTATTATACATTTTAGAAACCATTATTCTGTCAGTTCTTATTTTTTACACTAGAGAGACAATGTGATATTTACTAATGTGAGTTTTGTTTATTTCACTAATGAGGATATTCTCAAGTTGCCTCCATGTACCGATAAAGGCCTCAAGATCATCCTTTTTTAGCTGAGTAATATTCAATTGTATAAAAGTACCATATTTTTTTTTCATCCACTCTGCAGTTGATGGGACTTTTGGTTGTTTCCAAGATTTAGCTATCACAAATTGTGCTGCTGTGAACATGGGTGCACATATATCACTGTGACATGACTTTTTCAATTTTTCAGGGAAAATACCTAGGAGGGGAATAGCTGGATTGAATTGAACTTCTAATCCTAGTTTTTTGAGGAATCTCCATACTAATTTCCACATGGTCACACCAGTCTGAACTCCCACCAACAGTGGAGAAGTGTTCCCTTTTCCCCACAGCTTCGCCAACATTTGTTATCAGTTGTTTTCTTGATGGTGGCCATTTTTGCTGGGGTTCGATGAAATCTCAATGCTGTTTTAATTTGTATTTCTCGAATGACCAGAGATGGTGAACATTTCTTTATATATTTATTTACCATATATCTTCATCTGAGAACTGTGTGTTCATCTCTGATGCCAATTTTTGGAGAGGGTCTTTGAACTTGGGGGGCTTGATGTTTTTCAGTTCTTTATATGTTCTGGATATAAGCCATTTGTCTGAGGGATTGTTAGCTAAAATACTTTCCCATTCTATGGGTTTTCTTTTGACTTTGTTGGTGATTTTTTTTGAAGTGCAAAAACTTTTCAATAATATGAGATCCCAGTTGTTGATTCTTTGAATTATTTCCCATGTGGTTCACATTTTATTTATGAATTCTCTCCCTAGCCCTATGTCTCCAAGATTTTTACATACTTTGTCTTCCAGTAGATTTGGTATTTCTGTTTTAATATTTACATCCTTGATACATTGTGACTTTAGTTTAGTGTATGGTCATAGGCCTGGGTCTATTTTCAGTATTCTGCATATGGAAAGCCAATTTTTCCAACACCATTTATTAAAGAAGCTGCCTTTCTTACAGTGAACATGTTTAGTGCCCTTGTCAAATATAAGGTGGCTGAGTGTCTTTGTAGTTGTGCTTACATCGTCTAATCTGTTTCATTGATCCTCAGGTCTATTTCTTTGCCAGTACCATGCTGATTTTATTACTGTGGCTTTGTAGTATAGTTTCAAGTCTGGAACTGAGATGCCTCCTGTCTGGCCTTTGTTGTGTAGAATTGCCTTTGCTATTCTAGGTTTCTTCTGTTTCCAAATGAATTTTAAGAATGTTTTCTCTAGATCTGTAATGTATGTTGATGGTATTTTGATTGGGATTGCATTAAATCTGTATAACAATTTTGGGAGTATGGCCATTTTCACAATGTTGTTGCTTTCTATCCAAGAGAAAGGAATATCCTTCCATTTCCTAATATACCCTTCAATCTCCTTTTTTTTTTTAGTCAGCATATAGGTCTTTTACATTTTTAGTTAGGTTGATTCCTAAGTATTTTTTTAAAGATGTTATTGTAAAGGATGATATTTCCATAATTTCTCTCTCAGTGAGTTGTTTGTGTACAGTAATGCTGTTGAATTTTGAGCATTGACTTTGTATCCAGCTACCCTGCTGAACTTGTTTATTATATCTAGTAGTCTTTTAATGGAGTTTTTAGGTCTTCTGTATACAATATCATGTCATCCGCAAATAGCAATAGTTTAACTTCTTCCTTTCCTATCATTATTCCTTTTATTTCTCTCTCTTGTCTGATTGCCATGGCTAGTGTTTCCAGAACTATATTGAAAAGTAGTTGTGAGAGTGGATATCCTTGTCTTGTTCCTGATTTTAAAGTGAAAGCTTTCAGTTTTTTGTCCATTTAGTATAATGTTCGCTGTTGGTTTGTCATAGATGGCCTTTATAAGGTTGAGGTAGACACCGTGTATTTCAGGTTTCTGAAAGGTTTTTATCGTGAACATGTGTTGGACTTTGTCGAAAGCATTTTCTGCATCTATTGAGATGACTATGTGAGTTTTGTTTTTGGCTCTGTTGATGTGGTGTATCACATTTATTGATTTGCATATGTTAAACCATCCATGCATTCCTGGAATGAACCCCACTTGGTCATGATGTATAATCTTTTTGATGATTTGCTGCATTCTGTTTGCCAGTATTTTATTGAGAGTCTTTGCATCTATGTTCATTAGTGAGATTGGCCTATAGTTCTCCTTTTCAGCTGGGTCTTTGTCTGCTTTTTGGTATCAGAGTAAGACTTGCCTCCAGGAATGATTTAGGGAGGATTGCTTTCTTCCTAATTTCATGGAAGAGTTTAAGGAGTATTAACATCAAATCTTCTCTAAATTTCTTGTAGAATTCAGCTGTGCATCCATCAGGACCTGGACTTTTCTTTGTTGGTAAGTTTTTAATTACATTTTCAATTTCAATAGTTGATACTGTGCTATTCAAAATTGCTGTATCTTCTTGGTAGTTCATATGTTTCTAGAAATCTGTCCATTTCCTCTGTGTTTTCCACTCTATGTGAGTAGAGATTTTCAAAGTAAGGTATTCATGATCTTTTGAATTTCCTTTGGATCTGCAGTAATTTCTCCCTTTTCAGTCCTTATTGTGTGAATTTGGGTTTTTTCTTTCTTTTTCTTGATAAGGTTAGATAGGGGTTTGTCAATTTTGTTTATTCTCTCAAAAAACCTGCTTTTCAATTCATTAATTGTCTGTATTGTTTTTTTAGTTTCAATTGCACTGATTTCTGCTCTAATCTTTACAATTTCCTCTCTTCTATGAGCTTTGGGTTTAGCTTGCTCTTCTTTTTCCAGAAGCTTGAGATGGAGCATTAGGTTGTTTATTTGTGCTCATTCTGTTTTCTTGATATGACAGTTTATTACTATATATTTCCCTCTTAAGACCGCTTTCATTGCATCCCACAGATTACAGTATGTTGTTTCTGTATTTTCATTGAATTGTAGATATTGCTTTATTTCTTCTTTAATTTCATCTGTAGCCCATTGGTTGTTCAAAAGATTGTTATTTAATTTCCATGTATTTATGCAGGTTTTGCAATTTCTTTTGTCATTGACTTCCAATTTCAATGTTCTATGGTCAGATGTTATGCATGGTATGATTTCAATATCTTTGCATTTACTTAAGAATGTTTTATGGAATAGCATATGGTCTATTTTGAAGAATGTCCCATGTGCAGCTGAGAAGAATATGTATTCTGATGTGGTTGTGTGGAACACTCTGTGTACATCTACTAAGTCCAATTGCTCACAGGTATGATTCAGTTTTATTATTTCTTTGCTGACTTTTTGTCTAGTTGATTTGTCTCTTTGTGACAATGGGCTGTTGAGGTCTACTGTTACAATTGTGTTCTTGTGTATTTGGTTTTTCATGTCCACTAGTATCTGTCTTATATAGTTGGGTGCTCCTGTGTTTGGTGCATATATATTTATAATTTTTAGGTATTCTTTTTGAAGTTTTCCACTGTGTATGTAGTGACCTTTATCTCTTTTAATCATTTTAGGTTTAAAGTTCACACTGTCTGTGAATAGGATAGTTACTCCTGTTTTTTTCTGGGTTCCTTTGCATGGAATACTATTTTCCATCCTTTGACTTTTAATCTATGCGTTTCTTTTTGGGTCAGAAGTGTTTCCTTTATACAGTGTATTGTGGGAACATGTTTCTTGATCTATTCTGTCAGTCTATTTCTTTTGATAGGTGGATTGAGGCCGTTTACATTCATGGATATCACTGATATGTACTGGCTCGACTTTGCCATGTTATTTTTCAATTGTTTGCTTTCTTCTTTTCCCCCTTATTTAATTGCTTGTCCTGCCTGGTGGTTTCAATCTGTTGTTTCTAGGGATTGTGGTCATTTTCATCTCTGTTTAGTATGTCTTTCATACTCTTTCTAGGGTTGGTTTGTTGGATGTGAATTTCTTCAGTTGTTCTTTGTCATGGAAGTATCTTGTTTCTCCATTAAATTTGAATGAAAGTTTTGCTGGGTACATCAGTCTGGGTTGAAAGTTGTTTTCTTTTAGGGCTTGAAACACCTCACTCCAAGCTCCTCTTACCTTGAGGGTTTGGAATGACAAGTCTGTGGTGATTCCAATAGGCTTTCCTTGATAGGTAAGTTGTTTCTTTTCTCTAACAGCTTTTAGTATTCTGTTTTTATGCTGAATGTCTGATAACTTAATTATTGTGTCTAGTTGTGGATTTATGTTGATTTTGACTGTTGACATTCTATATGCCTCACTCATTTGCATATCAGATTCTTTCCACATGTTTGGGAAATTTTCTCCTATTACTTCTATAAATACTTTACATATGTCATTTGCATGGACTCCTGCATCTTCTCTAATGCCTGTTAACCTTATATTGTTGCTCTTGACATCATCACAAAGCTTCTGGATTGTCATTTCATTCTGCTTTGTTATTTTTAAATGTTCTATCCTTTCCTGATCACTAATTGTGGTCCTGTCCTCAAGGTCCAAAATCCTATCCTTAGCTTCATTTAGGTGGTTTTGCATGCTTTTAATAGAATGTTTTCTTTCTTCGATGTCTCTTTGTGTTTGTTTCATGAATTCGGCTTGTTTTCTATATTGTTCATTCAAGGGTTCAATCAGTTTCCCATGCTCCTGTACTTTTTTCTCTATTTCTTCTTTACCTGTGCTCAGCAACTCCTTTACTAAGGTTGTTATTTCTGTCTTTACATGGGAGAGGACTTCTAATTTAAATTCCTCTATAGCCTCATGGAATTTTTTTTTCACTTGCTATCTTTTCAGAGATTTTTGGTGTGTTACTTTTGAAGTTCTCTATTTTAGTGTCTCCTGTACTTACTCCTGGTGTACTCAATGTTTGAGATTGCATTTTGCTTCTTCGTTTTGCCATTTTCACTCTGCCTGATGTTTTCTGTGTGTAGGAGGGGATCACACACACTATTTTCAGACTCACCAAGGTCTTACAGTTAGTTGGAGGGGACCTTATTACTGGCCCTATTTACCCACTGTGCACCTCTATTTTGGAGTATACTCACCACTCTAACTGGGCCGTGCTGAGATCTTTTGTTTGGGTGAGGCAGTTACTAAATCTCCCTTCAATTCAGTGCAGTTACTCCGTGGTAGTCCAAGGTTCCCCTGGGAGGGAAGTTCCCAGTTTGCCTTGTGCACTGGGATGCCTGGGGTTGGATTCCAAGCTCTGCTCACTGCTTGGAGTTTGCAGGGCATGGTCCGGTTAGGGCCACCCATCCCTTTCCTGTTTCTTAGGCTGGCCACATGCAGGGCGAGGTCTTACCACCTGGGAGCAGAGCTGGGAGTGCGCCCCATGTGCTGGGATGGCACCTCAGCACGTGCAGTCATGGCTGCAGTTGGATTCTGGGCCACTTGCTGCCTCTTCAGTAGTAGTCTTTTAATGGAGTTTTTGTCTTCTATGTAGAGTATCATGTCATCTTCAAATAATGATAATTTAACTTCTTTTCCTATTTTTATGCCTTTTATTTCTCCCTCTTGTGTGATTGCTGTGGCTAATATTTCTAGAACTATGTTGAATAGGAGTGGTAATAGTGGACATCCTTGTCTTGTTCCTGATTCTAAAGTGAAGGTTTTCAGTTTTTGCCCATTTAGTATAATGTTGGCTGTTGGTTTGTCCCTGATGACCTTCATGAGATCAAGGTACATACCATCTATTCAGAGTTTCTTTAGGGTTTTTATCATGAAAATATGTTGGACTTTATCAAAAGCTTTTTCTGTGTCTATTGAGATGATCATGTGATTTTTATTTTTGGCTCTGTTGATATGATGTATTAAATTTATTGATTTGTGTATTTTGAACCATCTCTGCATTCCTGGAATAAATCCCACTTGTTTGTGGTGTGATAATCTCCTTAATGATTTGCTGCATTCTATTTGCCAATATTTTACTGAGAATCTTTGCATCAATGTTCCTTAGTGAGACTGGTCTATAGTTCTCCTTTTTGGTTGTATCTTTCTCTGGTTTTGGTATCAGTGATACTTGCCTCCAAGAGTAAGTTAGGGCAGACTGCCTCTCTTTCAATTTCATTGAAGGAGTATTGATGTTAAATTTCTAAATTTTTTATAGAATTCAGCTGTGAATCCATAAGGACCTGGGCTTTTCCTTGTTGGTAATGTTGTATTATGTTTTTGGTTTCAGAAGCTGATATTGGGTTATTCAAAATTGCTATATATTCTTGGTTGAGCTTTGATAGTTCATATGTTCCTAGAAATCTATCCATTTCCTCTGTGTTTTCCACCCTATGTGAGTAGAGATTTTCAAAGTAGGTGTTCATGATATTTTGAATTTCCATGGGGTCTGTAGTAATTATCTTCTTTTCAGTCCTTACTGCATGGATTTGATCTTTTTATTTCTTTTTCTTGATAAGGTTGGCTAGGGGTTTGTCAATTTTGTTTATTCTCTCAAAGAACCAGCTCTTTGACTCATTAATTCTTTGTACTGTTTTTAGTTTCAATTGCATTGATTTATCCTCTAATCTTTATAATTTCCTCTTTTCTATGGGCTTTGGGTTTGACTTGGTCTTCCTTTTGTAGAAGCTTGAGATGGAGCATTAGGTTGTTTATCTGTATTTGTTCCATTTTCTTGATGTGACTATTGCTATATATTTCCCTCTTAGGACTGCTTTCATTGCATCCCATAGGTTATAGTATGTTGTATCTCAATTTTCATTGTATTGTAGGTATTGTTTTAATTCCTCTTTAATTTCATCTGTAACCCACTGGTTATTGAGAAGGTTTTGTTTAATTTCCATGATATGTAGGTTTTATATGCATTTTGCCACTGAGTTTCAATTTTGTGTGCTCTAATCAGATATTATGCATGTGATTTTGCTCCCTGTACTTAGTTAAGAATGCTTTATTGGTTAATATATGGTCTATTTTGGAGAATGTCCCATGTGCAGCTGAGAAGAATGTATATTCTGATGTGGTTGGGTGGAACACTCTGTAAACATCCACTAAGCCCATTTGTTCACAGGTGTGATTCAATTCTGTTATTACTTTGCTGACTTTTTGTCTAGTTGATCTATCTCTTTGTGACAGTGGGATGCTAAGGCCTCCTATGCAATTGTGTTCTTGTGTATTTGGTTTTTCATGTCCATTAGTATTTGTCTTATATAGTTGGGTGCTCCTGTATTTGGTGCATATATACTTATAATTGTTAGTTCTTCCTCTTTCAGTTTTTCACTAATAAATATGTAGTGGCCTTTTAAAATCTCTTTTAATCCTTTTAGATTTGAAGTTCATTTTTTCTGCAAACAAAATGGCTACCCCTGCTTTTTTTCTGGGTTCCTGTTGCATGGAATACTGTTTCCCATCCTTTGACTTTTAATCTATGAGTTTCTTTTTGAGTCAGATGTGTTTCTTGTAAACAGCATGTTATGGGATCATGTTTCTTGATCCATTCTGTCAACCTGTTTCTTTTGATAGGTGAATTGAGGCCATTTACATTTATGGATATCACTGATATGTACTGGCTTGACTTTGCCATGTTGTGTTCCTATTGTTGGTTTCTTGCTTTTCTCCCTTGTTTAATTTCTTGTTCACCCTGGTGGTTTCTTTCTTTTGTTGTTCTGGAGATGTGGTCATTTTTTATCTCTGTCTAGCTCATCTTTTAGCACTCTTTCTAAGGTTGGTTTGGTGGACTGGAATTTCTTCAGCTGTTCTTTGTCATGGAAATATCTTGTTTCTCCATTAAATCTGAAAGACGGTTTTGCTGGGTGCATCAGTCTGGGTTGAAAGTCATTTTCTTTCAAGGCTTGAAACTCCTCACTCCAAGCTCATCTTGACTTGAGGGTTTATGCTGAAATGACTGTTATGATGCTAATAGGCTTTCCTTGATAGGTGAGTTGTGTCTTTTCTCTAACAGCTTTTAGTATTCTGTTTTTATGCTGTATGTCTGAGATGTTAATTATTATATGTCTGGGTGTAGATTTAAGCTGGTTGTGACTGTTTGGCATTCTATATGCCTCACTTATTTGTATATCAGATTTTTCTCCATGTTTGGGAAATTTTCTGACCTTACTGCTGTGAAAAGCTTAGTTATGAGTTTTGCATTGTCTCCTGTCTCCTCATTGATGCCTATTACTCTTACATTGTTTCTCCTGGAATCATCTTGAAGCTGATGGATTGTCATTTCATGCTGCTTTTTTGTTTTTATAAGTTCTACCCTTTCATGATCGCTATCCATGATCTTGTCCTCAAGGCCTGAAATTCTATCCTCAGCTTCATATAAACAGTTTTTCCAGCTTTCAGTACAATTTTTTGTTTCTTGGATATCTCTTTGAATTTGTTTCATGGATTCTGCTTACTTTCTGCATTGTTCATTCAAAGTTTCAATCAATTTCCCATGCTCCTGTATTTTTTTTAATTTATGTCTTCTCTAGCTATGTTGAGCAACTCATTTACTAAGGTTGTTATTTCTGTCTTTACATAAGACATTATTTCTAATTTGAGTTCCTCTATAGCATCATGGATTTGTTTCTTTACTTCATTTGTTATCTTTTCAGAGATTTCTGGTGTATGACTTTTAAAGTCCTCTATGTCATTGTCTCCTGTACTTGCACCTGATGGACTAGATGTTTGAGATTGCATTTTGCCTTTTTGTTTCACCATTTTCATCTTTTGGGTAAATATTTGGTCTTTCAATCCCTGCAGTCACAACTGTCCATAGTGTGAATTTTAGGGTCCTACTGTGTGGTTGATGTTTGTCCAATTGCTGAGTACCACAAAGAAGAGGAGATCCAGTCACCCAAATTCCTCCTACAAGGCCTGTTGAGTGAGTCTTATATTGTTTCTGGGCTAACTAGCCTAGAAGTATTGATGTAGGTCAACATCTTCATCTGTTTCTGTATCTACAGGTTGTCGCAGGTCTCCAGATCTCCCTGGCTATAGTGTTTGTGTCAGCTAAGGCCCTACTGTGTCACTGGTGGTCTCATAAGCTCTTTTAATTTTCTCTAAGTTGGGTTGGTGTTTTTGGTGCACTCCTCAACCTGTCTGATGTTCTTGTGTGGAGGAGGGAATTACCCACTCTCTTGCCATGTTTGCCATGCTCTTATAGTTGGAGGGAGTTTCATTTCCACTCCTATTTACCCACTGTAGACCTCTATTTTAGGGGCAAACTCACCACACTGACTGGAGCCTGCTGAGGTCTTCTGTTTGGGGTGAGGGGTTCCTGAGACTCTTATCTAGCCAGCATGGTAATCCACTGTAGTCCAAGGTTCTGGGAGAAGGGGTTCAATCCAAAGATCAACTGCAGTACTAGGTCCAGGAGGCAGGTGGGTTCCCCAAGTGTTGGGCCCAGCAGCGGCAATCTGAAGTGGTCCAGTTGTTCTGGGGGCTTCCCAGTTGTTCCTGGCTGAGGGGTGGGCCCACTGGCAGCAGTCCCAGAGGGCTCAGGTATTCTGCAGGCTTCCCTGGTGTTCCCAGTCAAGGGGTGGGCCCAGCAGCAGCAGTCCGAGGGGAGCCCAGGTGTGCTACAGTCTTCCCCAGTGTTTCCATCTGAGGGGGGCAGTGATGGCAGTCCAAGGGGGCTCAGGCCTGCCATGGGCTTCCCTGGTGTTCCCAGTCAAGGGATGAGCCCAGCTGAGGCAGTCTGAGGCAGACCTATTTCTGAATTGAGTACTTTTTGGCACTCAATGTGAGGTGGTGTGGAGAAAATGAGAGATAATTAGGAGACAAAGTAGGAGGAGGCCTTTAATCAGGGACATGGGAGAGGCTGCAGAAAGTGGGGGTTCATTAGCTTTCTCAGCTCTAACAAAAGGATGCAGCTGCTTATATTAACTTTCATTGGGGGTGGTGTTAAGCTAGTTGGTGATGGTGGAGCAGAGTGATGCTTTGTCTAGGGATTGGAGTGCCTTAGGATCAAGCAGGACTGAAAGGCAGAAGGCCTATTTTGAGTCTGAAGCACCAATGGCAGAAGACTGATAAGGTGTCTTTTTATGGTCTCACCATGTTGAACCTCTGTGGCTAAAAACCTATCACTTCTGTTAAGTGACATATTGTTGGTGGACTCATAGAAAAGAAAGAATTTTCATCAACTTTTTAGTTTATACTGAGCCAGTCTAATTTAGGCTCAGTATAAAGCCTAAATTAAAACTCTGAACTTCAGAGTTTTAATTTCCTAAATTAGACTGGCTGTGTAACTCATAGTTGATGCTGAGGTTTAAGCCAAATCAGAGACTGAGGATTGCATATTTTCATCTTGTTGTTGAATGTTTTTGTAAGTATTTCCTTAAGGAATTTGTCTTTATCCATCAAATCCATTGTTATATAATACCTCTATTGTAATGAATCTTCTAATTTTGGTTTTAAGGTAATGCTGAGGTATTAGCAAGATTTTCAAATCTTCCTTTCCATTTATATTTTATGGAAAAGATTTTAGGAACATTTTGTTAGCTTCAGTATAAACTCTGCTAAACTTTATTGATAAATCCAATGGGACCTAAGTTTCCTTTTGTTAGGTTAGTTATTAGTTTAATTTTTTGAATGTTATTAATCAATTTAAATAGTTGATTATCTTTTGCATCAATCTATCTAAATTGTAATTTTCCAGCATTTATTTGTATTGTTTAGATTCTTCAATTTAAAGAATTTGGTTGGTATATTGTATAATAACTCCTTTTATCCACCATTACTAATTTGAGGTTTTTATTAATTTGTTTGTTTATTTTTGCTACTGGATATTGAACTCACAATTTTGTGTCTTCCAGGCACTCAAGCCACTGAGCTAAATCCCCAGGTGCCATAATTACTAGTTTGGTTTCTCTCTTTTCACTGGTGTAGTTGAGATTTTTAATGTTTATCCTTTCAAAGGACCAGTTCTGATTTTTGACCCTTTGTTTTGATCTTTTAGCTTCTACTTCATTTTCTTCCACTTTTATCTTTATTATTTCTTTCTACTTATTTTCTATTGATTTTAGACTTGGTTTAGGGTTGAATTCCCAAAACTTGAAAATTATCACCAGATGATTTACTTAAGATCACTCTGCTTTTCTAACATAGTCATTCATAGCTACAGTCTTCCCTTGAAAATGGTTTCCATGTGTACCACAGATTTTGATATGTTGAATTCTCATTATCAGTTAATTAGAGGAAGTATTAATTTTCTCCTTTGATACTATCAAAATTCCCTTGATCACTGAATAGTGCATTATTGTAATCTCTTTGCTGGAACAGTTTTTCTGTTTTTTTGTTTTGTTTTGTTTTTGCCAATGAGTTTTAGCTTTATATTATTGTGATCATCAGACTCGTGAGATTGTTTCAATTTTTCTGTTTACTATGACTTGCTTTATGCTCTATCATGAAGTCTACTTTGGAAAAAGTTATCTTAGCTGTTGAAAAGAATGTTTATTTTGCTGTTGCTGTATGAATTAGCCTGTAGGTATTTATAGGCTTATTTGTGTATATATATTTCTTTTAAAAAATTATTTAAAGAGAAAAAAAGCAAAACAGAAAAAAAGGGTGGCAACAAAACAGAATTTGAAAGAAAAAAAACACTAAGAAATCAATAGTCAATAACTTACATACTGTCATCTTGGAAATAGTTCTTCAAGTTACAAAATTAAAGCATACAAAGTAGACATTCAAGCAGTGAGACTGCAAACAGTTCTGCTCAATGATCTAACAAAACTTAGTAATATGGTCATCTATCTTACACACATAAACATACATGCAGTTATATCCCTTAGAGCACATTCTTTTCCTCTTTTTTTTATAATAACAATTACGCATTTTGGATTTTATTACTCCTACATTTCTTACTACTTTTTACACTAGAGAAACAATATGATATTTATAAATATGATTCTTATTTATTTCACTTCTAAGTCTCAAGTTGTCTCTATTTACCTATGAAGGCCTCAAGATCATCCTTTTTATAGCTGAGTAATATTTCATTGTATAAAAATACCACAATTTTTTTATCCACTCTGTGGTTGATGATCATCTTGGTTGTTTCCAAGATTTAGCTATTACAAATTGTGCTGTTATGAACATGGGTGCACATTTGTCACCTTTACAGTTTTTCTGGGAAAATATCCAGGAGGGGAATAGTTGGATTGAATGGAACTTCCAGTTCTAGCCTTCTAAGAATTCTTCATACTGATTTCCATAATGACTGCACCACTCTACACTCCCACCAACAATGGAGCAGTGTTCCTTTTTCCCTGTAGCCTTGCCAACATTTGCTATCAGTTGACTTCTTGATAGCAGCTATTCTTTCCATAGTGAGATGAAATCTCAATGTTGTTTTAATTTGCATTTCTCAATGTTCACCAGTGATGGTGAACATTTCTTTATATATTTATTTGCCATTTGTATATTTTCCTCTGAGAACTGTGTGTTCAACTCAGATGCCCATTTTTGGAGAGGGTCTTTGAATTTGGGGGGCTTGGAGTTTTTCAATTCTTTATTTGTTCTGGATATAACTTCTTTGTCTGAGGGTTTGCTGGCTAATATTCTTTCCTTTTATGTGGGTTTTCTTTTCACTCTGTTGGTGATTTCTTTTGATATGCAGAAACTTTTCAATAATATCAGGTCCCAGTTGTTGATCTTTGAAGTGTTTCCCATGTAGTTTGAGATTTGTTCATGAATTCTCTGCCTACCACTATGTCTCCAAGACTTCTGTCTACCTTGTTTTCCTGTAGATTTAGTGTTTCTGTTTTAATATTTAGTTATTTAATCCATTTAGACTTTAGTTTTGTGCATGGTGATAGGCATGGATCTAGTTTCAGTCTTTGGCATGTGGAGAGCTAATTTTCCAACACCAATTATTAAAAAGACTATCATTCTTCCAGTGAACATGTTTAGCCCCTTTTGTCAAATATCAGTTGGCTCAGTGTTTTTGTAGTTGTGCTTGCATTGTCTAATCTGTTCCATTGATCCTCGGGTCTGTTTCTTTGCCAGTATCATGCTGATTTTATCACTGTGGTTTTTTAGTACAGTTTCAAGTCAGGAATTGAGATACCTCCGGCCTTGCCTTTGCTGTCCAGAATTGCCTTTGCTATTCTAGGTTTCTTCTGTTTCCAAATGAAATTTAGGAGTGTTTTCTCTGGATCTGTGAGGTATGTTAATTGTACTTTGATTATTTTGATTTGATTGCATTAAATCTCTATAACAGTTTTTGAGTATGGCAATTTTCACAATGTTGGTTCTTCCTAGCCAAGAGCAAGGAATGTCCTTCAATTTTCTAATATCCTCTTCAATCTCCTTTTTCAGCATAGTATAATTTTCAGCATATAGGTCTTTTACATTTTTAGTTAGGTTGATTCCTAAGTATTTCATTTTTGTACATGTTATTGTAAAGGGCAGTATTTTCATAATTTCTCTCTCAGTGAGTTTTTTGTTTCTGTACAGGAATGCTATTGATTTTTGAGCATTGACTTTGTATCCAGCTACACTGCTGAACATATTTATTACCTCTAGCAGTCCTTTAATGGAGTCTTTTGGGTCTTCTATATAGAATATCATGTCATCTGCAAATAATGATAATTTAACTTCTTCCTTTCCTATCTTTATTCCTTTTATTTCTCTCTCTTGTCTGATTTCCCTGGCTAGTGTTTCCAGAACTATGTTGAAAAGGAGTGGTGATAGTGGACATCTTTGTCTTGTTCCTGATTTTAAAGTGAAAGCTTTCAGTTTTTGTCCATTTAGTATAATGTTAGCTATTGGTTTGTCATAGATGGCTTTTATAAGGTTGAGTTAGACACCATGCATTCAGAGTTTCTGAAGTGTTTTTTTTTTATCATGAACATGTGTTGGACTTTATCAAAAGATTTTTCTGCCTCTCTTGAGATGACCATGTGGTTTTTGTTTTTGGCTCTGTTGATGTGGTATATTAAATTTATTGATTTGTGTATGTTAAACCATCCCTGCATTCCTGGAATGAACCCCACTTGGTCATGATGTATAATCTTCTTGATGATTTGCTGCATTGTATTTGCCAGTATTTTGTTGAGAATCTTTGCATCAATGTTCATTATTGAAATTGGCCTATAGTTCTCTTTTTTGGTTGCATCTTTCTCTGTTTTTGGTATCAGAGTAATACTTGCCTCCAGAAATGATTTAAAGAGGATCGCTATTTGTAAATATCACATTGTCTTTCTAGTGTAAAAAATAATAAAAACCATAGGAATAATAACATCCAAAACATATAATAGATATTGTAATAATGAAAGGGAAAGAAAGTGCTCTAAAGCATATAACTGTATGAATGCTTAGATGTGTAAGATAGATATCCATACTAAGTTTTTGTTGGTTTATCAAACAGAATTGTTTGTACTGTCATTGTTTGCCTGTCCACTATTTATATTTTGATTTTGTAACTTGTACAACTATTTCTAAGATGACAATATGTAATTTATCAAGTAGTGATTTCTTAGTGTTCTTTATTTTGAAATTCTATAATATTTCTATCCTTTTTTCTGTTTTGCTTTTTTTTCTCTAAATAAAAAAATAGTCTGATGTGTTTGTCAATGTGTTTGGCATATTTTATCTACTTTTAATATTCTTTGCTCTGAACTTGTGCTGTTTGATTAGGATACATCCTGAGGATGATTTTTGGCCATATTCATTCATCAGCATTATCTGGATATTCATTACAGTCCCCAGATTAGGGAAACTGTTTTTTATAATTTCAGTGAATAAGTTTTTTTTTTTACCATTAGACTCTCATTTCCATAAACATAAGAAATGTTCATTTTGTTCCTTTGGGTTTTCCAAGAGCGCTCAAATAACCTTGATGCTTATTCTTATGTCATCTTATTACTGTTGATTTTTATAGTATATCCATCTTTTCATTAACCTCTAATATTTTTTCATGACTGACTTTTCTGTGCTCATTGAGACTTCAAATTGAGCACTTTATCTGAGTAATTGATAATTTAATTTCTATTTTATCTGTTTAGATTTTTCCCTGAATCTCTATCTTTCCTGAAGCACACTTTAATAACCTATATTGTTTTCCTTAAATAAGACTGCAATCTATTTGTAACTATTTTGAGGTCAGTAATTGATGAATTATGCTATTTCTATCTTTTGATATCATTAATCACTTTAACTCTCACTTTTTCATAATTACTTGGAATTTCATACACTTCTACATATGTGGGATCAATTTTGGGAGGTGTTAAGAATTTTTAGGGATATGTTTTGTGGTTTTCACCTGGCTCTTTTATTTTTGTGTCAAAGTTTTGCGGACGAGTTGGCATATATACTTGTACAACTCATATGTGGAGATTATTCCAATGAGTGTCTTTCTGATTGTGATGTGTCTGAGGCTCCAGATATGATTCAGTATGAAATAGACCATCTATATATTAGAACTCAAGTTTGTTACTAGATCAAATCCCTGCACTGCTTTGTGAGGTAACAATAATGACCATTAATATCACTGTTATCAGTACCATCTCTATATCAATACATAATATAAACATGTTTGGAATTTCTCCAGTATTTTATTAACCCAGAAAACAAAATTATGGTGATGAGATAAAATAGGTTGACAAAAATGTTAGGACTTAGTGAGAATATTTCCACCAAAAAAGTAAATAGAAGAAGAGATATTTTAGAGTGTATGAAGTGAAAATAAATAAATAAGATAAATGAAGAAAAGATAAACAGAAAGTGAAGGAGATATAGAAATAGTCAATTCTATTAAAGGTAGATATATGTACCTTTTAGAATGATAAAATTCACTAAGGACAAATCTTGGTGTGGGAGAATGTGACAGAGTAAGAAAAACTATAACAGAATCAGTTTCAATATCTTGTATTCTTGCAAAATTAAAATCACACACAAACACAGAATACACACATACACATACATGGTTACTGTTTGTCCTTTTCATGACATTTACACTGGAAATATATGAGGGTTCATAAACAATATAGGAATCCAAGCTCCCAAATTGATAAATTTGGAATTTTATTAGCTGAGCTCAGTGACCACACATAGACCCTTGTTTCAGAGTCAAAATGAGTGACCCCAAAATGGAGGGTTACAGGACATTTATAGCAGAAAACTGCAAAGCAAGACATCCTGCTGAAAACAATTTAGCTAGAATCTTACTTTAATTTTGGTTGACACTTGTATCCTGCTTTGCTGAGCAAGTTAATTTTTTCTCTTGTGGGTGCTGCTTATTTTGCTATTCTCATGGGATTTGTATTCTAAATAATTTTTCACCCTTCTGGGCCAAATACAGGGCACAAGATGGTGTCAGTTATGCCAAGCTCTCTCTCTCTCTCTCTTCACCCATATATATCATGGGTGAAGCATTTTAGAGGATCTTTGAAAGTGTAAATATGGAAGATAATTTGCCCTTTCTGTGAGTCAGCAGAAGCCATGCAGGCCTGGGAGGAGAAATAAGCTAATTCACCCTTTCCATGCATTGAAGAAATCCATGCCTGCATGGAGTAACAAGAAGCCAGTTTACTCTTCCTATGAGCCAACTGTGTGCAGGATGAGAGATGAGTACACCTCATCCTCCATAAGCAACCAACTGATTCAGAGGACAGGCTGAGTTGATAGAACCTGAGGTATAAAAACAACTTAATCCTAGTATCATTTGATTGACTTTGCAGGATTGTAAGAAGTCTGAGCATCTATTAAGAGGATAAAAATATGAAATAGAGTAAATATGGGGTATTTCTTTCTGTCTTGTTTTTACAATTCAATATTGTTTTCACTATTTTGTTTTGTTCCATTTTATTGTTTTTGTTTTACTCAATGTTCTGTTTTATTATCTTATATAACATTTTAAATAGACACTAATACATTGTGGAGATTTGTAATCAAAGTTTAGTACTATAAAGAGAGAAAAATATTATAATATCAAAAAGGCAATCAAGATGTCACTATGGCCTACACAAATATAAAATTAAAAGTAACACATATTATAAATATTATTTTGCTAATGAACTTGAAAACTGAAAAGTATAATTATTTGAAAGAACATTAGAAGAAATAGGTAATCTAAGCAGTTCTGTATCTACTTAATAAATTCAATTGTTGTATGAAAATAACTCATCTAGATAAAAAAAATTGTATTAGCTAATTCTTTTTAGAAGTTTCTGACCAAGTTCCTTGAACTGGAATTTTGTGTGAGGTAATAGATTACCTCTGTCCAACCATGTGGAAGAGGGTAGAGCTAGAAGGTACTAGAGCAAAGACACAGACTACCTTGTGTTCCAGAATTCTCTGTCCTAAAATAGCTTTCCTCAAACTCTAATTAAGGCAACAAGAGTAAGTGTAAAGCTCAAATAAATTTCAAGTTATGCCCATTAATATTTTCCTAGTGGAGTCAGCCTATTTCTGAGTCCTTTGTTACACCAGGAATACTTGCCTCCAAACTTACAAAGTTATGGTCCTACCTATCACTCATCATCTGAGAAATGACTTCTCTATATTAAGATCAATTAATAAAATAAGTTTATACATGCATATTAGAAAACTAGCTATGAAGGCCAAATCATATTATTTTCTAACAGCAGCTTTACCACACTTTGTTAAAGTAAGCATTTTATTATTTTGATATTTTTTAATATAATATGAAATTCAATCTAATTTGCACAGTATCAAATTATAAAAATGTCAGAGTAAGAAAATGATGAAAGGGACACTTTTGAGGTTCAAATGAAGATGTGTGTGCTCAGAGACTAGCCAATAAATCGCAATCAAGTTATTTCACCCCTCTCAGCTCCATCTTGTTTCATCACCAATGGGATTCAGCCATTGGTGATGAAATGGCTGGATTCAGATCTCCAAAGAGGACTGATTATCTACTTGCACTCCCCAAGGACAAGCACTGTGTTTCACTGGAACACAGTGAAAACAGAATATTTTAGGCTGCCAGTGGCAGGAGGAGATGTTGTGGATGTGTCAGTGAGTACAAGTATGTGAATAACATGGACAATGCTCTCTGAAATCTGGTTTGGGAGCAAATGGCCAACATTAGGTCCAGAGTCCTAAACCATTTTCCAGGGCCATTTTCATATAACTTAGGGCAGCACTTGGTGATAGCTCAGATAACTGGCTTGCCACCGCTAAGAGGGAGTGGCAGCCAGGAGACCAGTCAGATTTCCATTATCTTTTTTGTGGGTGGAGGAATGAACCATGGGAAGGAATTAGAGCAAATCCACTCTGTTAGAAGTTTTGATCAAAAATTTTAAGAAAGAATTTAGTGGAGACTCTGGAAAGAGCTCACTCCCAGGAATCTCCAGACTCTTTGTGAAACAGGATAGCTTCCGAGTTGAGCAGCCCACGCAGGGATCATTGGAAAGGGCTCTGATCCTAAAGGTCTGGCAGGTTGTGACAGGAAATCTGGGACACCTAGACCAGTTTCTTTATGTGGGCTCATGGTTACAGCTAGTTACCCTACCCCCACCCCCCACGTTTGGAGGAACCCCTTTCCTGAGTTCTGGTTGCAACTGCAGCCTGCTTATACAAATTGACCCCACTAAAGAAACAACACCCATCCTCTAGGAGACTTAGGGGACTCCCTTCTGGATCAGCTACTCCCTTACACTTGGGGAATGCCAGCTCAAGGCCAGAATGAGAGATGTTCAGTACCCCATCACCTGATATTAAAAATTGGCCCTGATACTAAAAATTGGGGCGGCATAAAGGCAATGATCTTGAACATGCCTGAGTATGAGGCTCAGAAGCAACAGCAAAAAATTCCTGGGAATCTCAGATGTTAGCAGAATATAGATCCCCAGCTGCCCCATTCTTGCCAGATCCTTCTACAAGACCACGCACACTGTAGAGAATGGAACTCCTAACTGGAAGAAGAAAAAACAGATTGATTTCAAAGCACTAAAAAAGCTCCAGGAAGCATTAGCTCTGGTTCTCATTGATGTAAGTTATTTACCTTCTATGGAACTGAGCAGAAGAGTTTGGGCAGTCAGAGGACTTTTTCAGACTCTGGGGTCTTGGGAAAGACCAGTGGCCTTCCTGAGCAAATGGCCAGATGCAGTGGCACAAGGGTGGCCCCTGGTCTCAGAGCTTTCACTGCAACTGCTGTCTTGACCAAGGAGGCCCACAAGCTCACCCAGGGTCAAGAACTGTGAGTGCCAGTCCCACATGCAGTAGTGATTATAAATGAGTCCTCATAAAAAAGCAAAAAAGAACAAAAAGAATCCCTATACAGGTCCACTACTGTCTAGTAAAAAAGGGTTCAAACCCACAATGGAAGTGTTCCAGAGATCCACACAGTGAGACCAAGCTCATCCTGATGAGAAAAGGCCCAAAGCCAACTTCACCAGGTGGACATGAACCTTCAGTCTCCTGATTAGAGCAACCTCCTCCCAGACCACAGATGACTGCCAGCCCTGCCAAAAGGTCACCCAGACAGAAGGCATTGTCCAGCCTCTTTGCTTTTTTACACCCATTGTTCATGAACCAGTCCACCACTGGAAGCTTCACTTAAAATCAGACTATGTATAAGATCTGTGACCCAGAAAAAAGACTCTCAACCTTTTTGTTTTGCTCCCAAACCATCTCATAACTATTGGTTTGAACTTAGAATGTATGTACAATGAGACCACTCAGAAGACAGCAAACAGCTGAAGCTGCATTTCCCAGCTCTCCTGTCCTTTGAAGCTGTAAGGCTCTATGTTACTCACACAGTGGATTCACACCCACTGACCTATGGTGAGGAAAACAGTACCTGAGTACACAAGTACATGTTCATCTGTCTCCTGCTGGGAGGGGCATTCTGATTCCCCCTAGAGGAACACTACTGCTTTTATTGGTCTTGGGTTATCTAAGCTGCTTGACAGAGTAAGGGACCCTGAGGAAGAGTGCCTCTCACTGTCTCTAGGAGCAATGTATCCCATTTGAGCTTATCTCTAGTGACCTGCAAGGACAAAAAATGAAAACTAAGGAAATAAATTCATTCTCCTGAATGATGGTAAAGAGACTGCACTTGAGCTAACTCTCTTCTTCCAGAATAAAGCTTCATCTGAAATATATCCAATTTCTAAGTTTTCTACTCTTTTTCCAAGAAGGCATAAACTCAGCTTTTGGGGACCTAGCTAAGATCCCCAATGTCCCAAATGAGTGTACAGCAAAGGCTTAAATAAATGAGACTAGTAGTATGATTTTAGGGCTCCAAGAGGGTCAAAACCCTCTAGTAGAGTTCAAAACTCTGCAGCTGGCTGAGACAAAGTGCTTCTCTGGGAAGCCCATATTTATTAGGTTTTTAAACAAAGAGCGGGGATACTGAGGAAAGTGCAGGAACTGAGCAGGACCTTGGGAGTCATTTCAAAGACTTTCCGACTAATAACTTATCTCAATTTAGGAGAACTGTCTTATCTTCATGATGACATTTATGGTGGGAGTGAGACAGAAGGAGTGAGATGCCTGCAGCTTCAGTCTTCATTTACTTAATTGTGGTGAGTGCCAGATGTCCTCAGCTGTAGCCTTATCTTTCTTTTGAGGCATCTCTGGCATCATATCCCACTATAGGTCTCAGCCAGGACCAGTGATTCACAGGGGTTCACTTACTATTAATCCATTAATAGTCCATGTCCAGACAAGGGAGCTAGGCCTAGGACAGACTGACAGATAAGCATAGAAAGACAATTAGTTCATTTTAAATCTTGCTCAGAGCCATTTTGAAGTGGTCTCTAACACTCCGTCACAGTTTCAGGTCACACCAGAGCCATGAAAACTTCTCATGGGATTGGTGGAGAGCATGGCCTATTTGCTAAATGTCACCTAATGCTATGTGTGTGGAGGAATCCTTATGGGAGGCCAACAGCCCTGGGAGGCCAAGAAATGAGAGCCTAAGGAAATCATACTTATAGTATTAGCAACAATGAAGATGTCTAATGATAAGAAAAAGCCCACGCAAAGAGGAAACAACCATTGGCTTTTGAAAAGTAGCACTAATAGAAGATGGTGTCTCACCCACTGATGAAGAGACTTCACAACCCAGTGCAAGAGGTGACTAGGCCAAAAGTTTTACAATAAAAGGAACAAGGAACTTCAGTGGTGGAGAAATATATTGGGGAAAATCCCTTAACCCAATTCCCAGAGTGGAGTTCTGGTTGGGAGAATTTAATTGCATCTGTCTGTTGATCAGCCATCAAATGCCTGTGCTGAATGCACAGTAATAAGACTTCTATTCAACTCCTTTCAGGGTGGACAGGAAGCTGCCTTCTGGGGACTGTCAAACTTTCTCTCTTGCTCCCGCTCTTACACCAGGGAGAGCTATGAGGTTATCCAGTATACACTTACACCTAAGGCAAAGAAAGCATAATGCTAAGCAGTGGGAAAGATGATAAATTGCCCCTATAAAAAACAAGTAATTCAGTATTTTGGGGTGGCCAATTGGGTTGAGGACAGGTCATGAGATCCCCAAACCTCCACTTACATGTTAAACAGAATAATTCAGCTATAGGCCCTCTGGAAATGTTAACAAAGCAGACTGCATGAGCCCCCAAACCTCTAGTCTAACAACAGACCAAAGTGTGGAAAGCAGTCTATCCCAACAGACAAGCCTTAGACTGCCTGTTGGGCAGTGGCGAGTGGAAACCCAGTGAGGTGGCAGAGATGAGGCAGACATTCTCAGATGTAAGGAGAGGGGACAGGGTTTTTCCTATCACTCGGTACTTAAGGGGTTTAACTTGTTATCTTCTCTAAAAATTGACTGCTCAGCAGCATCTGCTACATGGTGGAGATGGAACTGTTCTTAGACTGTGCTGTATCCTTGTTCCCTTAGAGACCCATTGGCATTGCCCAGAAGAGAATCAGTAGATCCAATTCAGTGTGTTTTGTAAGGAAGTAAGGACTAAGGGCAGAGGAGTGTTGCTGACACAGGGATTTAAACTGAAACTCTTGTCCTTTGTGCCAGAAGAGTAATGGAAATAGTGTTGAAGTGTGCAAATATATCCCACATTATGAATCAAATTATTCTAATGGCATGCATGTGAAATCTGTTACATGGAAACAAAATTCCAGATGAAAATTATGAAATCTTAGTTTGAACAACAAATAATAGTTTTCTGTTATGTATATTAAATTTATACATTGATAGCACATATATGAAAATATCATGTAAGGGTAAAATATTTTAATTGTGTATCTAAAACCCATTAAATTACTGTCTAGAAAATCACTATTTTCCATAAAAATATAATGCAAGTATTATCTACCCATCAAATTGTTAGAGGCAAAACACCTGTGCATTATTCGACATGCTGCATTCCAATTTTTAAAAGATCATATTTTATATTATATAAGATTTTGCATGGATATCATAAGCCAGAGGAAAATATTTCAAATTATTCCACTAAAATAATTTAAAATACATAAGCTATGCAGGGACATAATTTAAAAAATGAACAAAAACAAAAAATTTGTTTGGATTAATAGTAAAAATTTGTATGGATTAATAGTAAGTGAACCCCTGTGAATCACTGGTCCTGGCTGAGACCTGTAGTGGGATGTGATGCTAACCCTAACACTAACCCTAACCCTAATCCTAACCCTAACCAAAATTTTGTTTTTGTCCTGCCTTTTGTTCCTTATATGCATTTCCTCCTGGTCATGTAATGCTATGAGCTATATTTTCTAATACATTCACAACAATGAGTAATTTTTGATTTATGGTCAAAAACATTTTATGTTCATTTGATAACATTTAAAAAATGTTTTTAGCTTTTAATACAAAGAAAATAATTAGTCTTGATTTAGTTAAACTAAACAACTTCCTCAATCTAAATATTGTCTACAAAGTCATAGATTTTACTGAGTTTCCTTGCCAACAGAAACTGATAAATCACATTTTATAAATTATAAAAACTCATAAAAGATAAAGTAAGTTAAAAACTATATCTTAAAATTTATATTTTATGACTGGAAAGTGTAAAGAGCTTTCAATTTTTGAATTACATAACACATTTATTTGGTGACAGGTAATCCAAATCAAAGTAGTATACAATACTTATCAAATGTTTATTTGTAATGTCAAAAAGATGTACTTGTAAATATTGATTCTAGAAAACATAGATAACAAATGAAGAATAAATTAGTCATGTAAACAAATGTAGGACTTTTATGTAAATAAATTACATATTTTGTAATAGCTTCATAACTGAGTAACATAATACATATATGAAATATTTGAATGAGTTAGTTGACAGTTTAGAATTAACAAAAATGTTTAAAGTTCTAATTTTTAAAATAGAGGCTGCACTTTATTTTTATCACACAATGTAATCAAACTTAGCTTTACCAAAAAACAAAAAACTTAAATTTCAAGAAACAATTTTTATCTAAATGCACTTGGAATAAATGAATCAATACTATAAATGTTACAAGGAGTAAAATTGTTTGCTGAAAAATACAGTGATTCAATGTAAAATAAACTACAACAGTAAAGAAAGTATTAAAACTGTAATTGCAAAGTACATTACATAATACATTAATAAAGGACATGTTAGTTTCTTACTTAATCTAAGTTTATGGACTGTTATACAAACTAATTTCATTTTCAATTTTTTTGTTTTACAAAATTTCTCAATTAAAAATATAAGAAAACAAAGTTAGACTTTAAATTCAGCAATTTATTTTTAAAGAATATTACAACATAAGGACATTAAATAATGACAAGAAGCAATTAGCTGAAGACTCATGTCATCTCTTGGAAAATTACACTTTTAGCACAGTTGTCTGATGGCATTTCACACATGTGAAAGCAGGAGGCTTTGAAGTTGGCAAATTTACCAACTTCCAGGCTCGAAGCATTGCAAAATGACTGTTCATTTTGCTCCTATACTGAGAATATGTTCACCTTACAGACACCAATTACAAAATGATCATTAGGGGTTAAATTTTAAAGTGACTACAACAAGAAAAATGCTTACACAGGAAATATCAGAAATTATATATAGATATATATTCACAACTACTGATCTAGAAAAACATGTAAAAAGTTTAATAATTTTTACAGTATCTCATTCATTTAATAATTTTCTTAACTTTAATTGCCTCCAATATTAAAACATATGATGTGGATAACTGAATTAGACTTTAGTGTTTTACTTCCTTATGAATTTGAACCTGGGACCTACTGGCTTATTTCACTTTATTTGTTTGTATATATATATATATATATATATATATATATATATATATATAATATACCACGTGCTTGTAAGGCAGGCACTTATGCTGCTGAGCTAAATACCCAGCCCCACTGTACTTTATTTTTAATGGTGGTGCATTTGTTAATTGAGTTATGGAAAGAAATTAGTGAACTATGCAGGATTATTCTTCGAAACTATGCATATGATAGGAATGCTGGTTTTATGATACTGGCCAGCAGTTATTGTTGTTGCTCTGGAAGTTTTCTCTCCATCTTTTAATCAGGTAGAGGATCCTACAGTTTTTCTGTATCTTCTGTGCATTGAATGATAAACTTTCAATGATGTAACGAAATTTTTTTGATAATAGAAACCAAATTGAGAATCTAAATTTTAGAATGTTTGATTCAGAAGCAACCTCTCTGAGTCACATTGCCATAATTCTCTGTATTACGAGTGGAATAACATAAAAAAATACAGATACATAAATGTGAAATAAACATAAATTAGAATGAAAATTGAATATTTTCAATGCATGATATAGTTTTTAAGAGAGAGAAATGAAAGTGCCATTTATTTGAGTATGAGGAGAAGAGGAGCCCACAACCCACAGGGGTTTGGCTTTTTCCTTCTGACCAAATACAGAGGGGTCAGAGAGTTATACGACCTCTGATCAGAAGTGATGCATGGGGTGGACATTGATGATGTGCAAGGAATGGATTGGAATTTTCTTCATGCACAAATGAGAGACAAAGTAACAATTTGGGCTGAAGAGAAAGAAGGAGAGATTGGCCATCAGGACAAGTGTTCTCACTTTGGCCTTCCACCATGGTAGACCACCACCATAACTATACAATAATTTATACAGGCCAAGAACATTTCATTCTTGTCTTTGTTATGTTAGGAAAGGGTGTCATATCTCTCTGACTACTTCCTGATGGACAGGGGCATAGTGTTGGGGTTTAGTGGGGGTTGATGGGATTATGTTTGCTGTCCATTTAGAAGCTGATAATAGGTGTTTCAGCCAGTACAAGAAGTTTATCATTGGTGAACATTTGCATCTTAGATTGGAGAAATAAAAAGACCAGGTTCTATGTTGAAGCAGGTCACTATGACAATTAAAGGACCCAGGAGAGATAGAAGAAAAGGTGTCCATGATCTGAATATATCATTCTATCAGGACCATGGTAAGGAAGAATCTGAAAAATGAGCTTGGAGTTGGGTGAGGTGAAGTTACAGGAGGCAATTATTGCCTTATCTGAAAGGGTAAACATAAAAATTTTGAGTGGGACTTGTCCTTGGTCCAGGGGTTGAGCTAGAGAGAATGGGAAGCATGAGAAATGTAAGGCCTGACAGTTGAATCATGTTTGGAAAATTACAGACTAGGATTGGGGAGGGCTATGGCTGTGTCACTATAAGTGAGATGAGAGCCCAGACCCAGAGGAGTCTCATGCTTAACTAAACACCTGAAAGTGGAGAGAACTAAAATAACTGTTTGGTAGAACAGTACAAAAGCAATCTTACATATAATGTGGGAGTCTTTTGGAGAGATTTCCCAAAATCTCATAGTAAAAAAAATAATTAATACAATGTAAGGGATCAGGAACCAAACAGGATAACAAAGCATAATTCAGTGTGAAAGTTGTGGCTGTGGGGACTCGGAGAGATGGAGATGAGTGGGAGATAGGAGTTGTAATGTCCACTCAGGATGTTTAGAATTAGAGCAGTTAAGGTTAGAAGGGTACCACTTAGCTTAAGTGATGTGGAACCAGGGTGGCAGTGCAGTGCCCTTGACTACTGTTGGAGTTGAGAGGAAGACCAGGTTGGGGCCATTGCAATTTGGTTGAAGTCCTGTGGACTTAGAAGTTTTAAGATAGATTAGTTTTCTTTTATCCTTTTACCCTTTCAGATGGAGGAACAGTTGCATCCCATATCTTCACCCCTCCCAAATCCAAGCTCATTTTTGAGAGTCTTCCTCAACATGGTCCTAATGGAATAACACAGGTGAGGATCTGGCTTGGTCCCATCAGAATGTTGAGGAAGACAGAGATCATTGTGTTGCTATAATAAGTGTCAGAGAAAGGCAAGAATTGGGTTGTAGTCAGCAAGAAGAGGGAGATTTTGGTAGGTAGGAAGACTGTGGAGTAGGAATGGTTGACCATAAATGAGTTCAAAAGAGTTTCAAAAAGTAGGACCTTGGGGAAGGGCTTTGAGCTTGGCTAAGGCTAGAAGAAGTTGAGGCCAAGGTTGATGTAGCTACAAAATGAGTTTTGTGAGGTGTGTTTTTATGAGGTCATTTGCCTCTTCTACTTTTCCTGAGGATTGTGGATGGTATGGAATGTGCAGGCACCATGAGATATGTAAGCTTGAGGATACCTGTTGAGTAATTTGAGAAATAAAGTCTGGACCATTATCTGACTGGATACTCTGATGTAGAACAAACCTAGGATTAATTTCTTGTAACAAGACTTTATTTAGTAACTGTGTCAGCAGTTCTGGTTGTAGGAAAGGCAGAAAAAGTACAGACAGAAGTAAGAAGATATTTATGAGTTTTGTGACAGGGCAAGTGTGTAAAGTCTACCTGTCAGTCCTGACCAGGGGTGTGTCCATGAAATTGATGAGTAGGAAAGGAAGGGAGTGGTATGTGCCCCTGAGGAGAGGTTCTAGCACAGAGATGACAGGTGTGAGTAACAGTAATCTGAAGAATGATAGCTCTCAGAAAGGGTGTATCACTACTGGGGCTAAGAGTCTATATAGGGCCTGTGATCCTACATGGAGCCAGTTGTGCAAATTAGTGATTATGTCTAAGGTTTGCTGATCTGGGAGAACAAGTTTTGTTCCTTGGAAAATCTACCCCTGAGTGTTTTGTGTATAACCTGGTCAATGAAGTAATTGTAGTTGTTTTGGTGAGTAATTAGGCTGAGGTAGAGTGTCTTGGATTAATGAGAGATGAGGACATGGCCTTTGTGCAGCTAACAGCTTGTGTATCAGCAAAGGCATTACCCTTAGCAATGGGGTATGTAGAATTATGGTGTCCCCATAATGACTAACTGTTGCTTGCTTTGGGAGTTTAAGGATGAGAGGTGCATTAATGATGAGGGTTCCCTGAGTGTTGATAAAATCTCTTTCTTGCCAGATGGCAGCATAGCAGTGCAAAAAGTTAAAGGCATACTTTAAATCAGTGTATATATTTATGATCTTGTCCTTTGCTAGTGTAAGAGCCTATATAACTTCTGCCCTTTGTGAGGATGTCCCAGTTGGCAGTGGATTAGTCTTTATGACTCTTGACAGGTTACCTATTGCATATCCTGCTCTTTTTTTACTTGCCTGTGTCTGTTGAACTGCATTTATGAACCAAGTGTCAAATGCTAAAGGGAGAGGTGTGTTACTAGTATAAGGGAAAAGGGAGGGAGTCATGTAAGACCTCAGTACAGTCATGGTAAGGATGGTCTTCTGAGGTGGGAAGCAAAGTTGCTGATTCAGGAGGACTACCAGTTGCAGTAGAGATAGAAGGGTCCTGAGAGAGGACTAAATGTACCTGTTGAGGGCAAGAAGGGGTCATCATGGCAGGGAGTGTTTTAAATGAGATAATCTCATTTAGATGATGAGAGAGTGTACTGTAATAGATAGTCCAAATGTGAAATTTTTAGCTTCCTGTATTAATAGGACTGTAGCCACAAGGGATTGGAGGCAAGTTTCCCATCTTTGCACCATGTTGTATAAGTGCTTTGACAAATGGGCTACTGATTCAAAAGAAGATACGTTTTTGTGTCCCAGTGCACCTACAGCATTGTGACCCTACGAGGTAGTGTATAGAGTTAAGGATTGCATGGGAACAGGTAAAATAAGAGCCAAGGCCCTTAGGAAAGACTCCTTTAGCTTTTTAAAAAAATTTTAAATAATTATTTTGAAAATTGTAAAATACAACATAACAAGATGGAACAAAACCAATTGAGACAGTGTAGTGGATTTGGTACAGAACTTCACAGTAGCTTATGGGTATAACAGTAACAGGTACCATAGTATATCTCATTTTCTTCAACATAGTTGTTCTTTCAATCAGGTATAGCAAAATCAAAGGAAATACAAAACATTATAGAACTTAGCAAAGCAGAATATTGAATAGAGCAATATCATTAATCAGAATAAATCAAAACAGGGATAAAAATATTTGCCTTCAAGGAGATAGTAGAAGCAAATCCTCCTTATTTGCTATATTGCATATGGTCAACCTCCCAAGAGATGCTCACATCTCTGGCTCCCACTTGCTAATGAGGAAGGAGGGGGGAGATGGGATGTTTGATTCTCAGCCTGTGCACCAGTAGGCTCATAGCCACTTACCAGGGAGGCGAGCTGGTTAATTGGTTTCTCAGTACCCTAAGTTCCAACATGGCATGGATCTCAAGAGATGCTGGTGGTTCTCACCTTGGGACGGCTGCAGCTTGCCAGGCCACAGCCACTTACCAGGGTGGCAAGCTTGTTTCTTGGTTTCCCAGTGCCCTAAGTTCCAACATGGCATGGATCTCAGGAGACGCTGGTGGTTCTTGCCCTTGGGCAGCCGCAGCTTGCAAGGCCACGGCCACTTACCAGGGTGGTGAGCTGGTTGTTGGTTTCCCAGCCTCCTTTAACCTTTGAAAGGAGGTGTGTATTGGTATAGTGGGGTCTTGGAGTTCTGATAAGGAGCCCTTGAAACTTTGTAGAGGGGTCAGGCTAGAACTGCAAAGTTAGGAATCCAGAGGTAAAAGAAGTCAGCTAAACCCAGAAAGACAGAATCTGTAGTTTGGTCATGGGCACCTGGAGACCCTAAGGAATTGCCTAGTAATCTGTAGTGATGGAATGAGTGGTATGAGTGTGTGTGTGAGAGAGATCCAGATATTTGACCTTTGGAGAAACTATTTGGACTTTAGCAGGAGAAACCCTATATCTGTGATGGGAGAGAAAATTGATGAAACTGGCTGTATGTTGTATGGCTAAAATATGGGATGGAGAACACAGGAGAAGGACATCAGTGTATTGAAGGAGAGTGCTATGGTTAGGGTCAAAAGTTGTAAGGTCAGCAGCAAGCACTTGGCTAAAGAAATGAGGACTTTCCCTGATCCCTTGGGGAAGCACTGTCCAAGTAAGTTGTTGAGACTTGAGAGTGTCTGGGTTAGTACATATAAATGAAAAGAAATCCTAAAAATTAGGGTGTAGGGGAATGATAAAAAAGTCATCTTTAAGGTCTAAGACTATGAAGTGAGTGGTAGAGGGAAGGATATGAGAGAATGCAGTATAAGAGTTTGGCATTGCTGGATGAATTGAGCTAACAGTGTCATTGATTACCCTAAGGCCTTGTACAGACAATAAGACCCATTAGGCTTGAGTACCAGGAGAATGGGAGTGTTGTAGGGTGAATGGGTAGATTTGAGAAAACCATTGTCTAGAAGAGGCCTAATTATAGATGTAAGCCCTCATAAGTATTTGGAAGCTATAGGATATTAGGGAGCACAAGGAAAGATTGAAGGATCTCTGAGATGAATTTAAAACAGGTATAGCATGGGTAGCATGGATGGGGTTGGTGGTATCACAGACTATGGGATCAGCAAGGGAAGAAGGCAGAGGAGGGGATGGGTTTGTAGTGAACTGTGGTGGTGTTAGGAGGATGAGAACTGTGGGTACTGAAAATGTAAAGGAGAAGTTAAGTTTTTGGAGGAGATCCCTCCCTAATGGGGTATGAGACATGTTGCAATTACCAGAAAGCTATGGGTAAAAAAGAGTGTTTGGGACCTGCATAGAACGGGCTGTTTGAAGAGGCTGTGTAGGTTGGCCACCAACATCCACTAGAGACACTGAGGATTTAATATAACAGCCTGAAAACTCAGGAAGAACACTATATGAACCCCCATATCTATAAGTACAGAAAATGTCTTACTTGAGACCTCTAGTGAGACTCAGGCCTCTGAGAAGTACACCTTAATAGGGGTGTGGGCCCTGAGCCCTGTCAGTCTTCAGTAGCAAGTCTAAATAAATTACCCAGGAATGAATCCAGTGGTGAAGACATCTCCTTTGAGGGCAAGGAATTAGAGGATTACTTACCCACTCTCTAGCAACTAGGGCAGTCACTCTTCCAATGGCCCTTGAGATTGCAGAGGAGGCAGGGCCTCAGAGGAACTAACTCATGGGTTGGGGCACTCTCTAGTCCAGTTCCCTGCTTGTCATACTTGAAGCATGGCCCAGGAGGGACTCAGGCAGCTCTTCCTTGTTTTGGTTTACCAGTCTTGGGAGCCCCAAGTACCACTGCTAAAAGATCAGACTGGTATTTTGCAAATTTCTTTTTTGTGCCTCTTTTTCCTCATTCTGAATTTTACCTCTATTGTTGAAAACATGAAAAGCCATATTAAGAAGGTCTCTATGTGGTGACTGAGGGCCAAGTTTAACCTTTTGTAGTTTCACATGAATGTCATGGGCATATTGAAAAATAAAATAAGAATTAATAACAATTACTTTATGAGATTCTGGGTTTACATTAGTAAACTTAATTAGAATGTCCCTAACATTTGTTAGGAACATAGCAGGGTTTTTATTAGCCTCTTGGACCTGTTTTTAAAGTTTGTTATACTTAGATTCCTTGTGAACTATTTTATTAAGGCCCACAATTATACATTCAATCATCTTATTTATTTTATAAGGACCTCTTCCACTTTGGTAATCCCAATTAGGGTCCTGTCTAGGCACTACAGCAGGCCCAGGGTCATTCTCAGCAGTATTTGCTTTATGTCTATGATTGGCTTCCTCTCAAGCTGCTTGCTATAGCTGATCCCACTCTTTTGAACTGAGAGTTGTTTTTAGAATCACAAAAACATCCTTAGAATATAAATCATAACAATTAGTTAAAAATTTAAATTCTCTAATATAATTTTGTGGGTCAACAGAAAAGGAACCTAACTTATGTTTGAGCTGAGATATGTTGGGAAAGGAAAAAGTAACATGAATATGAACTAGTCACAGGACCAGCCTATTCCATAAGGGAGAATAGAGGTTGAGGCTGAGAAGGATATAGAAAAGGGGGTGTAGCTGGCCACCAAGCAGCTAATCACCCAGCATCTGTGGGCTGGGTTACCATTAAATAACTGCTCATCACCATGTGACAGGGAAGCACAAGATTGTGACTGGTTACCATGAGACCCACAGCAGTATGATTGCTGCTGAACACATGATGATGAGGGACCACCAGATGTCACCTGTCCACCATGAGAGCTGCAGCAAGATGGGTGCTGAAGACTTCATGGCATGGGACTGCAAGATGGTGGTTGAAGATAGGTGATATGAAAGGCTTTGAAGCACACAAGACCAAGTGTGGTGAGCCTGTGGGGAAAATGGCGATGCAGGGGTAGAGAGGATAAAAGAAGTGGGGTTGTCTGACAGGATAGATAGCTCAGGTTGAGGGGATTGAGGAACCTGGGATTGAGGAGTCTGCATTTGAGGAGAGAAAGTAAAAGAAGAGTTAGATACTTTTGGGGGTGAGAAAAGGGAGGAGGATGAAACAGGAGGCTCAAAGACCTCTGTTTGTGAAGGCTGAGAGGTCTGGGCTTTGGGATATGGTGGAAGAGCAGTAAAAACAGGAGGCACATCATCTAAGGGGTCTGGTGGGGAGGAAGGAGAGATCCTGGTGGAGTGAGTGAGCCAGAAATACTTGGGCTTCCACACACAACTGAATGAAAGAACATGTCCTCAAAGTGAAAAAGGCCTGAACATAAGGGATTTTTGCCAATTTGCCATTGTTGTAACAAAAGCTATATAAATTTTTAAGGATAGAAGGGCCAAATGTCCACCCTTTAGGCCATGGGCTGCTATTAAGCTGGTAGGCTGGCCAAGCCACCAGGCAGTAAAAGATCAGGTTTTGCTTTGTTTTGTTTTGTTTTTGTAACCTTCTTGAGGCCAAGAGCATCAAGGTTATAAACTGGGCAGTGTGTTTTTTAGGGGACAGGAAATAGTATTCCCCACAGTGACCAAACTGAAGGTGAGCCAAGAGAATAACTTTGTCTTGGGATATAAGGGTTTTTGCCCCTCTTCCCACCCAAGGAACATGACAGCTGCCCTGGGCCACACTTATCAAAAGAAGTTGTCACCTGTTTTGAAAGTGTGAAAAGGAAGGACTCAACACCCATTCTCATTGGCCATCACTAAGAATGTGGGGTTTGATCCCTGAGAACAAGAGGGTAACAGATCTCCCTCAGGCTGTCTTGCACAAGGAACATGAGAACTGTTATCTTTGTCCAGGGATGGCAATGGATCGGTTATCTGATGTAAGCTTATGACTTTCTAAGGCTGAAAACAATTCTGCCTCAGTTATCCAAGGAGCATGAGAGGTGTTATCCACTGAGAAATCAAAACAGAAAACCTCAGAACAGTGGCTCCCTTGTGACAAAGGGGTGGGTCGGTGTTGGTTGCAGGCTAGAAACAGCAAATAAGCAGATCCCAGAGGAAGTAAAAGTGGCTCATAGGCAAGGACTCTCAAGACTGACAGAAACCTCCCAGAAGCCAACACACTGCCAATTTCCAGGTTTGAGCACCAAAATGTTAGAGTTTCTGGAACAATAGAGAAGCAGAAGAAAAGATAAAGTGAAAGTGGCCATTTATTTGAAGATGTAGAGAGGAGAGGAGCCCACAACCCACAGGGGTTTGGCTTTTTCCTTCTGACCAGATACAGAGGGGTCAGAGGGTTATATGACCTCTGTTCAGAAGTGATGCATGGGGTGGGTATTGATGACATATGAGGAACTGATTGTAATTTTCTTCAGGCACAAATGAAAGAGAAAGTAACAATCTGGGCTGAAGGGAAAGAAGAGAGTGACTGTCAGTGTAAACGCTCCCGCTTTGGCCTTCCACCATGTTAGAACACTGCCGTAATTGTACAATAATTTATACTAAGGAAAAAAACCTTCTAACATTTACTGCTAAAATTTTAAAAGGTAATAAGAATGATTCTGGTAAAATTGAGAATGCTCTCATTCATCAACGTGTTCAATCTATATGATGATAATTTATTCTAGACAACTTGAAAAACTATTTTCCAGGAAAAGTTAAAAAGTACATGCAGGCAGATACCAAGATTATCAGTAGAGAGATGGAAGCTGCTGTTGTTCAGTAAAATATTGGGGACACACACAAAGACACAAAGAGGGAGACAGCACATGGGGCCCGTGATGTGAGCAGGCTGAATGGGAGACAGTTTGGGATGTGGGAGTCTGCACAGCAAGGCCTCTCAAGACCCCTGTGGAGAAGGTCTCACAGGTTCCCACAAAGTTTGGAAGGCATAAGAGGACACAGCCTTTGGTGCTCCAGTCTACCTGACTGACAGAGAACCATCAGCTGGGATGAACACTGTGGGTTCTCTGTCCATAGAGACCTCCAGCCTGAGGTTCCTTTTCCAGCACCCTGATGTTAGCACATTCCCGTAAGCCTCTTGGTTTCCCTTTCTCTGTGTCACAACCACTGTTCTCTTGGAAAGAACCTCACTATGGAGGAGGGGATCACCTCCCTGGTGATAAAAGGCTTTTGGGTCCTCTCCTTCTGAGGAGTGTGGGGGGCGCTGCCCATCTCACAGTGATGACCATGCTGAGGCCACTGCAGGTGGTGCCTGGCAAGGGCCCCAACCCAGCACTGCTGCACTGAGGCAGAAGAGAGAGCACTTCTGAGACACTGCAAACCCCATGCTGCCCAATCCAGACCGAAATCCTGGAAATCATGACCGCTGCACCTGCCACGGGCCCTGAACTCCAGTTTCCTTCCTTTTCATCATATTTCCGTCCTGCCTCAAATTCAGCACTCACAGAACATGCTCCATTGTCTCCTACTGAGAGAGGAGGGGAACCTCCCTCCCCATCCCATGTAGCTCTTCATCTGGGGCCTGCGGGGACTCCTTCTTATATTCTCCTTGGTATCTTTCTAAACACCAGTGGCTCTGAGTTTTAACTGGTTTCTGGTTCACCCAAGTTGTAATTCAGTGACTTCTTATGGTTCTTCTGTTTTCTCAGACAGCTGTGTATTTGTTGGTTTGCAGAAATCTTCTAGCATATGCACACTTTTTGTTATTTGAGTAATACACTATGTAAATAATTTAATGAGAAAAATAAAAGAGAGATTGCTGGAAATAGCATCACAGGTAGTTGCTGAGGGGAAAGTGGATCTCAGAAATAGAAGTGCAACAAGGCCTAAGAGGATAATTGAAAATGATCAAGTGCAACTTATGCATGTGCCAATTCCCCAACATGAATGTAATTGTTGCATGCCACATGCATGTATGTGTGAGGCTTGTTTTAAGTATTCAAGACTAGATTAACTGTGTTGCCTGCCTGTGGTTTGGCATTTTCAAACTCCCATCATAAAAAATTCTCTAAAATAAATTTTCATGCACATGCTAAATACTCTCTGATAGAGTCATTTTCATTGGCATAAACTGAATGATTGAAGAATCATCTCTCCCTTATAAGAGAAATAATCCTTGATTATATGCAGCTTATTAGGTAATAGGAATTATGTTAATATTTTACATGTTTTCATGCATGTAGTTTTTGTGGTAATATCTGCAAGAAAATGTATTATTTCTTTTAATCATAAATGAGAAAACTGTAAAAAGTTTAAATACAAGTACTTTGCTCAGTGTTCCATAACTCTTCCCAGTGATGTCTGAATTCGATCCTAAATTGTGGGTCACGGAGGTCCTACTTTTAAGTTTGTTATGCATCCAAAAATGATGTTTTTTATTGTCAATTTTTAAATTCACCTTCCACAACTAACTTTAGAAATTATTAATGATTTTTATTAAGTCAATGGTAGAAATAGGAAAATATTAAAAGCCTTCCAGGAATGGTTTCTGCTGGATTTGTTGATGCATGCCATTCCAGTAAATACTAGTAACAGATTTGTGACTTGAATTATTACTAAGGTAAAGTGATACAAAGAAAGAAAAACTAAAAAAGATGAACCAAGTGAGGTAGGAGCAAAGAAACAGTGGAACAGCCCGAGAGCAGACTGGATGGGATAAGTTTGAATTGCCCTGATGTGGAGGTGCCCTCACATTTTAAAAGTGCTCTGGATGCTACTGTAGTGTAAATTGTGAAGTTATGAATAAAAGGTAGCTGTGAAGTGATAGGATAGAATAGGAGTTAGAGGATGATTGAATTTCTATTTACACATAGAGTACAAAAAGCTATAATGAACCTTTATCCATCTTGTATTTAAAAGTCCCATTAATCTAGATAATCACAATTTCTATGAGATTCAGGTCTGAGTTCACATTCATTCAAAAACTAAATTCCAATACAAAATGCTTCCAAGAAACCCAAGAGAAAACCATGAAATTTTTCACTGGAAGCAAGATTGAGAAAGAAGTAATCATTATCAGAATGCTGAGTTTATCAGGTACTTAAATATTTAATGGGATCAATGATGATATAATAGAGAATTGAATGAATCAAGGAAGAAATCATGGAACTATATGTGATAGACTTCAGTAAAAATAAAGATTCTGGAAAGTACTATGAAATGCTAGAAGACAGTCTTCAAATAAAGGAAAAATTCAATTGAAAATGTCAAACAATACTTCAAATGAATCAGAAGATAGAATATAAAAGTAAACGGCAAACTTGATGTTTTGGACAAGTGACACAGATGGTAAAGCATGAGAAGTAACATGAAGCTCCTTGACATGTACAGAAAGGGGAGGCTTTAGCATGGCTCATGGGAAAACACATAGCATCTGGTATTGCTCATGAAATTTTGAATTGGTAAACTCACAGCATTTCTGGTTTAAAACCATACAACATGAGAGTCTTAGTTATGCTGATATACTAGATACATGTTAATCTTACAGGTTTTATTAAAAGAAGAGTATTGTATATGAAACTTTAAAGTGAATAAAGAAAGGAGCAGTAATTGTTAAGGAAAGATGGGACTATGTTAACTATGTATAGACAAATATTCATTACTACTGATCTAGAAAAACATGCAGAAGACTGTCAACAATGTATATAATATTTCTCTAATAATTATTTTCCACACTGTTGTCTACATTATTATATATCACTTCATATAACTTAATTCCACTTCAATATATACAGAGTCCAAAACTGAGAACTGCTGTGTTATTTTTTAGCTGTATATATCTTTGTAAATTCAATTAAATGAAAGAGATTTGTGAAAGAAAATAACATTTGAGAAATGAAACTATTTTTCATTTAAAAATTCTCTAAAATGCAACATGCAAAAATATTATATTGATATAGATTTTAAAATCATGATTTTTTTCTCATTTTGCACACATTTATCCAGAAAAAACAGCTTTTTTAGATCATAGATGTAACCATTAATTCATGGCTCCAATATGCAATATAATTTGTTTGAACTTGTATTTCAAAACGTGCAAGATCATGTTTGTTAAGGAAAGGGGATCTGGAGAGGGGAAAAGAAAGAAGGTGCAATATTTTTTTCAGAATGGGACCAAAGAATTTCCTAGAAGAAATATCCAAAGACAAGTGGGCAAGTGGAAATGCCTAGCAACACTGCTATTTTAATTGCCTGGAGCCCCTTCTCTTCTGCATGATTCTAACAACAGTGTTTTTTTACCTCTTTGTTTCAGCACGGGGATTCAGCATGGGGATTCAGCATGGGGACCACAATTGTGTAAAATACAGAAGCCAGCTGATCCTTTCAAGGAGTAGGACTCTTTGGGTTTCCACTAAGTAAAGATCATGGTGCTGTAAAAGATGGTGACTCCCAGGAGATGAGAGACACAGGTAGAGAAGGCTTTTTTCTTTCCTGCAGTGGAATTAATTTTCAAGATAGTGAAGAGAATGGATGCATAGGATCCAGTTATGGTGAAAGCAGGCAACAATACATTGAATCCACTACAAATGAATATAATGATTTCAACCTCATAAGTGTCACCACAAGACAGGGCTAAAATTGGGAACACATCACAGAAAAAATGATGGATGATATTAGAGTTGCAGAAATATAGTCTACTTATGCAAACAGCAAAAAAAGTGGAATACTCAAAACCAGTAACATAGGAACCAGCGAGCAGCGAGCAGCAAGAGATGCATCATCTTGTGGACATAATGATTGGATAGTATAGTGGGCTGCAGATAGCTACATAGTGGTCATAGGCCATGGAGGAGAGAAGAAAACATTCAGTAGCAGCAAAGTCTATAAAAACTATAGCTGAGTGAAGCATCCCAAGAATGAGATGCTCTTGACAGAAGTCAATAAATTCTGTAAGGTTTTAGATGTGATGACACTTGAATAGCTGAGGTTGAGCAATGAAAGGTGAGTGAAAAAAAAGTACATGGATGTATGAAGCTGGGGATCCAGACAAATGATCAGTGTCATCCCTGTGTTCCCCAGCACCATGTCCAGGTAGAGGAGGAGGAAGAGCAGGGAGAGGACCAGCTGTGTCTCTTCAGAATCTGCTAGCTCCATCAGAATGAAGTAAGGTACATTGGTGGCTTTCCATGTACCCATAGTGTTCTGCTGCATTTATCTATGGAGTCATCAATCTAAAAAAATCATCCTGTTTCCAAAAACATTTTAGTTTTTATCAGTAAGTATATTTCGTAATAAGTGTACTTAGAAATTGATGAAACTATTATGAAAAACAGTGAAAAAACAGAACTGCATGTATAAATATGGTATAAGGTGACATTCATTTTTGATACATTGAAGAATTATGTGCTGTTTTTAACATAAAACTGATACTACTCTAAACTCTCTTCAAAATATTAACATGTTCAATTCTCAGGAAAATACTATGCCGTAAAGACTCTTGTACACACAGTTTACTCCAGAACAAGGGCACAGAAATTACTTCTATTAAAGAGCAGTCACATGTTGACTCTGATTCTACACAGACATTTTGACTCCAGAGAACAGAATTACACTGTTTTATTCTTGATCAGAGCTTGTTTTAGCAACCCCGAATAAGAGTATTATAATTGGCTGTGCTAAAATTTTTATTGTATTATTCATTGTTATTTTATTCCTAATGACTTCTTAGACTCATTAAGTAATTTCTTTCTGGAAATTTAGGCAAGTCACCTTCATATTATATTCTTAAATAAATGCTAATAGAGAAAAAAACGACACAGTTTCACTGTGTAGCCCAGACTGGTTTGAAATCATTTTGTAACCCAGGATAACCTTGAACATATATCAGTCTTCCTGCTCATAAAAAATTATATTTTGTCAAAAAAGTTTCTTTCAGAGTATGTATATCATTTGAATGCTTTGAGTTAATCAACTCTATATTTCATTTTTTGCAAATCTTATCATTACTTCTGGTGGGACACCAATGCTAAGTGTGTACATAATTTTTAATAAAATCTCTCATTTTATGTAGCATAATCACCTCCAGTTTTCAGAAAGATACTTCTGTGGGCCAAAATTGTTTGAAAAACACTTTTCCAGTTTTACACATTTAGAAATCTGTGAGTCACAAAATATTCTCAGAAAATCAATATGAAAAACATAGAGTTGAATTGAAAATTACTGTAAACTGCTCATTTTTCTAGAGATATTTTAAAGTTTTTCTGAATTCAGTTTTTTATTCTGAGGAAAGCTATACTGACTCGAAATTTTGTTCAAATCTTGATGAAATGAAAGCTTCACCAGGAAGTTTCCTCTGAAAAGAATCTGACACAGAACTCTGAAGGGAAACAGACCTTTGTACATGGTTACTCTGAGTCTGGTGATTCCAAGGTCCTCATATAATGCAAGTTCAGATCACTGCAGTGTTTGGTCATCCTCGGGGAATGACTTCTAAGGATGGTTTCTTGGCCAGATTTCAAGTCAGAATTTCAAGGATTTAATGAACATAAGATTTTGTTTTTTCCCTTTGAAGTCTACATTTAGAGCATAAACACTTTACTTTCTCTTGTAATACTGGAAGTTTTTCCTGACCTTCATTTATTTACTTTTTAAATTCACATATAGTTACATAAAATTTTTGAGAATAATGTGATTTGCTAGTATTTCTTTTTTAGCTACCTGAGTCATACTTAACCACTGACACCATGAAAGATGGAAAAATAAACTTTCATTTAGAAATGTTTAATACTTAAGTGTATGACCTGGCCATAGACATAATGCACACACTTAGAAAAATAGAAAGCACTGAAATTTGAAGAGGAAAATAAAGCAAGGAAAATGAAATTATATAATAATAATTTCCTCTGGTATATTATCTTTTGTGAAGAAAAAAATTATTTGTAGTGTACTTTTAGGCTTGCATTTTTATTATAGTACCATGTGTTCAGTGTCTACTTAATACATTAAATTATTTTATGGAAAACATTTGTATGAATGAATTATGCATAATTTGTAAGATGGATTCTCATCCATACGTCACACTGGAATTACTGATAACAGGTTAGGTGAACTCTGTACTCTGTGGGAGAAGGAAGACTGGTAATGAGAGCAAATGATAGGAAAAATGAGCACTGAGTTACTCATGAAAAAGTGGGCAAATCCAAAATATTTGACCAACAGAGTAAATATGAAACACTAATAATTTCAGGTTACAGCCATTAATATTATATTTTGTTGAGTGAATCCATTCCTGAATATTTTATTGCACTGGTAAAACTGCTTCCTAATACAATTTCCCTGCCCTTCATTTTCCACCATCTGACAAGTTATTTGTTCCTTTACCAAATTCATTTTGTCTATATAAGTTTCCACTTTTATTTTTGAAGATATAGGCACTAATGTCAAATATACTGTCTTCTATTATCATCTGTATAAAACAATGAATGCTGTACTTTTTAAAAATGATTTCTGGGGCCAGGCATTTAGCTCAGCGGCATAAGCGCCTCCCTGGCAAGTGCAAGGTCCTGAGTTCGATCCCCGGTAAAAATGATTTCTGCTTTAATAAACTATACTAGTGGCATTGTTATCTATCCATTAATTATTAGGAAGCAAAACTAGGCTGTCATATTTTGCTGTGTTGCATTATTGGCTTTTAAAAAATCATACTTATACTACATAACACACTGAACCGGCACCAGGAAAGAGGGCATGATATCTTAAAATATTGCAGAGAAATAACTTCTACTACATGCAGTATGTAGTGATATCAAGAAGTAAGTGACTGGGCAAAAGAAAACTGTTTAAATGTTTCCTATGGCCAACAGATTAAAATCTGTTTATTTAACAGTATGGTATAACTTTTTCCTTCCATGTTTAATAAAATAATATAGTTCAAATTTTATCAACATTTAAGAATTTCTTCAATGTAAATATTTCTACAAAATCATAGATTCTATTGGTAGGTTTTTCAACAAAAAGCAATAGCATAATTTTCTAACACACATACATAAAAATGAATGCAAGAAAAAACCCCACATTTTAGAAATGTGAAAAGAGTGAAAAGAGAAATGTGAAAATGTGAAAAGAGAAAAAAGCCAATAAATACATGAAATTATTAAGACTTATGTGATGAGACATGACACCAAAGAATGTTAAAAATTAAACATTTGTTAAATTCTTAATTGTAATTCAAAAAAACCCCAAGAATACCTATAAATATAGAGCTTACAAATCAGAGATATAAAAAGAGCAATAGATGATAATCTCATGTAATGTGGATGTTGGATAATGCATGATTTTTTTCACTCATTTGGAAATATAAACAACATAGTACATTCTAAAATATTTGAATGAATTCTTTAAAAGTTAGTAATTACTCAAACATTAATATGTCCTAATTCTTAAAATAAATATGTTGCATTTTTCTTCAGATATCCAAATGATCAAATATAATTTTATAAACACTAAAGTAAATTTCAATAGATAAATCATTTATAGAATCACATCCTTGGATTAAAATAATCAATGTAATAATTTTAGGTCAGTTGAAATAAGTTTCTGTGGAAAACTGAAATGTATTTCATTTTTAAAAAACCTTTAAAATACCAAAGAGAAAATTCAAAATATGCCCATAGAATGTATTGTTACAATGTCAAAAAAAAAAAAAAGATTTTTATCTCTTCTTGACTTAAATTTGTGGAATATCACAGATTCTAAATTCATTGTCAATTCTTTCATCTCTAACATTTCCATTAATTTTTTTAAATGGCACAAATATGAAAGTCATTAATTTGTTTTTAAACCACACCACAAACCTGAAGACATCAGGAGAAAGGCAAAGAAGCAGCTGGCCGAGGTTCCCTGTCATCTCACAGAAGGAGAGGCTTCAGCATGGCTCACGGGGACGCACCTGACAGGTGTCACTGCACAGAGACAGGTGTCACTTCACTGGTAAATTCACAGTATTTCTGGTTCAAAGTGCTCTCCAATGGCAAGAGCAACATTGCTCATACACAGAGAATGTGTTAACACATTGCAAGTCACAATTATACAGATTACGAGGTATCAGCTTTAAAGAAATAAAGCAGCACATATGATACAAGAAATGATAGAAATTATATTAAATACACAGAGATGTAATTCCCGGTGATTAACACTGGGGCTGATCTCCAATGCCTTGTGTCACACGAACTCGAAGTGGGGGCCGATGGCCACTCTGTGTATTATAGGGGTTTTCTGTCTCAGGTACGTGAAGAGAAGAAAGGGGCCTTAGAGATAGTGGAGAGAGAGATAGTTTGGGAAAAGTATTTGTTACACTCCAGGGAGGAGCACAAGGGGGCGCGGGGAGGCTCGGGAGCAGCAGGGACCATGACCTAGGGCCTGGGCTGTCACCACGCGCTCTCTCTGCAGGGTCTGCAGCTCAGCTCAGGTGCAAAGAGCTTCCTATGCTGCATTTCAGTGCTCACTGCCGCAGGCGACCTGCATTCATAACCACATGACCACTCATCCAGACGAAGACTACAGAACTGACAGTAGTACAAGACTTTGCTTTTCTCTATTAATTTTCATTTTCCGAATTCTCTTCTACATCAAGACATATGTCTTTCCTATAACTAATTTCTAATATTTAGCTTTATTCTGAATCCAAAAATGGAAACTGCCAGCTTTATTTAATTTTTTCTCAGTTAGTGTTATGCTTAGATATTTAAAAATTCACAAAACATGAAGGAATGCTATTCAAAATATGAACTAGATATTAAATATTTTAGGAAAGCAAGACATACGATGGTAGCAACCAGTATCCATTTTGGTTGGATACTAAAGTTGGATACTTCAGTTGCCCTGAAGAGTGTACATCCATCTTCTGATCAGACAGACATGGAATTACTACATATCTGGTGTAGTTAGCAATACACACTGTTAAGATTTTAGTAAATTAATGTGGGTTATTTGCCCAAAAGTAGGCAGATCTAGAATCTAAATGCAGGAATGTTCATTTTTAAATGCATATAAAGCTGAAAAAATTGTTACTATTAGTCTCTATCATATAAATAGGATGACATGAAAATGGAGGACATTTTCATAACATTTTCTAAAAGTACAGTATACATGAATGTTGTACAATATAGTTTTCAATATAACAAATAAGATTTCTTCTTTGCACAGTAGTTGCCCTTGAAGCCACATGTATTCACTCACATATTTAATGCACATTTTATGATTGCCACATGCAATATCTAAAACTACGTACCTTAAAATGTTCAATACTATGTTTTTTTAAGTACAGAACAGCTAGAGAAGAAAACAATAGCAACAACAACAAAAACATGTTTTTCAAAAACAGAAGAAAGAATTTCTAATTTAAAAAGGAAGATCAAATGTAAATACTTAACGTACTTGTTTTAATTGGTTGCAATCTTCTCTCTTCTGCAGGACTCTAATGACAGCATTTTTCACCTCTTTGTTTCTAACACTATAAATGAGTGGATTCAGCATTGGGGTCACAATCGTGTAAAACACAGAAGCCACCTGATCCTTTCCCAAGGAGTAGGACTCTTTGGGTTTTAAATAAGTAAAGATCAGAGTGCTGTAAAAGATGGTGACTCCCAGGAGGTGAGAGGCACAGGTAGACAAGGCTTTTTTCTTTCCTGAAGTGGAATTAATTTTGAGAATAGTGGAGAGGATGGACACATAGGATCCAGATATGGTGATGAGGGATATTATTAGGGTGGAACCAGCAAAAATGAATATAATGATTTCAACCTCATAAGTGTCACTGCAACACAGGGCTAAAACTGGGGATGTGTCACAGAAAAAGTGATGAATTACATTAGACTTGCAGAAATGCAATCTGCTTAGACAAACTGCATTCACAGTGGATTCCACTAAAGAAATTGTATAAGAACCAGCAAGCAGGGCACTGCACAGTCTTGCAGACATAATTACTGGATAGTGCAGAGGGCTGCAGATAGCTACATAGCGGTCATAGGCCATGGAGGAGAGAAGAAAACATTCACTGCTACCCAAGAGGACAAAAAAGAACATTTGAGTGAAGCATTCTGGGAATGAGATTTTCTTGGCAGAAGTCAGTAAGTTCTGTAAGGTTTTAGGGGTGATGACATTTGAATAACTGAGGTCCAGCAATGAGAGGTGAGTGAGAAAAAAGTACATGGGGGTGTGAAGCTGGGGATCCAGGCGAATGATCAGGATCATCCCTGTGTTCCCCAGCACCGTGACCAGGTAGATGAGGAGGAAGAGCAGGAAGAGGACCAGCTGAGTCTGTTTAGAGTCTGCCAGCCCCAGGAGGATGAAGTCAGACAGGTCGGTGGAGTTCCATCTACCCATGGTGTAATGCTTCAAACTATTGAGAAATAAAAGTTGAAATTTACTTAAGTGGCTAAAAACAAGACTTTTTGTATGAATACTCTAATGTTTGTTATGGTTAGCTTACTGTTCCTAGGAATACAAAAAATGTTATTGAATATGAGCTAAAAAATTTAAGAGGGATATTGGTATATATTGACTTTTTCTTCTGATATAACAAAAGTTATATCCTTTGGAATTCAGTGGAATATGACACCACCCTAAATGCTTCCGTTATTAACACATTTAATTCACATATAATTTTATGACATAGTACATATTAACACATTTAATTCACATATAATTTTTATGACACAGTATATATTATCCACAGAATTTTAGATCATAAAAAGGGCACAGAAAAGAACTTTTGTGAAATCAGAGCCATTATTTCTTATCACTAGAATCCTATCAAAATACATCCCCCCAAGAGTTAGCAAACAAATCTGTATTCCTGACTATAACTTCTGGCAAACCTGAGAAATGATACATAATATACTTTAGTGAAAGTAATTCTTGACTGTTTTTATGCTCATTTAGTTCCCAGTGCTATTTGACATTAATTACAAACCAATTTCACTTTTTAGGAAATTTATGTTCTCCTAAGCACATAAGGAGAACACACATAATATAGAATCCCTGAAAATAACCTAGTTGAGAGGGAAAATAACTTTCTAAACATGAAGTTACTTTTAGACATGCGTTGCCATCCACATTCCTGTGGCAGACTGTTCATGCCCTTGGCCTCTGGAAGTTACTGTTCTTTAAAGAAAAAAGAATAAGTTAAACTTTAAATTTACATTTTACACTGGTGTTTACAGTTATATTATCTTTAATTCCTGCTTTGAATATATAACTTATTTTGATAAGTATTAAATGCATATATTTATATTCCTCTGGAAAAAATGTCCATTTTAATTTGTCTTTTTTAATACAGTCCTATTTTAAATGATACTTACTCAAATGAAAGTTGGTGAAAAAATTGCTTCCAATATCATCTGTCTAAAAATTTGAAAATGTTGCATTTTTTTTTTTCTGGAAGAAAATACAACAGGATAAGGAATTGAGATATTTTTGTTATATATCATTTCCTTTATGCAAGTTACATTTATATGTTTTGATATGTCAGTGATATATTTTTGTAAATTCTTCTTTTTTAAATTCTGAGATAAATTAAATCACCCTAAAAGATTTGTTTCAGTCTTGAGCAAATAGATAGTTTCCTAGTAAGTCTTGCCTAAAAATTGCACCAGGGAGCAACTGTGAATTTAACAAGAGCAATGTGTCCCTTGCTCACTAAACAGGTAATTCCAGGGTGCCCCATATAATGAGCATCCAGGGTAGTGCAGCAATGCTCCTCCTCTGGGCCCAATATTGAAGAATGAATACCTGGCACGACTCCAAGGATAAACATTCTCAGAGTAAATTAATGTATGTTTCCCCTTTTTCCCTAGAAGTTTCCAAAAAGAAGAGTGTAGAAACATTGTTTCATGGTACTCTAAATTGGACTTAATATTTAATTAATTACTTTTCCATTTTTCACATAATTACTTAATCTGCAGAGAACAATGCATACATTCAATAGTGGTCTGTCAGGATTGTTTTAGGTTTTGTTTTTCTGGTTTTTTTTTCTGTTGTTGTTTTGAAAAGTGAGTGTAGTGAAATTTCTAGACATATCTATTTTATGACTGACATCATCCTGGGTGGAATGAAAATTTTCATCAGGAAATATTTTGTAAGTAAAAGCATGATTCTATTGCTACAGTGATGAGCGAGGACCTTCAAATAATCCAAATTATAAAAGAGAAATGTACTGCCAGATATCAGATATGCTGAGTTTGCATTCCCTAAAACTGAAGATTTTCCAGTACAATGGAAATTAAGAGTAGGAACTACTTATTGAGAGAAAGATAGCTTCTTTCTAAGAGAGACAAAAGGCATCCTGAATCAGTGGCTAGGGACCCACTTTCTCAAGAGAGTTTTTTAGAGCAAACCATCAGTTCAGGGAGGTGTAAGGAATGGCATACTTCAGAGACCACCACGATTGTATAAAGGGAACCTGGCATGAAACTTGTGCTGCATGGGTGCAGGCAGGCAGAGTGCAAAAAGTCCATTTGTAGAGAACAAAGACAAGCGGATTTCATTGTAGGGCTTGAAAGGCAAAAGACATTAGATGGGAAGTTCTTAATTAATGTCAGTGGCCAAAGTTTTCTAAATTTCTGTTGCTACAGTGGGCAAAGTTCGTGGGGATGTCCCATGTAAATGTATACATGTATTCTGATGCTTGACGACTTTTGTACTCTGTGTTCTCTGACATCTTGTCATGTGCTTGCTGAGGGGAACTCTTGCTCTGCATTGCAATTTTTCTGAGAACAATTGTGATTGATAAAAAGCAGTTTGAGTGCTGGGAAACTTTTGCCCAAATCAAGCCTGATATTCCTGTGGTATATTTTAAATTATAAACAAAAAGGAAAATAAGACAAAGTGTAGGATGTCATTTCTCACAACTGCTACTTTTGTGAGCAAGGGGCTTAGTGGCTAACAGAATGGGAAGGAAACCTTAGGGAACTGTGTCATATCAGGGAGAGGAGAGGAGCAAAAATTGCCAGTTATTGATTGTTTAGTCTTGCTAAAACTGTAACAGGAGTCTGAAAGGAAAGGGCCTAAATAAACAAAGGACTATACCTAACAAGGGCCCTAGTAGGGGAAGCAGTCATGAGGCCCCCCTGGCGGGCTTGTAAGAGGGCTCCTGAGAGGGAGATCATCCCTCTATTATATTGGCAGGAAACAGGTGAGTGGAAGGGGAGTAAATCATGGTGAAGGTCTGCTAAGATTGTGGAGGCTGTTTCTGAAACCCGGTGGCAGAACAGTCCAGGTCAGATTTGAGAATGGCACATGTCAGTGCCCATCCAGGTAAAGGCAAAGAGAAGCTATGAGAAGGAAACGAGAGAATAGTAAAGAAATCATCCTTTAAAGCCAAGACTGACTAATGGGTAGTGGATAGGGAGAATGAAGGTTCAAGGATGTACGGGTTGGGCACCACAGAATGGATAGAAGGGCAGAAGTCCTGCACCAATCTGTATGTCCCATCTGTCTGTTGACTTGGGAGAAAGGGAGTGTTGTATGGAGAGTTGACAGGGCCCAGAAGACTGTGTTGGAGCAGATGAGAAATAACTGGTTTTACTCTCTAAAGAGACAGGGTATAGGGACAGGATATTGGCACTGGGAGGGATAGGAGTGATTTGGTTTCATGGGATGGTGAGAGGTATTTGATTGAGAGCTGGGGAATGAGAGGAGGTGTACCAGATCCTAGGGTTTACATTTGTGGTAGAAAAGAGGGTCTGAGGCAAGGTGGAAATGGAGAGAAGAGAGCAATGAGAAAAACAACACAAACATGGGGAATGGTGAGAAAGGCAGACAATGTGGTTAGGACATGTCTGAGCAGAGGACTGGGGCACATAGGGATGATCAGAAATTAGTGTGAGAAAAGGTCTTGATCTAAGGAACTCCAAGTTGGAGGAATTTTAAAAATCCTGGAAACTTTGTCTTTAATTCCCACAGCTGCAATTGAGGCCAAAAAGGTTGGTCCTTGGAAGCAAGTGGAGGGGCAGATAGGAGTCTATTTATAATGAAATGGACTTATCCTCCATTCTGAGAGTTGCATGGAGTTGTTATCTGATATGCATCAGGGACCTCTGAAGCCTTTGTGCAACTTAAACTCTCATTGACTAAGACAAAAAGGTCTGGAAAGGAACTGGTTGGAGGTCCCTGGGCCTTTAGGAAAAGTTAAAATTGATTCGAGCTGCAACAGTCATGTTTAAAAAAGGAAGTATTGGTAACAAGACCAATAATCAAGAGATCTATAATTTTTTTTTTCATTTTTGAGGAAGAATGGAAAGTCCAACTTTAAGTATCTGTGTTTCTAAAGCTCCCACGTAGAACCTATACTCACCATGGAGAAACAATGATTTATAAATCAGTAAAACCAGGTCTATCAGGTTTTACATGAGTATGAAAGAAGAGAGGCTGAATTGACAGAGTTATTGAGGTAACACTGATCTAATGGAAAATAAGTCACATGGTGAGCAGGCATGCAGAAATCAAAAGCCTTTCAGGTAGGTGATGATCTGGGAGTCTTGGTTGTCTACTGAGGTTACTGATAACTCTCTTGACTTCATTAGATCAGGTGTTATCATCAATCTCATTGCTTGGAGAGTATGCAGACCTGCATTTTTTGTTGTTATTTTGAGGCCTGGTCTCAAACTAATGCATCCTGGCATTAGTTTGTGTGTGTGTGTGTGTGTGTGTGTGTGTGCATGTGTGTTTCTATAACCTGGCTTTCTGGATGGCCCAGTCTTATCTAAATACTTACAATATTTTTACCCAATTTAGCTGTTTATAATAGTTCCCCTTCTGAAGGGATACTTTGAACTACCATGATAGGGCATGGCATGGTGAACATTCTGGCTTCTGCAGGCCATAGAGTATAGAGGATAGGCATTGTGAGTGGCAATTAGAGACACTCTCTAAAGGGTCTATCTAAAAGGCTCTCAGTAGAGGTGGGATATTTTGTCTTGGGTAGGTGTATAGCTTTATGTATGGAGGAGACAAGGCCAAATAGCAGTTACGTTGTCATGGGCCAAACAATAAAATTGACAAGACTCTTTTGGATATAATCAACAAATATTTCTATTAGTAAGGCCCAGGAATAGCCTTCCATGAAGATGATAAGAAATTCTAGGGAAAATCAGAATCTTATATGGCCATAAGCTATCACCTACTAAGTTAAGGAGTCACTGAGGTATTGGCTGGAGGATCAGGGATCCATAGAACCTCACTTATCCTTTACAGTAATAGCACAAGTACCTTCATGTACTGTTGTTAGAATATCTAATGCCATCTCATTCTGGAGCACAGCTTGTCTTATTAATTTTGTTTTTGTTCAGGTGAGAGACTAGTAGAGATTTCTTCTGTAGTTAATAACTGCTACTGTGGAAGGCACAAAGATGAGAAAAGTTTATCTCATTTACTTATACTTTTCTACTGGGTGCTTAAGTACAAGTTAAATTGAGACCTGTGTAATTAAAATTGAGCTCTTGCTGTCTATCAAGGGGAGGTGAGACTCTTCAGTCATTACCCTTGGAAGCATACACAGACCATCTCATCTCCTCTGCCAGTGTCACGACCAGAATGAGTCACAAATCTTGCTTGATGATGTCACTTGCTGAGAAAGGATAAGAGACATTTTTTCTTAGTGATCCTCCTTTTTGCACACTCACAATGTACATTTTTGATCTCTGTCCTCTCAGGCCCAGGACTCTCTACTCAGGAGTTTAGGTGACTCACCAAGGTAATAGGATCCTATAGAAAAGGGACTCTCATAGGCAGCTGCCCTAATGATGATTACTAGCTGCAAAGTAACCACAGTTTGTTTTAGGATTGTATTAAGGGGCAGATAAAGACTTGAATGAAACATAGGTGAGATCTTATAAAAATATGAATTTTTAAGTATATCAGTGTTCACTAGATGGCACACTTAACACTACTTATTCTGTCTTTTTTTTCTTTCTTTTAGTAGACCATGGCAAGTTAAAAAAAATATCAAATCAGAATAAATGCAGCATATGTATAAAAGGAATACAAAAGGGTGTCCACAAGAGTAAAACATCCCTTTAAAGAAATATCATAATAATTTAAACAAAAGGTAATAAATTTAAGGCATAAAGCAGTTTATAAAAGGCACAAGCTATGGAAAATGAGAATGATAATTACAATTATCTAATATAATTCAGCAACTGAGAAATAAAAGCAAACTCTTATCTCTTGTTAATTATTTTTATTTTGCAAAGTGCAAAAGTCAAAATTATTGTACTCTGGTCCCTGAGTGCCATTGCCTAGTGGGTAGACTGGACATGGCTGAGGCAGGAAAATTCCAAGTGTGGGACCAGGTCTCAGTAAAGAGGGGAGAGGCCCTGTGTTGTGGACATAGCTCAGAGCTGAGGCCCAGGTCAGTCCCCAGTACTGCAAAATGAAACAACACAGAACACAAAACAAGTGAAGAAAACTGCTAAAATACACACAGCCTCTCAGTTCCGTAATATAAATTCCAGAGATTTGCAGCCAAAACTGCACTCATGGTTAATAGTACTGTATTATACATGTGAAGTATTAATGGTGTGGGATTTATATGAAGCATAATGAATCAAGCTAAAAATCAAACATGGAGTCCTAAGAGAAGCTTCAATCGGAAAGAACCTTGGAAACCTGACAAGAATTAAGGGATCTAGGCAAAGCCACCCACTCCTCCTGTGAACCCTTGACAGGGGCCATGCAGAGGAAAAAAGCAGACAGCGATGGAGTGCTGATTCCGGGGCACAGGCAGGGGAAGGAGGGGAGAAAATCCTCCACGTGTCAGTGTGGTGGTGGAAATGTTTCAGAGCATTTATTTATTTAACTTTAAGTTTTGAAAGTTTGAGAGAGTTTCAAAAATATTGCATAGCATATAAAAAGTATGGAACTGGAAAGACATGGGAATTAGAACTAAATCACTGCAGTTTCCATATCTGCTTAATTGAAACAACGTGATAGATGAGGTGGGTACTCAATGATGTGAATGTAGTGAGTGCCATTAAATACCTAATTTTACACTGATTTATTTTTATTAGCTGATTTATTTATGTATTTATTTATTGAGCCATGGTTTCACTAAGCATTCCAGGCTGACCTCACACTAGCTGCTCAAGCTGATCTCAAAATTGTGCAGTCTTCCTGTTTCAGCCTAGTGAATGCTGGGATTACAGGACTGCACCACTACAATTGGTTTTAAATTATTACTTTAAAAACAAATACTGGAGATTTATGGAGCATGAATTTTATATGGACACATTTATTTAAATATGATGTAAATATGATTTCTCATGTTTGTTTTCTATGTGACATGCCATTTTTATTAAAATCGTAATGCTATATTTTGCTGATACTTATGCTCATTCTTCATAATTGACTGTCTATTACATATAATACAGCAAGTATTGTTTAAGTTACATTTGGGTAACTCTTAAATTCTATGGAATACTCAAAATATTTCATAATTGCAAATTATCCAATTTGATAAATATATCATTAACAGGTGATTCTACTAATTTTGAGAATTCTAGTAAACATTGATAGCAATACTCTGCTATTTCCAATATGAAAGAATGCTTGTTTTCAGTAATCAGTATTAAATCAGTTTTCAGCTAACTTTGTATACATTCACATTCTCTTGTGTATTTATTTTTACATCGAAAATCTAATTTTAAAAAATTGAATTCTTTGTACACCCTTCCTTTTCTGGAGAATACAGATCCTGATCCAAATGTGCTTTCTCCTCTTCTTGAGGTAAACATGGTCCCATTCTTTGTCCTTCACAGACAAGGTCTCATGCAAACTTATACAGTCATCAAAAAATATGGTCAAAATTCATACATATATAAAAGCCTCACATGGTGCACTACTAAATGCCTTATCACACAAATTTATTTGGTCTATTCTTCAGTTTTACACCTTCCATATTTATTCATTTGGTTGGAACTTATTCTTTGATATGAACTTCTCAGATATTTACAAATTGTTTTCCAAAATGTCTATTTTTATAACCACACCAATGTTGTGGAAATATTTTCACTTCTGTGTCCTCACTATCACTTTGGAATTATTAACATTTAAGTTTTTTGTTCCTAGCCAAACTTATCAAAAAATAAAAAAGGAAAGAAAAACAAATTCATGCAATAAGATATGAAAATGGTGAAATCACTACAGATCCTGTGGAAATACAGATCATCAATACCTACTTTGCAAAACTTTGCTCTCATAGGTTCAATAACACAGAATAAATGGACCAATTCCTAGAAACATGTGAATTACTAAAGTTGGGTCAAGAAGATATAAAACTTCTTAGATAACCCAATTTCTATTAATGAAATTGAAAATGTAATTAGAAGCTAACCAACAAAGGAATTCCAGGTTTTGATGGATTCACAGCTGAATTCTACAACAAATTTAGAGAAGACTTAATGTCAACACTCCTCAAACTCTTCAGCGAAAATGATTGTAAAACAATACATTGTAACTCATTCCTGGAACAAATATTACTCTGATAACAAAGCCAGAGTAAGACCCAACCAAAAAAGATAACTGCATGTCAATCTCCCTAATAAACATAGACGCAAAAGTCCTCAATCAAATACTAGCAAACAAAATGCAGTGAATCATCATGAAGATTATACACCATGACTGAATGGGATTCATCCCAGGAATGCAGGGAGGACTCAACATACACAAATCAATAAATGTTGTACACCATATCAACAGAACCAAAGGCAGGAATCACATGATCATCTCAATAGATCCAGAAAAAGCTTTTCATAAAGACCAACATTCATGCATGACAAAATTCCTTTGGAAAACTGGAATAGATGGTCTTTACCTCAATCTGATAAAAGCCATATGTGATAAACCAATAGTCAAAATTTTATTAAATGGAAAAAAACTGAAATCTTTCAACCTAAAATCAGGAATAAATCAAGACTGTCCATTATCAACTCTACTATTCATTATACTTCTGGAAACATTAGCTAGAGCAATTAGAAAACATAGAGAATTAAAAGGAATAAAGATAAGAAAGGAAGAAGCTAAACTATCTTTATTTGCTGCTTATATGATACTCTACATAGAAGATCCAAAAAATCCACTGAAACATTTCTAGATCTAATAAATGAATTTAGTAATATAGCTAGATACTAAACCAACACTCAAAAATCAAAAGCATTCCAGTACACAAACAACAAACCACTGCAAAAGAAATAAGGGAAATCACACCCTTCATGGTAGCACCATCCCCAAAATGAAATACATAGGAATCAATCTAACAAAGGAAGTAAAAGATCTATTTATTAAAATATCCAGTACTTTGAAAGAAGAAATAGAGGATTTCAGTAAAGATGTTGCTTGTTCATGAATAGGAAGAGTAAATATTGTGAAAATGATCATACTCTAAAAATTACTATACAGATTTACTACACTTCCAATCAAAATACCATTAATGTGTCTCACAGAAGTAGAGAAATAACTCCTAAAATTCATCTGGAACTATAAGAGACCTAGAAGAGAAAAGGTAATCCTGGGCAACAAAGACAAGGCAAGAAGCATCACAATCCCTGACTTGAAATTATACTACAAAGCTATTGTGATAAAATCAATGTGGTAGTGGCAAAAAATAGGTCTGAAAATCAATAGAATAGATGAGAAGATATAGTCATAAATATAAACACATTCAGCTAACTTATCTTTGACAAAGGGACCAAACATCTTCCCTGGAAAAAAGACAGTCTCTTTAATAAATGGTGCTGGGAAAAATGGGTTTCCAAACACCAAAACTAAAACTTATAGACCCATGTCTATCACTATGCACTAAACTAAAGTCAAAATGGATCAAAGATCTAACTATTAAAACAGAAACAATAAATCTGCTAGAAGTCAAAGTAGGTGAAAATCTTGAAGCCATAGGGATAGGCAGAGAGTTTGTGAATAGAAACTAAACTGCACAGGAAATACTTCACAGTATCAACGACTGGCAATTGATCTTATTAAAATTTTTTGAATGTCAAAAAAAGTCATCAACAAAGCGAAAACAAAACCCATAAATTGGGAAAAATCTTTGCCAATTCTCCCTCAGACAAAGGACTCCTATCTGGAACATATAAAGAATTAAAAAAAAAAAGAAGAATAAAACAAGATCCCCAAATTCAAAGACCCAATACAGAAATGGGCATCAGAGATGAATACGTACCTCCCAGGTGAAGAAATACAAATGCAAATAAATATATGAAAAAATGGTTAATGTCAGTGGTCATTTGAGAAAGGCAAATTAAAACAACACTGAGATTGCATCTCACTCCAGAAAGAATGGTTATCACCAAGAAATAAACCAGTAACAAATGCTGCAGGGGCAATGGAGAAAAAAGAACACATCTTCATTGTTGGTGGGAGTGTAGATTAGTGCAGCCACTGTGGAAATCAGTGTGGAGATTCCTCAAAAAACTAATATTAGAGGTTCTGCTCAACCCAGCTATTCTCCTATCTGGTATTTTCCCAGAAGAACTGAAAACACCAGACCAAAGCAATATATGAGAACCCATGTTTATAGCTGCCCAATTTGTAATGGCCAGATCTTGGAAACAATCCAAATGCCCATCAACCTCAGAGATTTTTCTTTGTTTAGTTTTGATGTCTTCTTTCTGAGTCACTTACCAATGGCACCATTACCTTTTCTGCTATATTTGACTTACTGCAGGCCAAAGCCAGTAAAATCAGTAGAACATGGACTAGAACCTCTGAATCATGAACAAATTACAGCATTTCAAGTTATTTACATCAGATTCTCACTCAATTATTGAAATTTTAAATATGAAAGAGAATTTACTCAATTGTACATCTGATAAATTATAACCTATTAATATAGTTACCTAATTTAGAAATGTGCTCATTTTGAATGTTATGATAGAATGCTACTGACTTTATATATACTTACATTAGTCTTTTATCCAATTTACATAAAATTATATTTATAAAATGATAATCTTTGTGTGAAGTTTTCTGTTTTAATGAACTCTAGTCCTATCCAGTTAAATCAGTTTTCTGATGTAAGTGATATCTGCCATGTGTAGTTATTTTTTAATTTATGTTTTTGTCAGCAAAATATTCTATAATTTTGAAAAAATAATTCAAATTTTTCTGATATAATACCAAATATCTTATTTTTTAATTTGAATTTTTTTGAGCTACATTATGTTAATTCATTTAGCTGTTAAATCATTGTCCCATTTGGCTGAATGCATAAACTTAGCAGGAGTTTGTAAATTATTTGGCAAAATGTCTATAAGTGCTAAACTTCCCCCAAGAGAATGAACTGTTCACTTCTTCACCACCTCTTTCAAGTTCTGGCTTTTAAATTTGTTCCAAGTTTATGAGTTTTATCAGCATTTACTGTGATTCTATATTTCAAGTTTTTAGGTTATTTTAAAATAAAAAACAGATGTGAACCATGAGAGATTTATTTATTTAGAATTTTTATTAAATGCATTTGCTATCCATTTACCTATGGATTAATAGTTTACAATTTATTAATTCAACAAATATATAGTTTTCAAGTCTGTGTTTCATTCTTTTACTACAACTATGGTTGAGTCATATGACACAAAGTTGAACTTGCATATACATAAAATTCATCAGTATTTATAATGTGAGGCTGTTTAAGGAACTCTTCAATTCTTAGTAATTCACACAGAAAAATGCATATACTCTGCATCAGCCCTAACAGGCACTCTTTGAATACAAACTGATCATGAGAATGATCTGAGATTTTTCACTTGAAGGAAGTAATGTTGTGATACCACAAGGCATTCCCACCACAAGAATAAAATGATTTTTGAAGTACCATGTAGGAATATATTGGAGGATATATGCCTCTGCATATCCTGTATTTGACTGATGCAATGTTATTTAAGTGTATGAAGCACATTTTAGAAAATTATACTTTGTTATATTTTATGTACTAAGAGTGTTACTATCATTAATGAAAAATGGGAATCCTTGAAGGAGTAAGTAAATTCACAAAATTATGATTTAAGTGTAATAATTAAAGAATAATAAGGAAGGGAGAGTATAGTTAGACTCACTCTGATGAAGGTGGAGAAGTGCAGAGAAATTGAGATGTGCTGGGAGCAGGACTCAGTGTCAGCACAGACAGGTCATTTAATGTCATTTCCATCTATGACCCAGGCAGTGGGGATAGTTGGAGCCTCCAAGGGCCTCAGAGCACAGTAGGGGTCAAAAGAAAACAGACAAAAGTGGAGTAGTGGGCAGGGCTGTAGGAAATCTCCTAATAAGAGATGCAGACTCTGTCCGAAAAACCAAATCTGCTGAGAAGTTCTATTTAATTAAATGAACTCTGATGGTGGTGGTGGTGGTGTTGGAGGTGTTGTTCTAGTCAAAGTGGAGTCTCAATAAATACCAATGCTTATTGCTATCAATTTGAAGACTGTGTTTTCAGGCTGTGTGATGATCGTACATATAATAAGCAGAATAACTTCACCCTTATCAATGGGAACAGTGATAATACCTAGAAATCTAAAGCTATCAAACAGTGATGTGATTGCCGTGTGGTGAAAGAATGTACAAAATTGCTTTAATTGAATTAAGCATCCATGAATCTAGAGAAAATATTCTGGCATTATGGGAGCAAAGTTAGACAGTGTTGATCAAGCCAGTAAGTTAACACTGCAGAATTATTTATAAATGTAATTATAGGAAATTACAAAACACAATTTAGACAAGCTAAGGAAATGTAATACACAATGTGCTAAAGTCTAGATAGATGCAGGGCTGTGTATGCACTTCCTGCATTTTCCAGGTACCAGAACCTGTGTGTTGAAATACACACACATATTGTTAGGAAGTCTGGAAAAGCAAGTAGATGATAATTTATTTCTCAGGAGAGGATTCCTCATGTTCTTTATCTTAAATGTTCACAGAGGAAAGACTGATGTTAGTAAATTAAACATTTTCATCAAACACTCTTTACACTGGCATACAGAATATCAATTTTAAATTTTAACAATAGTTTAGGGTGAAAAACACTTTTTGCATTGCTTCTTTGACATCTTTGTTCCTCAGACTGTGGATGATGGGGTTCAGTGCAGCAATCACAATGGTGTGGAATCTGGACATCACCATGTCGTGCCCCAGGCATAGCTACAACTTGGACTCATGTATATGAAAAGCACAAATCCATGGAAAACGGACATTGCAGTGAGGTAAGAGCCACACATAGAGATCTTTCTCCTCCCTTCTGCAGAGGGTATCCTGAGATCAGCTGACAGGAAGAAGCCATAGGAGATCAGGACAATAGTACAGTAAACATCTCACTAGAGCCAGCAAAATAAAAGACTAGCAGCTGGTTTGTGTGAGTGTCAGCAAGAAATCACCAGCAGAGCAGAGACATCACAGATGTGTTGGATTACATTAGGTCTACAGAAGGACAGGCTGAACAGGGCCACCATGTGCACAGTGGCATGCAGAGTCCCCCCGAGACAGGAAGCCATCATGAGTGGCACATAGACCCTGGATGTCAAGCTCATGGAATAAAGGGGTGGGTCACAGATGGCCACATAGCGGTCCCCAGCCATTGCCACCAAGAGAAAGTATTCTGTGGATCTGAGCAGCACAGCCAGAAACACCTGCACTGCACATCCCAGGAGTGGAATGACTTTCTTCTTTGACATGAAATCTACCAGCATATATGGGGTAATCACCAAGGAATAGCAGGCATCCACAGAGGACAAGACATTCAGAAAGTAGTACATCGGGCTGTGCAGCCGGGAATCCCCAGTGACCAGCACAATCAGCCTTAAATTTCCCAAGAGAGTGAAAAGATAAACTGGTAGAAACAGGAGGAAGAGGACAAGCTGCAGCTCAGGGTTGTCAGTGATTCCCTTCAACACGAATATGGTGACTTCGGTGAGATTCTTCATGCCACCATGTCACAGGACAAAGCCGAAGACACTCATCAGTGGTAGATTAAGTTTCTAGGAGAGAGTGAATCTGACTTTAACCTTTAATTTTATATGAGTGTGTATACAGACAGTGTATAATTCCCCAGCAACAGATACAAACAGGACTGAGAAGAGTGCTTATCAACACACAATGTGTGTGTACATTTTGTAATGTAGCGTCACATGTCCTAACTATCAGGTTGACTGGTCAGTGTTACCCTGAATGGTTTTAGCTCCTCTCCTATTAAATCACATTAGAATGCAAAGTCACTAAAATACGAAAATTTAAAATACTCCTTGTCTCATAACATCAAATGTATTATATCAAAGATGTAGCATTGAAATATTCACTTTTCTAAGCCTGTCATCAGTTATGTGACATGATTTAATCTATCAAATGTAGATTGTAAAATAAACATCAATATTTATTTTACAGGATTGCACTTAACACTTGATGAAAATGCCAAAATCAAATCTATCAAAAACTATAATTATAAAATAAGCTTAATTTCTTGGCCCCACAAAGCATTCCAAGACAAGTAAATGCAATGGAAGATATTTTGAATTGCAATATTTTCTCCCGCTTATAGTTTGTATATCTGAAATATTTTTCAGACAATAAATGGCTGTGTAAATTGTATGAGTTTTAAGAAAATAATCACAAAATTTACCATACTTCTTTTTCACATTTCCATAGGCTTCAATTTGCCTTGAAAAATAAACTAATTTAGCTAAAAAAAAAGTTATTTCTACTTGCTGCTCAAAGAAAAGTTATAATGCTATGAGGTAGTTAATATTGATACATATTCAAGGGTTTTAGACTTTTAAAAAGAAATAATTGTGACATTTGAAGATCAAATAAAAGTAGGAACACTTTTTAAAATAAATGTAAATCACTACTGAAGTTCCAGATTAAGTAGAATATTTAAAATTCTCTGTGTCTTGTGTTACACGACACAACTCTAAATTCGCAAATTATAAGAGAAACAATGACAGTTACTTACTGAGAATATGGCTCAGGAAGGAACATGTGTTTATATTAATGTCATTTCAAACCTACAGATTCTTCCTTGGGAAACAGTTACAGAATCAAGCCCTCTTAATCTTCCTCACAGTGTAATTCTTCCTCAAATTTGCAATTTCTTACTTGACTTTTTTTGTCATTTGCTTCATGAAACTACTACACAATCCATGTGCTCTGGGGAATGAAAGCAAACAAAATCTTCATGTTTGTTGATAGTCTTAAATAACTAAAACTGAAGAAATATGAAATAAATGGTAATATTTAATGAATACTTATGACTGGTATAAATTTAAATTTTTTGATAGTTTTCCTCATAATATCAAAATATAGGTCTCTAGATAGTTGAATATGTCAAATGTTTTCTTATCCTCTTTTGATAGATTTTGTGATGTGTTCTTGTTTTGAACTATTTTCATCAGTCACTAGAATTAAAGAATATATTTTATATAAATATATTCTAACTTTTACAAATATAAATTCATATTTTCTATTGTTTTCTTTCATATCAACAGCGTTTGTTTAAATTCTTGGTCAAAACTCTGGATACATTGGCTCCTAATTTATATATATTATTCACATCCAGAACACAGAAACAATGTTGAATGCTTGATTTTAAGGAGCAGAGCATTTTCTAAAAATAACATAGATATTCATGAAATCTTAGGTTCCAGCTACACAAAGATGTCTCAAAATATGTGAAAATTTCTCTTAGTTAATGAACAGAAAACCCTAGTATGTGTGTACTGTGAAGACGTCTCGGTAAGGTTGTTTTTATCCAGTCATTTCACTGTTGGTGAAGGTGACAGACATTCCCAGAAGAGTCCTCAGTTATCTCCAAAATAGACACAGAATAATTTACTCCATAAGGAACAGGCTGAATATCAATACTATGTGTTCATTAGCCCATGTCTCACCCTGTTTGAAATATTTCATTTAATTTTTAATTATCAATTTTTTACTGTTACTGTACATATTCATAGTTTAATATAGTAATTAAAATTTTGATCAATGATGTTGAATTTGTTTTCATAGAGAGATTACTCATGGACTACTCACCTCGCATGTTGATGTGTCCTCTTCTGATTTAGGAAGACTTAATTGCACTGGGGACTTATGACTCATCTTTCTTGTGCAGTTTGGTATGTCTCATTTATAGAGACTCTATTTATACAGACTTTATAGAGACTTTATTTATACAACATTGTATTTTTTTTTTTTTGCTGACTATTCTGTAGAGGACAGCACTGCCCTTTTATGTTCTGTTACACATCTTTGTATTGCATGTGAAAGTCATGCAAATAAAGCAAAGTCTCTGAGTTGGAGGGTCCTTTGACTACCTCTTTATTCTGAATATGGCATTGTGCATACTATATGCAGTTCAGTATTTTAGTGAACTGGTCACTAAAATTTATTTAATGACTTATTTTCTGGAACTGAAGTCAATCCTTAAATGAGGAATGTTTCTAACCCTGATGACCACTTTTTCAATGAATAAAAGTAAATTCAAGTTTTCTGTCTCTTTGTAAACTATGTGTACAGTTTTCTGTTGACTTGCAAATGTTTCATACATATTTTCATTTTGATCCTATATCAGATCTAACATTTTCTTCTGTTCTGTAGATTGCCTCTTCTGTCTGCTGACCTTTTCTCTTTGCTGTGCAGAGGTTCTCTATCTGATGTGCTCATACTCCTCTAATTTGGTGATAGTCACTTGAATTTGGTACCACATCCAAACAGCATCATGAAGCCCGAAGTCCTGAATCTTTACATTGAGCAGTTGTTCTAGGATTTTATAATCAGGACTCACACTGATATCTTTTGTAAGTTTTACTTTAAAGAGAAAAAAAGATAAAAATAACAATGAAACAGTTTCAGAACAGTTGAGTAGGATGGTTACAGCAGTTAATGAATTTCGTATTCTTACCTTCATAGGAATTTTTCAGGCTGTGAGACACAGGCCTGATGCCTCGTTCAGACAGCAGCAGCACGAACCTTTCTTTTCAGTGGACTAAGAGAAACTGGCTGTATAATGGTCTTCATTGTCTCAGGGATACGTTTTTTTTTTTTTTTTCTTTTTCCTTTTCTTCCGTATTTTTTTCCGCATCATTGTTTTTTTCTTCTGAAAAAGATTTCACCTATATTGGGGTCTGGCCTGTATCTCCGATCTCCCAAACAAGTGTATGGCAAACGCTTAAATAAATGAGACAAATGGTACGATTTTAGGACTCCAGGAGGATGAAAATCCTCTAGAGAGTTCTTGACTCTGTGGCTATGATGAGAGCTAAGACAAAGAGCTTCTCTGGGTTGCCCATATTTATTCAATCTCCAAGCAAAGAACAGAGATATTGAGGAAAGCATGGGAAATGAGGAAAACCTTGGGAGTCACTTCAAAGACTTCTCCAAATAGTAAATTATGCTAATTTAGGAGAACTGTCTTATCTCCAGGATGACATTTAAGGTAGGAGTGGGACTGCAGAAGTGAGATCCCTGCAGCCACAGTTTCTATCTACTTAATTGATATTTGAGCCACGTGTCAGCAGCTGTGGCCTTATCTTGCCTTTTGAGGTGTCTCTTGTATCACAGGCCACTACAGGCCTCAGCCAGTACCAGTGATTCATAGAGATTCACTTACCATGAATCAGCTTCCATGGCCAAGCTAGGGGCTGAGGCCTAGGACAGACTCACAGATAAACATAGGAAGCCAATTAGTTAATTTTAAGTCCTGCTCAGAACAGCTTCACAGTTATCTCCAACATTCCCAATTCACAATATCTATTTTAGATCTTAATTATTCATTCAGTTTCTCACACTAGTGAGATAATATAAGGTTTACACATATGGGTCTGATTTATTTCATTTATGAATATAATCTTGAGTTGGATCCATTTACTTAAAAAAGCCTTAAATTTATCCTTCTTTATGGATGAGTAGTACTCTATTATATTAAAAAAACACATTTTTAAATCCATTCTTCTATTGATGGACATTTGAGTTGTTTCCAAGATTTAGAAATTGTGCTGCTATAAACATGGGTGGATGTATATCACTGTGATATGTTGCTTTTAATTCTTCTGGGAAGATATCCACAAGAGGAATAGCTGGTTCCAATGGGACCACTAATTCTAATTTTTGAAGGAATATCCACACTGATTTTTGCAGTAGTAGCACCAGTCTACACTTCCACCAACAGTGTAAAAGCATTCCTTTTTCCCCACAGCCACTCCAGCATGTGTTAGTGGTTGATTTTTTGTTGATAGTCATTCTTTCTGGGGTGAGATGGTATCTCTCCAATGACTGGTGATATTGAACATTTTTTATATTTTTTTTGACCTTTGTATTTAATGAGGGAAGTGTGTATTCAATTCAGAATCCCATTATTAGTTTGGGTCTTTAAATCTGGGGATCTGATTTTTTTCAATTCTTTATATGTTCTTGATATAAATCCTTTGTGGGACAACCAACTATAATTTGTTTCTATTCTGTGTGCTCTCTTTTCACTCTCTTGATGATTTATTTAGTTGTACAAAAGCTTTTAAATAAGGTGAGAGCCCATTTGTTGATTCTTTGTAATATTTTCCTTGCTGTCTGGGTATTGGTCATGAAGTCACTGCCTACAACTATGTCTTTGAGATTTCTATCTATTTTCTCTTCCAGGAAATTTAATGTTTCTATTTTAAAATATGAATGTGTCCCACCCCATGCAGGTCTCTACCTGACACTGGAGGCTTTGTCTCTTTAAAATATCCCCAACCAGGCCTGGTAGTGGAAGACTGTAACATCACAGAACTTGGGAGACTGAGGCAGGTGGATTGACATGAATTTGAGATCAACTCTGTTTACATAGTGAGTTCAAGACAAGCCTGGACTGTATAGTTTAGCCCTGCTTCAAAAACCTAAAAGAAATACATAACAATAAACATCCACAATGAGCAGAATTGCACTAACAATTTAAGTAAGTGTTCATTATTCTCTCTTGCTATTGACCTACAGAATACCACTCTTCATAGGTAATAGGAAAAATATGCTTAATTAATAAACCAACTTTATTTCAAATTATTTTTCATTTCCTCTTTTGTATCTTTGTTGCTCAAACTGGATGGTGTTATTCAGCGTGGGAGTCAGCTCAGTGTAAAGTTTAAACACTATCACATCATGGTGCAAGGTCTATTCCCTCCCTGGAAGCACAGGACCAGGAGGAAACAGCACCTGAGGGGACAGGGTGAGAGGTGGATGCAGAGGCGGCCCTGTCTCCTCCCAGCTGAGCGCGTCCCTGGTGGAGCGGGCAGTGCAGTGAGGTTACGGAGGGACTAAGATCTTGCGGGAGCCAGAAAAAGACAGGAGCGCAGCGCGGCCCGTACACAGCGAGGGAGACACAGAGCGCAGAGCGCGGACCTAGATAGAGACAGGGCTGATCTCACGGCAGCCGCTGGAGGCGGAGGGGCGTGGCCGCGGGATTCCGCCAGGGCGGGGAACAGCGGAGCGCCCTGGGCGTGGCGCTGTGGTTCCCAAGCGAGGTGCAGGGCGGGCGAGGCTGTCAATCAAAGCCCTCGGGCGGTGGAGCCGCTGCGGTGCGGTGGGGAGCGGTGGGGGGCGGTGGGGAGCGGGGCGGGCGCCGCGGCAGCCTCAGAGAAGGTTTGACTGATGTTAGCTTGCGCACAAGTTTTGTAGTTAACGCAATTTAACACTTTTATATCATCTACTGGTGTGGTTTATTTTTAAAATTTATTTAACTATGTGATGAATAATATTTTAATCTTCAACTATTAGCTGAAACATAAATTCCTAACAAATTTAACGGAGGAGTGCTTTTCAAAAATGTGGAAATCAATCTCCTGTTTGGATTTCTCCAAGAGTTTTTACGCATTAGTTATTTTATTTATTTATTTATTTATTTTTCTTATGCAGTGATTAGAATTCAATCAGTTTTCCTGGGATTAAATTTGGGATCAGACAGAATGTTATTTTAATATAAATGTCAATATTTTGAGCTTGTATATTCATAAAATGTATCTGGGGGAGTTTGTAGGGTCAGCTGAAGTGATTAGATGCATCGCTGCTGCTGATCCTAAGCCCGGTCACATACTGACTGCTTACAGATGTTGTAGTGTCCTTACATCTTTATGTAAGTTTTCCTTTTTATTTGTTGATTTATTTATTGGTACCAGGGATTGAACTCACAACCTAGTGCTTACCAGGCAAGCACTTGAGCCTCTGAGCTAAATCCCTGGCCCCAAGTTTTCTTATTTTAAATTTTGTTGAAAATGTTGGAGCACTGTGTAAAATATTACATATTGCTGACTCGAATTCTCTTAGCAATTATTTCACTTATTAGTCAGTTTTTACATGCAAGGGAAAAAGTTTAAATATTTTAACACAAGGTATAATTTATAACATACATACTGACATAAAATCAAACAAATATGTTATATAATTTACCTAAGCATGTTTCATTGTCTGTATGCCTATTATTAGAGATCTGTTGAAATTTTCAACATTTATTTTAGAAATAGTGTATTAGAGTACATTGACTCACAATTTCATTTTTGAAATTAAAGTATTAGAAAATATGTAAAAAATAATAATTGCTAAAGATAATTTGAGTAAAACAAAGGTACTTTAAAATGTGTTAATTTAAATACTTACCCACCAACAAATAATGTTTTTTCAGTTCTGTCATTGCAAGATGTATTTTGTAGGAAATTGTAATTTTGTCTTGTATTTATGAAAAAAATTAAACTGTGCTATATGTTTTCATCAAAATGAATAAAATAAATATCTATTGCCTAAACTCATTAGTAATACTTATTACTAGATGGCAAAACACACAGGCTTTTAGTCTTCAAATAATAATTTTATTCAAATTTTAATGTGTATTCACCCTGTGTACTCACACACACATGCATATACACTGATGCACACAAAATTACATGGTGCCCTAGACCCATGGCCTTTTGAGTAGCACGTTCTGTTGACTGAGTAGAATCTATTGGGTTATGATGTATGAACATAGGTTCACTGATGGGAAAAGAAAAGTAGTCTAAGTTTGCAGTATTAGGATCTCCATTCAGCACACTTGACATGTTCATAGGACAGATTCTTTGCAACCGTCACACTACACTGAGCCTACCGAAACCCAATCAAATCTGGCTTTAATACAACCAGCGAGGAGTGTATGAAACCTAAAACAATAACATTGTTCTCACACAAAAACAGAAACATAGACATAAAATCATCCACAGACATAGGAAAGTTTACTATCAATGCTGAGAATAACAAAAAAAAATTGGAATATCAGAGACTAAGGCTGGAGGAATATAATTTGAAGTCCCAGCTGAACAAATTTCAGATTTCCTGAGAATCTGTTTTTTGGTAAACACATAATTACATACGTACATACATACATACATACATACATACATACATAGGTGCATGGTGGGGATGCAGCTCACTGTGAAGACACTAGGATTAGAATCCAGGACCTCAAGGAACAAAAAAGCTTTGTGCTCATCAACTGTGCTTTCTACTCTTTTATACTCTCATATAGCATACCCATTTTATTGATAGACCATAACATTTTAATGTACTAGAAGTATTCATTAAATATTAAAATACAACTACTTTTTCTACCTCAAGGAAGACATCATTTTTTAAACTTTTGTTCACTGATGCATTTATAAAATTTTGAAATTTAAGTAATACACTTACTTTCCAAACCTTGAAAGTAAGTGAAGACTATCTATGGAAGGGAACACTAATTTTGCATGACTTACATTTTACAGGACTTTAAAGAAAAATATTTGCCTATCTTTCTCCATGTGCTATGAAGAGCATATTTTACATCTTTATTCCTTAAACTGTAGATCAAAGGATTCATCATGGGGATGACCATGGTGTAAAATATGGAAGCCACTTTGTCAGTGTCACTGGAATGACTGGATCTGGGCTGCACATACATAAATATCAAAGTCCCATAAAACACTGTGACCATGGTCAGGTGGGACCCACAGGTGGAGAAGGCCTTGCGCCGGCCGTCTGCAGAGTTCATCCTGAGAATGGACACAAAGATAAGCAGGTAGGACATCAGGACCACCACAGGAGAGGAAATGAAATTAAAAGTAGCTAAGGTTTGAATTATCACCTCGATTTCAAGAGTATCTGAACAGAGCAATGATAACAAGGGGAGACTGTCACAGTAGAAATGACTGATGATATTGTGCCCACAGAAGGATAAAGTGAAAATCTTTATGGTGACCAGAAGAGACACAAAAGTGCAGTAGAGATAGGGAATCATCACTAGTATCCAACATACTTTTGGTGACATGATGGCGGTGTACAGCAGAGGGTTGCAGATGGCCATGTAGCGATCATAGGACATGGCAGACAGAATAAAAAGCTCACAATCAATAAGTAAAATACAGAAAACCAGCTGTGTAGCACAACCATAACAGGAGATTGTATTTTGATCCACCACAAAATTTTGCAACATTTTTGGTCCCACAGTTGTCGAACAGCCAAGATCTATAAAAGCCAGCTGTCTGAGAAAAAAGTACATGGGCGTTTGTAGCCTGGAGTCCACCTGGGTGAGGAAGATCATGCCCAAGTTGCCCACCAGTGAGGTCAGGTAGATGAAGAGGAACAGCACAAAGAGTGGAGCCTGCAGCTCAGGACGATCTGTGATGCCCAGCAGGATGAACTCGGTCACCTCTGTGAGGTTATGCTCCTCCATCCGCATTTGCCACAGGACATATTGTAGACAGACATAGTAGAAAGAGTATTTTCACATGGGTGATTAATTATGCAAAGCTAGTGTAAATAAGATGTATCTTAATTTTCAAGTGTAGATTTCATGACATTCATGTACCATTACCAGGTGACAATACAGAAGTAAATATGTAGCTGGATGAGTTGTCAAGAAAGGTGGTTTGTCTCATCAGAGAACATATTCCACATCTAGAGAGAGCCTGGTTATCACCAATGGGGAGTGGATTTCTCCCATGATCTAATAGTTAGAGAGATAAGGATGCTATCCATAATAATATACTCAATATGCACCCCTAAACTTTAGCCAAAGCAATATCCTTGTTTTAAGTTGAAAAACCATGAAATAATTGATTAATGGGAAGTATGACAGATACAGAAGCAGGTTCATGGAACATAATTGTAAAGGTTAAGAATCATGAAAATTTCATGCTACCTAAATGTATAATGATCATACTGCTGTTTAATTGTTGACTTTCATTTATATACTTACAATCATACTGTGGTAGTTATTCATTACACTCAGTGAAATCACATATTAATCAATGATTTTCAAAAGTCTCTAACACTGAATTCCAAAACTTAAAACAATGTTACAATGGTTTCAAAAATTCAACCTTTAAAACACATGTAATTACAGGTGTTATGAATGAAATTGTTAACATGTATCCTAGATGTATAAATAAAAGATTGAGCAATCACAATGGAAGTTGCCTTTCTATGAAAAAGCATACCTGCCTTTCTATGAAAAAGCATACCTGAATATGTTTGTGGACATATTCAATGTTATACTTCAATTTAGCACCCCAAAACTTTCTATGATGAAGTAATTTAACTGTAAAAGCTTTGTCTCCTACAAAAAATATACACCAAAATATTCTTAAAGGGTTGCTGAGAAGGATGATTGCTGAGTAAATGATTCTTCGTTCTCCATGTAATGGACATATTTTCCTTTGTCTTATGTTTGTTCTTTAAATGATAAAATTGCCTTTAAAGAGATTTTCCTTACATATGCACATGCACATACTTGTGCGAAGTGATTTCCCTTGTTCAATATAAAATGTTAAGTAGATGAAACGGAATAAATGCAAGCTCTGTATCCCAACCCTGATCCCATCACAGCTGCACTTATACCATGATGGAAATTGGATGAAAGGCATACTGTTGTTTTGGATTACTTATTTTTTTCATAGGTATTTTAATAAAATTGCAAAGTAAGGTGCTTCCATATATATTTACTTAGATACTGTTTCCCTTAAATTCATTATCATTATAGGATATATATGGCACATACATAGATAAACATATATACATATATGCATATACACATGTATATATACACATATATGCATATATTTTACTATAAGTTTAGTAAATATGTACATAGTATAGAACTTTTACTATGGCACAATATTATACAGACTATAAATACAGTAATCATGTGATCTATGTGATTCCTGGATATGACCTGAAATATTTCTGTACATCTAATTCATAAGAAATAAATGTGATAGCAAATAACCCAGAAATACATGAGTAGTAAAATGAAATGTATCCAGATATCTCTAAAGGCCCAGAGATTGCAAAACATAACATACAAGCAAATGTATGGCATTGAACTTAAAATCTTTCTTACTGTTGTAAAAATCTGTACCATTTTTTTCTAAAGTAAAAAAAGAAATAAAAGTGACTCACTTTAAATTTAAATTAATAGTGACAGTATTCTCTAAGTCAGGTGTAAACAGATGAAATTACAAAAAAAATTAAATATAAATCTGAATAGGCATCACTCAATGCTACATTGCAGAGAATATTGTTTATACTATTCATGATAACTGGTGTCTTACTTTACCCCATACCCTCCTCATTCACAACTTAGATCCATGAAAAAATTTACCATGACAACACTAGAAGAATACTTTTAATAAACCACTAAGAATAGAATCTTGTTGTTTTTGCTTGGCTTAATTTGTAATCATGGAAATTTAAAAGTTCAAAAATTTTTACAACTAAAAAGATTAAAAAATTTAAAAGTTTGTTGCCTATATTTCTATAAAGAAACATGAAAAATATTTCCCCTTGGCTCTCTTGAATTTCAAAGAAACAGGCAAATGGCTTTCTCACAGATAATTACCTTTATTGAATATTTGAATTTTATTTTTTAATACTGAATTTACTCAGTTCTCTTTGCAAAATGGAAAGGTAGTACTATTACAATAAACTTAACTTTTTAAAACCTCCTAAACTTTCTCTAATGTTTAACACTTCTTGATGTGAAAGGGAATCTCGTATTTTCAAGATGCTAAATGAATCGTGTTTATCTACTTATTTCCATAATAATTGATTTAAATTTATTTCTATAAGATTCTCAAGAAAACACTTACAGTAAATAAGTGTTGAAAGGATATCAGAATGAGACTCTGAATCCCTGGAGTTTCCAATTCTGCCCTGTGGTCCTTTATTTATGCTTCATCTCAGATCACTTTTAATCTTCTTTAGACAGAATACTGTACAAATATATAAGACTCTATATGCATTCTCATAATGTATAAATCTAAATGTTTTATAAGCACACAAAATGAGTTACATGTACTTATTCTCTGAAAGTATTTGAAAATATTTAAAATGAATATGAAACAAAAGGAGAGTTCCTGCAGCTTCCCAATACAAATGAGGTAAGAGAAAGCATGCACACAAACTGGTAAGGCCACCTACCTGACAGGGTAAAGCCTTATAAACCTGTGAGCATTTGTGTAGCTAGCTACTGGTAATATATGGCAATGCCTATACCATTCTGTCTTCAGCAGATGTAATTAAAATTCTCTCCTGGTTTTCTCATGTGTTTTTTGACAAAACATTTTGAGACTCCCTGAGGAGATGACAACCAATTGGTTGCTTGATTTTCCCTGAAGCATCTGAGAGCCTAGTGAAATGCATGGAGGTTTTCCTGTAATTTTCAGGGACAGTGTGGATCCACTGTGAATCCTTGTGTTAAGTTAGTGAATGACTCACAACCCATTTTCTCTATTTTTTCTAAAATAATTATTACTAGAGTCTTAAAAATATATTAGCATCTTTTTATATTGTACAAAAATTCAAAATAACAAAATGTAAAAAAACTAAATATATAATGATAGAAAAATGGATAAATAAAATGTGGATGATACACACAATGCAATACCAATTAGCCTTACATATGAGTCCTTCAAAATATGATAACGTAGATGAACCTATAGGACATTATGCTAAATGAAATTACCCAGCACGCTAGGATGGATACTACTGACAACTCTGGTTATACAACATTTCTAATACACCTGAAGACAGAGAATCAAACACAAGGTGCTAGTTACAAAGGGCTGGGAGTTGAGGCAAACTAGGAGTTGTACAGAAACAGCTATGAGTACATACATTTCAGGAATGTGATTTGAGGCTTGTGTCTATGACTACAGTAATTCCCCAAATTACCAACATTCGAGTTGTAATCTTTCTTTTTTTAAAATGTATATAAGAGAAAAAATTTATATAAGAGAAAAAAAGCAAAACAGAAAAAGGTTAGAAATAGTACAGAATTTAAAAAAAACACTAAGAAATTACTAGTTGATAAATTACATATTGTCCTCTTCAAAATAGTTGTTCAAGTTACAAAATCAAAGCATAAAAAGTGGACAATGAGAGTGCAAACAGTTCTGTTCAACAATTCAACAAAAACGTCGTAATATGGTTATCTATCTAACACACTTAAACATACATGCAGTTATATTCTTCAGAGCATTTTCTTTCCCTACCTTTTTGACAGTAGTGATTACACATTTTGGGTTTTATTACTGCTACAGTTCTTATTACTTTTTACACTAGAGACACAATGTGATATTTATAAATATGATTGTTATTTATTTCACTTATGAGGATAGTCTCAAGTTACCTCCATTTACCTATGATGGCCTCAAGACCATCATTTTTTATAGCTGAGCAATATTCCATTGTGTAAAAATACCACATCTTTTTCATCCATTCTGCAGTTGATGGACATTTTGGTTTTCCAAGATTTAGCTATAACAAATTGTGCTGCTATGAACATGGGTACACATATATCACTGTGAAATAACCTTTTCAGGTTTTCTTGAAAAACACCCAGGAGAGGAATAGCTGGGTTGAATGGAACTTCCAATCATAGTCTTCTGAGAAATCTCCATACTGATTTCCATAGTGGCTGCACCAGTCTACACTCCCACCAACAGTGGAGAAGTGTTCCTTTTATCCCACAGCCTCATCAACATTTATTATCAGTTGATTTCTTGATGGAAGCTATTCTTTCTGGAGTGAGATGAAATCTCAATGCTGTTTTAATTTGCATTTCTTGAATGACAAGTGATGGTGAACAATTCTATGTCTCCTAGACTTCTAGCTAGTTTGCCTTTGTAGTATAGTTTCAAGTTAGGAATTGAGATGCCTCCTGTCTTGCCTTTGTTGCCCAGAATTGCCTTTACTATACTAGATTTCTTCTGTTTCCAAATGAATTTTAGGAGTGTTTTCTCTAGATCTGTAAGGTATGTTAATGGTATTTTGATTGGAATTGCATTAAATCTGTATAACAGTTTTGGGAGTATGGCCATTTTCACAATGTTGGTTCTTCCTAGCCATGAGAAAGGAATATCCTTCTATTTTCTAATATTATTTTCAATATTCTTTTTTAGCATAGCATAATTTTGAGCATATAACTCTTTTACATTCTTGGTTAGGTTGATTCCTAGATATTTCATTTTTATTCATGAAATCTCTCCCTACCCCTATATCTCCAAGACTTTTACCTACTTTGTCTTCCAGTAGATTTAGTGTTTCCATTTTAATATTTAGATCCTTGATCCATTTTGATTTTAGTTTAGTGTATGGTGATAGGCATGGGTCTATTTTCGGTCTTCGGCATGTGGAAAGCCAATTTTTCCAACACCATTTATTAAACAGTCTATCTTTTTTCCAGTGAACATGTTTAGTCCCTTTGTCAAATATAAAGTGGATGAGTGTCTTTGTAGTAGCGCTTATGCCACTGAGCTAAATCCCCAACCCCATGTGTTTGCATCTTCTAACTGGTTCATTGATCCTCAGGTCTATTTCTTTGCCAGTACCATGCTGATTTATCACTGTAGCTTTGTAGTATAGTTTCAAGTTAGGAATTGAGATGCCTCCTGTCTTGCCTTTGTTGCCCAGAATTGCCTTTGCTATTCTAGATTTCTTCTGTTTCCAAATTAATTCTAGGAGTGTTTTCTCTAGATCTGTAAGGTATGTTAATGGTATTTTGATTGGGATTGCATTAAATTTGTATAACTGTTTTGGGAGTATGGCCATTTTCACAATGTTGGTTCTTCCTAGCCACAAGAAAGGAATATCCTTCCATTTTCTAATATCCTCTTCAATCTCCTTTTTTAAAGTAGTACAATTTTCAGCATGTAGTTCTTTTACATTCTTGGTTAGGTTGATTCCTAGATATTTCAATATTTAGATGCTATCGTGAAAGGCAATATTTCTATGATTTCTCTCTCAGTGAGATTTTGTTTGTGTACAGGGATGCTATTTATTTTTGAGTGTTGACTTTGTATCCAGCTATGCTGCTGAATTTGTTTATTACTTCTCATAGCCTTTTATTGGAGTTTTTGGGGTCTTGTACGTAGGATATCATGTCATCTGCAAATAATGATAATTTAACTTCTTCTTTTCCTATTTTTATGCCTTTTATTTCTCCCTCTTGTCTGATTGCTTTGGTTAATATTTCCAGAACTATATTGAATAGTAGTGGTGATAGTGGACATCCTTGTCTTGTCCTGACTTTAGAATGAAGACATTCAGTTTTTGGCCATTTAGTATAATGTTGTCTGTTGGTTTGTGATAGATGGTCTTTATGAGATTGAGGTATACCTTCTATTCCGAGTTTCTGTAAAGTTTTATCATAAAAAGGTATTGGACTTTATCAAAAGATTTTTCTGCATCTATTGAGATGATCATGTGATTTTTATTTTTGGCTCTGTTGATGTGGTGTATTACATTTATTGATTTGCATAAATTGAACCATCCCTGCATTCCTGGAATAGATCCCACTTGGTCATGGTTTATAATCTTCTTAATGATTTGCTTCATTGTATTTGCCAATATTTTATTTAGAATCTTTGCATCAATGTTCATTAGTGACATTGGTCTATAGTTCTGCTTTTTGTTTGGGTCTTTCTCTGTTGTTGGTATCAGAATGATACTAGACTCCAAGAATGAGTTAGGGAGGACTGCTTCTCTTTCAATTTCATAGAAGATTTTAAGGAGTGTTGGCATTAAATCTTCTTTAAATTTTTTATAGAATTCAGCTGTGAATCCATCAGGACTTGGGCTTATCTTTGTTGTTAATTTTTAATTATGTTTTCAATTTCACTAGCTCATATTGGGTTATTAAAAATTGTTACATCTTCTTGGTTGAGCTTTGGTAGTTCATATGTACGAGGAAATCTGTCCATTTCCTCTGTGTTTTACACCCTATGTGAGTAAAGATTTTCAAAGTAGGTGTTCGTGATCTTTTGAATTTCCGTGGGATCTGTAGTAATTTTCCTCTTTTCAGTCCTTATTGAGTAGATTTGAGTTTTTTCTTTCTTTTTCTTTATAAGGTTGGCTAGGGGTTTATCAATTTTGTTTATTCTCTCAAAAAACCAGCTTTTTGATTCATTAATTATTTGTATTTTTTTAGTTTAATTGCATTAATTTCTGCTCTAATCTTTACAATTTCCTCTCGTCTATGAGCTTTGGGTTCTACTTGCTCTTCTTTTTCTATAAGCTTAAGATGTAGCATTAGATTATTTATTTGTGTTCATTCCATTTTCTTGATGTGACTATTTATTGCTATATATTTCCCTCTTAGGACTGCTTTCATTGCATCCCATAAGTTACGGTATGTTGTATCTGCATTTTCATTGTGTTGTAAGTATTTTATTTCCTCTTTAATTTCTTCTGTAACCCACTAGTTATGCAGAAGGCTGTTGTTTAATTTCCATGTAATTATGCAGGTTTTGCAGGGTTTTTGCCATTGATTTCCAATTTTAGTGCTCTGTGATCAGATATTATGCATGGGATAATTTTGCTCCCTTTGCATTTAGTTAAGAATGCTTTATGGGTTAATATATGGTCTATTTTGGAGAATGACCCATGTGCAGCTGAGAAGAACATATATTCTGATGTGGTTGTGTGGAACACTCTATAAACATTCACTAAGACCATTCGCTCACAGGTATGATTCAGTTCTGTTATTTCTTTGCTGATTTTTTGCCTAGTTGACCTATCTCTTTGTGACAGTGGGGTGTTAAGGTCTCCTATTACAATTGTGTTCTTGTGTATTTGGTCTTTCATGTCCATTAGCATTTGTCTTATATTGTTGTGTGTTCCTGTATTTGGTGCATATATATTTGTAATTGTTAATTCTTCCTCTACTATTTTTTCTGGGTTCCTTTTGCATGGAATACCTTTTTCCATCCTTTGACTTTTAATTTATGAGTTTCTTTTTGAGTCAGATGTGTTTCTTGTATACAGAATATTGTGGGATCCTGTTTCTTGATCCATTCCATCAACCTGTTTCTTTTGATAGGTGAATTGAGGCCATTTACATTTATGGAGATCACTGATATGTACTGGATTGAGTTTGCCATGCTGTGTTCCAATTTTTGGTTTCCTGCTTTTCTCCCTTGTTTAATTTCTTGTCCAGCCTGGTGGTTTCTTTCTGTTGTTGTTCTGGAGATTGTGGTCACTTTTATCTCTATCTAACATGTCTTTCAGCACTCTAAGGTTGGTTTGTGGGACCTGAATTTCTTCAGTTATTCTTTGTCATGGAAATATCTTGTTTCTCCATTAAATTTGAAAGACAGTTTTGCTGGATACATCAGTCTGGGTGGAAAGTTTTTTTCTCTTAGCACTGGAAATACTGCACTAAAAGCTCATCTTAACCTGAAGGTTTGTGCTGAGAAGTCTGCCATGATTCTAATAGGCTTTTCTTGATCAGTGAGATGTGTCTTTTCTCTAACAGCTTTTAGTATTCTGTTTTTATACTGTATGCCTGAGATCTTAATTATTATATGTCTGGGTGTAGATTTATGTTTCTTATGACTGTTTGGCATTCTATATGCCTCACTTATTTGTATATCAGAGTGTTTCCCCATGTTTTGGAAAGTGTCTGCCATTGCTTCTATGAATAGCTTTATTGTGTCCTTTACATTTTCTCCTTCCTCTTCACTGATTCCTATTAATCTTACATTGTTTCTCCTGGCATCATCTTGAAGCTGATGGATTGTAATTTCATGCTGCTTTGCTGTTTTTATAAGTTCTACCCTTTCATGATCTCTATCTGCAATCTTTCCTCAAGGTCTGAAATTTTATCTTTAGCTTCATTTAAATGGTTTTTCCAGATTTCAATACAATTTTTTGTTCATTGGATATCTCTTTGGATTTGTTTCATGGATTCTGCTTGTTTTCTGCATTGTTCATTCAAAGTTTCAATCAATTTCCCATGCTCCTGTATTTGCTTTATCTATGTCTTCTCTAGTCATGTTGAGCAACTCATTTACTAAGGTTATTATTTCTGTCTTTACATAAGACATTATTTCTAATTTGAGTTCCTCTACAGCCTCATCGATTTGTTTCTTTACTTCATTTGTTATTTTTTTCAGAGATTTCTGGTGTCCTCTATTTCATTGTCTCCTGTACTTGCTCCTGATGGACTAGATGTTTGAGATGGCATTTTGCCTTTTTGTTTCACCATTTTCATCTTTTGGGTAAATAATTGGTCTTTCAATCCCTACAGTCCCAAATATTTGGTCTTTCAATCCCTACAGTCAAACTGTCCATAGTGTGAATTTTAGGGTGCTACTCTGTGGTTGATATTTGTCCAATTGCTGAGTACCACAATGAATAGGAGATCCAGTCACCTGAATTCCTCCTACAGGACCTGTTGGGTGAGTCCTATATTGTTTCTGGGCTAAGTAGCCTGGAAGTATTGATGTAGGGTAACTCTTAGTTCCTGCTGTTGCTGTGTCTTCAGATTGTTGCAGGTCACCAGATCTCCCTGGCTATAGTGTTTGTGTCAGCTGAGGCCCTATTGTGTCACTGGTGGTTTCATAAGCTCTTTTAATTTTCTCTAAGTTGGGGGCACATTATTGGCACATCCTCAACCTTTCTGATGTTCTATGTGTGGGGGAAGGAATTACCCACTTTCTTGCTAGGTTCTCCAAGGTCTTACAGTTGGAGGTAATTTCATTCCACTCCTATTTACTCACTACAGACCTCTATTTAAGGGGCAAACTGACCACATTGACTGGAGCCTGCTGATGTCTTCTGTTTGGGTGAGGGATTCCTAAGTTTCTCAACCAGCCAGCATGGTAATCCACTGCAGTCCAAATTCTGATGCTCCCAGTGGAAGGGCGGACCCAGCAGCGGCAGTCCCAGGTAGTGTAGGCCTGCAACGGGCTTCCATGAAGTTCCCTGTGTAAGGGCAGGCCCAGCGGCAGCAGTTCCAGGGAACTCAGGCCTGCTTCAGGCTTCCGTGATGTTACAGGTGGAAGGGCAGGCCCAGCAGTGCAGTCCCAGGCAGTTTAGGTCTGCAGCTGGCTTCTGTGATGTTACGGGTGGAAGGGTGGGCTAAGTGGCAGCAGTCCCAGGCAGCTTAGGTCTCTGCTATTGATTTTTGAGCATTTACTTTGTACCAACTACACTGCTCAACTTGATTATTACCTCTAGTAGTCTTTTAATGGAGTTTTTTGGGTCTTCTATATAGAGTATCATGTCATCTGCAAATAGTGATAATTTAACTTCTTCCTTTCCTATCTTTACTCCTTTTATTACCTCTCTTGTGATTGCTGTGGCTAATATTTCCAGACCTATATTGAATAGCAGTGGTGATAGTGGACATCCTTGCTTGTTCCTGATTTTAGAGTAAAACTTTTCAGTTTCTGTCCATAAAATATGATGTTTTGTCATAGATGACCTTTATGAGATTGAATTCTGTGTATTCTGAGTTTCTGAAGGGTTTTTATCATGAACAAATGTGGGACTTTTATGAAAAGCTTTTTCTGAATCTGCTGAGATGACCATGTGGTTTTTATTTTTGGCTCTGTTGATGTAGTGTATTACATTTATTGACCTGCATATGTTAAACCATCTCTGCATTCCTACAATGAACCTCACTTGGTCATGATGTATGACCTTCTTAATGATTTGCTGCATTGTATTTGCCAGTATTTTGTTGAGAATCTTTGCATCAATGTTCATTAGTGAGATTGGCCTATAGTTCTCCTTTTTGATTGGGTCTTTCTCTGGTTTTATCAGAGTAATACTTGCCTCCAGGAATGATTTAGAGAGGATTGCTTTCTTTTCTATTTCATTGAAGAGTTTAAGGAGTATTGGCATCAAATTTTCTCTAAATTTCTTGTAGAATTCAGCTGTGAATCCATCAGGACCTGGGCTTTTCTTTTTGGTATGTTTTTAATTATGTTCTCAATTTCACTAGCTGATATTGGGTTATTCAAAATTGCTCTATCTTCTTGATTGAGTTTGGTAGTTCATATGTTTCTAGAAATCTGTCCATTTCCATTGTGTTTTCTACTCTATGTGAGTAGAGATTTTCAAAGTAGGTCTTCATGATCTTTTGAATTTCCATGGTATCTGTTGTAATTTCCCTCTTTTCAGTCCTTATTGTGTGAATTTGGGTTTTTTTTCTTTCTTTTTCTTGACAAGGTTAGGTAGAGATTTATCAATTTTGTTTATTCCCTCAAAAAACTAACTTTTTCATTCATTAATGTACTTTTTAAAATTTCAATTTCATTAATTTCAGCTCTGATCTTTACAATTTCCTCTCTTCTATGAGCTTTGGGTTCTACTTGCTCTTCTTTTTCTAGAAGCTTGACATGAAGCATTAGGTTATTTATTTGTGCTCTTTCTGTTTTCTTGATATGACAATTTATTGCTATATATTTCCCTCTTAGGACCACTCTCACTGCATTCCACAGATTGCAGTATGTTGTTTCTGCATTTTCATTGAATTGTAGGTATTACTTTATCTCTTCTTTAATTTCATCTGTAGCCCACTGTTTTTTCAGAATGTTGTTACTTATTTTCCATTCATTTATGCAGATTTTGAAAATTATTTTGCCATTAATTTCCAATTTCTGTGTGCTATGGTCAGATATTATGCATGGAATAATTTCAATAACTGTGCATTTACTTAAGAAATTTCATGGGATAATGGATGGTCTACTTTGGAAAATGTCCCATGCACAGCTGAGAAGAATGTGTATTCTGATGTGGTTGGGTGGAACACTCTGTAAACATCTACTAAGTCCAATTGCTCACAGGTATGATTCAATTGTATTATTTTTTTGTGGTCTTTTTGTCTAATTTATCTATCTCTTTGTGATAATGGAGTATTAAGGTCCCCTGTTATAATTTTGTTCTTGTGTATTTGGTTTTTCATGTCCATTAGTAGTTGTCTTATATAGTTGGGTGCTCCAGTATTTGGTGCATATATATTTATATTTGTTAGTTCTATCTCTTGAATTTTTCCACTAATGAGTATGTAGTGACCTTCTTTATCTCTTTCAATCCTTTTAGGTTTGAAGTTCACATTCTCTGCAAATAGAATAGTTACCCTCACTTTTTTCTGGGTTCCTGTTGTATGGAATACTGTGTTCTATCCTTTGACTTTTGATCTATGAATTTCCTTTTGGGTCAAATGTTTTTCTTGTATACAGCATATTGTGGGATTCTCTTTCGTGATCCATTCTGTCAACCTATTTCTTTTGATAGTGAATTGAGGCCATTTACATTTATGGATATAACTGATATGTACTGGCTCAACTTTGCCATGTTATTTTCCTGTTTTTTTTTTTTTTCTGCTTTTCCCCCTTGGTTGATTTCTTGTCCAGCCTGGTTGGTTTCTTTCTGCTGTTGTTCTGGAGATCATGGTCATTTTGTCTCTATCTAGTATGTCTTTGAATACTCTTTGTAGGTTTGGTTTGGTGGACATGAATTTCTTCAGATGTTCTTTGTCATGGAAGTATCATTTCTACATTAAATTTGAATGAAAGTTTTGCTGGGTAAATCAACCTAAGTCAAAAGTTGTTTTCTTTCAGGGCTTGAAACACCTCATTCCAAGCCTATCTTGACTTGAGGGTTTGTGCTGAAAAGTCTGCTGTGATTCTAATGGGCTTTCCTTGATAGGTGAGTTGTGTCTTTTCTCTAACAGCTTTTAGTGTTCTGTTTTTATGTTGCATGTCTGGGATCTTAATTATTATATGTCTGTGTGTAGATTTATGTTAGTTGTGACTGTTTCATGCTCTATATGCTTCTGTTATGTGCATATCAGATTTTTCCCCATGTTTGGGAAATTTTCTGCTATTATTTCTGTGAATAATTTACTGATGCTATTTGCAGAAATGCCTGCATCTTCCCTGATGCATATGAGTCTTATATTGTTTCTCTTTGCATCATCTTGAAGGTGCTGGATTGTCATTTCATGCTGCTTATTTTTAAAAGTTCTGTCCTTTCATGATTGCTAATTGCAATTCTGTCCTCAGCTTCATTTAAATGGTTTTCCCATCTTTCAATAGAATTTTTTGTTTCTTGGATGCCTCTTTGAGTTTCTTTCATGAATTCTGATTGTTTTCTATATTGTTCATTCATTTAGCTTCCCATGATCCTGTACTTTTTTCTCTATTTTTTCTCAAGCTGAGCAACTCCTTTATTAAGGTTATTATTTCTGCCTTTACATGGGAGATTCCTTGTAATTTGAATTCTTCTATAGTCTCATGGACTTGCTTTTTTATTTCACTTGCTATCTTTCCAGAGATTTCCAGTGTGTGACTTTTGAAGTCCATTTCAATGTTTCTAGTACTTGAAACTGAATTTTTCTTTTTTCATTTTGCCATTTTCCCCTTTTGGGTTAATATTTGTTCTTTCAATCCCACTGGTCTCAACTGTTGGTAGTGTATATCTTAGGGTCCTATTGTAAAGTTGATGTTTGTCTATTTGCTGAATCTCATAATGAAGAGGTGGGCCAGTCACTTGAAGTCCCCTGCAGGGCCTGTTGGGTGAGTCCTATATTCTTCCTAGGCTTGTCAGCATAGGAGTATTGATGGAAATCAACCCTTAGTTCTTGCTGTTATTGTGTCTTCAGGTTTTTCAGCGTCACCAGATCTCCCTGTTTATAGTGTTTGTTTTGGTTGGGACCCTACTGCCTCTGTGTGTCTCATAGGCCCTTTTAATTTTCTCCATATTGGGGGAGGAGTTACTGGCACCTTCCTCAACCTACTTGATGTTCACTGTGGGGAGGAAGGAATCATTCACCCTCTTGCCAAGCTGGCCAATGGTCTACTTCTGGAAGGACTTTGCTATTGCTTCTGTTTATGCATGGAAGGTGGCAAACTGTATTCCTATTTCAGGGGCAAACTCACCTCACTGATTGAAGCCTGCTGAGTTCTTCTGTTGGGATAAAGGGTTACTGAGTCACCCCTTGATTCAGCATGGTTAATCCACTACAGTCCAAGGTGCTGGGGGGAGCCAAAGATCAACAGCTATACTATATCCAGGGGGTGAGGTCTCCCCGATGGCAGTGGTGGGTCTGGAGGTGGGTGGCCTGAATGGTAGGGGGTGACAGGAGGGGGTCAGGTCTGGCCTAGCCCTTTCCACACAGCTGGCTGGAATTCCTGAGTCCTACAAGGTAGTTGGCCAGGATGGCAGAGGTCTAGGAGGGGCTCAGGTCTGGCCTGGCCCCATGCACACTGCTGGCCAGAGTTCCTGGGTTCTGTGAAGTGCCAAGTTGCAATCTTTCAATTGACACAAAAGGATTCTGTGTTACAAACATTCACAGATCAAAAATAAAAAAGTGGGGGGAGGGAATAGTTCATGTGTCTATCTTACCATTTTAAGGAAACTGTAGTAGTTAAGATAATTGTGTACAATGTGTATGTGTTGGTGTTTTATGCTTTACACTGTGTATTCATGTCAGATGTGTATATGACTCACTTTAAGGTCTTACAAAAAAACCTTAAAACTATCCTTGCTGGAAGGTAACTTGTCTGTAAGCTAGGGACCAACTGTACTGTATCACATATTTGCAATAAAAGTTGTAATTAAATAATTATTTAAATTATTATTGCTCCTTAATTATACATGATTCGAATGTAAATAGCCATCTTTAAAATTTAAAAGTAGATTTTATCTTTTTAAATCTTTTCATGTATATGTGGTCAAGGATGCTGTGGATTAATAGCCTATGGTTTAACAAATGAATATAGGATTGTATCTATCTTTTCAAGTACGTGCCTTGTTCTGTGCAAAGTTTAACTCTACATGAGTTAAACTCACACATACTAATATATAAAATATATCACACTATATTTTAAAGTTGTGTTGGGTGATCTCTCCCATATTAAATTATATATGCAAATATAATGCATTCATTAGGATGATTTCAAAGGTATTATTTGGAGCTGTAACCACAATAGCTATCAAAGACCATGAATTTGTTCTAATATTTGAAGGCAAGAAAGCCATTACATCACAATAGATAATCTATCTGTGAGTCAAAATTCCAGTGTATATAGCACAGGGATACCTTAGGATAAGAGATGTTCAGAATTTTTATTTTTTTACTGAAATTTTCTCTCACATACATGAAAACAATTGCACAATGATAAGTGAACACTCCAGTTAAGTGAACTTGTAGAACAGACTTCACTCTCCTTTGCTGTACTGAATCATCACAAAAGTTAAAGGAGGAGAACATAAGATGACAGGGTTATTAGTATGTACGATGTCTCAATCAAGCATCCATGCTGGAATACAAAGGAGTTTGTGTGTCAGAACAGAAAGGTACAGAGAGAAGAAAGATATCAGTGTAGATGTGTCTAATTATATTGAATCCAATGAAAGATATAAATTGAAGATGTTTATTCTGTATATAATGATATGCAAAATTCCACCAACCTAGTCCAAAATGATTATGGTGCACAAATTCTGGATGTCACACTTACTGAATAAAGCAGTGAGTTTACCATGGCTACATGTCTGAATGTAATAGTGGTAGCATTTGTACATTAAAAATACCCATCAAAACCAGAGAAAACTAAACAACCATGTTATATAACAATACATAAATTCATATAATGTAATGAATATGAGGAAGTAGCCTGAGAAATAACAAAATACATGGGCTTCAGTATTTGGAGCAGGAGGAAGCAGTAAGAAATAATATGGTAAAAATCAACATCAATAAAAATGTTTATTAGGCAAATACTAGAAGGAGAAGTTCCATAGATCTTTGGAAGTGTTTTTGCAGAAGGAGACTCATCAGTGGAGACACTTGTGCAATTGATGGTGTATATAATCAACATAGCAACTTTACATATCAACAAGGTATGCAAAGTGAAAGTAGTATTCTTTGGTGATGTTGGAATGGGGGACTGACAGTGTTGCCAATGACATTAGTGTTCCTCTGGCCAAGTTAAGATGGAAATTAATTCTCAACAGGAAAAATGTAGCTCTGCTTTCAGTTCTGATGTCACAGGATGACACAAGATAATACTATATAACATATTGGACCCAACAGTTGCTGGTAAATGCTGCTATTGGCCACCACCGTCCGTGACAGTCTTGTGCTAAACAACTCAGGTCCACCATACTGGGTGCTGGTCTTAGCTGCTGGTAGACATGGTAAGGTGGACATGGTACTACTGGTGCCAGCTGCTGCTGGACATGGTAGGGTGACATTATCAAGAACTGCTCTCTGCTCTGCCAGTCATAGACTTCCAGGGTGGGCTGGGCTCAGATATTGTGTATGAATTCTGCTGGGTGCTGGGCTTAGCTGCTTCTGTCCTCTTTCTGGTGCCAGCTGCTGCTGGATATGGTAGGGTGATGCTATCAAGAGCTGCTCTCTGAAGCTGCTGCCAGGTGTGGGCTTCCAGTGTGACCTGGTGCCAGACACTGTGTGTGAGTTCTGTTGGGTGCTGGGTGCTGGGCACTGCTGCTGCTGGGTGTGGCCACTGCTCTCTTGAGCTCCTTAGTGCTGACCTCCTCTAGTGCTTATTGCTTTTTCTTATGAATCCACCACTCTTTCCATGCTGTTAATGAACACCAGTCCTGAGTAGATTTACAGACTTTTTAAATCCATATTATCAACAAATAAATCTTGAGCAGGTTACAGGATCACCAAAGTGAGACTTTATTTTACCTGGGTCTGTGCTATAGTCCAGAGGTTCCAGTACACTGGAAGGAGCCCCTGCTGCACCAAACCAAGAAGTAGAGTAGTGCTGTTTGCATGGCAGATGCAGGCCAGTGAATGGCACAGGGCTCCAAGCAGCCTCTGGTTTCATGTGACCAATGAGGAAGCAGTGCTGAAACCAGAAAAATTTGTAGAAGGCCATGTCTGGGGACTAGGAAAGTTATCTGGGGCCCAGTTCTCTCCTTCTCTGAACTTAGGTACCTCAGCATGACCCAGCACTCTTCAAAATACAGCACTGGCTTCTGAAGTCACAAGAGTAGTGGAGGGGCACCTTGCTGAGTGGCAAGTTGCAACCATGTTGATGTCTATCGTTGGATTGTTGTAGAAAAACCAATATCAAACTTAATGGAAAACTTTTTGCATAGAGGAATGAGAAAGTAACTGTTGTTATGCCAGTGGGCTGGTGGGAATCATTTCCAAATCATCAGCCATGAATTTAACAGTCTAACTAGGTGATGAGCAATAGTAAAAAATATAATAAATTTTTAAACTAATATTTATCAAAAAGCTAAGGTAATCTACTTACCCTAAAGAGATGACAAAGGACAATTTTTACATATGATAATTAATTGGAACCAATTACTACCCATGTGAATGAATCAAAATATTGAGATTTAATTAATAACTTTGTATAAATATGATTTAATTTAAAATTAAACCAAAATAGAGAAAAACATTCAACTGTTTAATGAATTCAAGAAAAGAGGGAAAAATTAGTAAGAGTAATCCAGGGGAGAGTGGGGGTAGGAAAGAGAGACAGAGAAGAGGGAGGTAAAAAAAATGATAATTGAAAATGTGATGACTGTTTCACCACATTCACAGAACTACCTCCATATTGCTAAAGAAAAAAATAAAAACTGAAAAGAAATATGATGACCAAGGAGTTAAAATTTATCATGCTTTAAATAGAAAGGGATTATACATCCCTGATTTCACATGGTTGAGAATCTCTCTGCCATCATAAATAGCTCAACACACTGCTCAATGTGTTTCAATGAAGAAAACAGTTTCCTAAGGACACCTTCTTCATGGCATCTTGCAATTGCAAGCCTACTGAAGTAATATTCACATAGAAGTTCACCCTAGTCTTTCATTTGGATTAAACCCAGCCCATTCCTGGGCTGCTTCCCTCAGCTGTACTTTTTTATACTCTTTGCTATTGCCGAACGCTTTCTTCTCTCCTCCACGGCCTACCATCATTATGTAGCTGTCTGTAGCCCTTTGCATTATCCAGTCATCATGTCCACAAGACTGTGCCATGCTCTGCTCACTGGCTCCTATATGATTGGTGTCTTGGTTACTTTTCTCTCATTGCTGGGACAAAATACCCAGCACTCAAAATGAATGAAGGAAAGGTTTATTTAGCTGAAAGTTTTGGGAGGTTTCAATCCATACTCAGCATGCTCCAAAGCAGGGTGATGTGGCTGAGGGACAATTATTGATGGAGGTACAAGAAGCAAGAGCAAAAGGGAAAAAGGAAAAAGTACACTTGGGTCACTCCATTATGTGGTATGCCAGTGTCCGCCCTGGGTAGATGCCACGTTCACACTGCCAATGCCAGCACTAGACGATGAACCAACCACAAATGCTAGACTCAATTGCCTTCAAAAGGCCAGCCCCCCCATGACTGCATGAGGCTTTTGGGGGACATTCAGACACAGCATAATAACCGATTTTGACATCCACTGTGAATGTGATTCTCACAAGCAGACTGCATTTCTGCAATACTCGTGTCATCCATCACCTTTTCTGTGACACATTCCCAATTTTAGCGCTCTCTTACAGTGACACATTTCAGGTTGAAATCATTTTATTTATTTGTGCTGGGTCCACCCTAGTAAGTGTCCTTCATTACCATATCTGGATCCTATGTGTCCATTCTCTCCACTATCTTGAAAATTAATTCTACTGCAGAAAAGCAGAAAGCCTTCTCTACCTGTGCCTCTCATCTCCTGGAGGTCACCATCTTTTACAGCACCACGATCTTTATTTATTTAAACCCAAAGCAGTCCTACTCCTTAGGAAAGGATCAAGTGGTTTCTGTGTTTTACACAATTTTAATCCCCATGCTGAATCCTCTCATCTACCATAAAAAATGCTGTCATCAGTATCATGTAGAAGTTAAGAGGCTCCAGGCAATTAAAATAACAGTAGTTTTAAATATGTACATTTAGTCCTTTCCTTTCATGGAAATTCTTTTATTAGCTTTTGAAAGTAAGTTTTTATCTGATTTGGTGATTGGGTGTGTTTGTGCGTGCGAGTTTGTGTGCGTATGTGTGTATTTTTTATATTTTCCTAGACAAATTCTATAGTTTTCATCTATTTTCTGAAAGTTCCATCATATTCTCATATGTCATTTACTGACTCCACTATAACTTTTGTTCTATTCATTGTGAAAACTGCTAGATAAATCTATCAGGAATGGCTGCCTTCGATCGATACTTTTTATTAGTTATGCTCATGTGCGTTTGACACTGAGGGACCTGAAAAGAGGATTTAGAGACGAAATGTAAGAGCTTTCTTTTCAGTATTCTCTATTCTCTTCATTGGCACAGTGTTCATCCCATCCATAGGTGATTTTTTTTGTAGACTCTTGCTCAAAGTGAGATATTTTATCCGTTCCAAGTGGTCCTCTTAGAAATGTCTTGTCTATGGAATTAAGTTTTTGGATAAATTTGAACTGAGACCTGAGAGTGGCTCACAAAACTTATATGAATTTTGAAGGTAAATAGGAATTTTAAAAACAAAGATAGAGGAAAGTTTACCATAACATTTTACATTCTTTGTGGAAGTGGAAATTCTGCAATTCTTTAAATCCTCTCCACTGCAATGACTTTGAAGCTATCTCTTATAGACAACGGCAGAGGTAACAGTGCAGCAGCCTCTGCTGCAGTTATAAAATATGCTGTTCCTGGCTGCGGGGGTGGGGGTGGGGCTCGTGGCTGCATTCGCGAGTGCCTGGGGCGCCCTCCTGGGGCCCAGGCCCACCCCCCCGCATCCCACGGACTTCGCGCCTGCCTGGGGCAGGAGCGCCCCCAAGGTCCAGGTGCTGGGCAGCGCACCCACGGTGGTACCGGAGAGGTGGCCTTGGCAGCACTGCGCGGGCTCGGTGCTCCCTGCCTACTGGGTTCTGTCGGCTGAGCACTGCTTCGGCCCATACAAGAGCATCGCCACCTTGGACCTCATTGACCTGCGGGCTGCTGGCGCGCACACGCAGTGGTTCACCCTGAGCCCAGTGATCCTGCACCCCACCAACCAGATGTGGGCCCCGTGGGCGGAGACTTGGCGCTGGTGCAGCTGCAGTCGCGCTTGGAGTTCAGGGACGCTGTGGGGCCCGTGTGCCTGCCGCCGCCCACCGTGTGGCTAGATGACAGTGCTATCTGCTGGTGGGGGTTTGTGTCCTAGCAGGGCCACTCCTCAAGCCAGCTGCAGGAGGCTCAGCTGCCCCTGATGCCGCTGACCCTGTGCAGGATCCTCTATTCACTTTCTGCCATCCAGCCTGACATGCTGTGCTCTGGGGACCTGAAGACAGCGTGTGAGTGACTCTGTGGGTCCACTGGTGTGTGAGCTCAATCACATGAGGTGTAGATTGCAATCCTGAGCTTGAGCCAGGGGTGCACCTAGTATCTGTACCCCGCCGTGTCTGCCATTGTCCTGTTTCTCCCACTGGATCCGCTATCACCAGTGGAGAAAACACCCCTTTCTCCCGAGCCCACACCTGCTCCGTCCCCTGCTCGGGTGGCCACCCTCAGGGTGCTTGTGATGGTGCTGGCCAGCCTGGCAGTGTTCTGAGGACCCAGCCCCCACACAGTCCAGTCCATGGCCAGGCCGGTCAAGGCTGGGCACAGCTGTGGGCTGCAGGGGGTGGAGGGTGGAGAGGAGGCGATCTGGAAGCCCAGGAGAGGAAGATATTAAATGATTGTAAAGCAGCAAAAAAAAAGTGCTGTTCCTCATCCTCTACCTAACCTTGCTAGTGGACAACTTGAGCGTGATCATCCTCACCCAGGTGGACTCCAGGCTGCAAACTCTCTCATGTTTTTCTCAGGCATGTGGCATTTATAGGTCTTGGCTGTTCTACAACTGTGGGACCAAAAATGTTAGTAAATTTTATTGAAGATGAAAATACAATCTCAATTTTGCATCAGACTGTGCTCCCCTCACCCTCTAGGGATGAGACAGTGGCAGAACATCAGCAGTAGACTTTAGAAACATGGGCTCATGTTTCCATACAGTGATATGGCCTCAAAAATGACTGCAGGATCAGAAAAAGGAACAAACTGCATAGATTTTCTGGAAAGACTAGCACAAAAGCTAGATCACAAGGATTAGAATAAAAACCCGTCATTTAATGACCTAGTGATGTACATGCCAACAAAATTCAAAAGTGTTGTCAATGACTACCTTGTGTAAAAATCAAAATTTCACCACATTGACTAATAGTTATCAGCATGAGAGAGATCACAATGGAAATTTTTAAAAGAGCTGTGTGGTTAGTTTCTCAATAGCTTCAGAACTCACAATGAAATACATCAGTACACTAGCAATAGTAGGACAGACCAAATGAAAGACAGAATTAATGAATTCAAAGATGGATTATTTGAGAACATATAGCTGAAGGAGTAAAAGAATAAGGATTGAAAATGTGTAAAGTTTTCAAAAATGAAGGCACTACACTATTATATTTCAAGATAAAGTTCAATGCCACAGTAGTTAAATTAGCATAATTTGGCATAAACACAGATATATAGTACAGTGCAAAATAATAGGGAATCTATGTGTCTGTCGTGCTATTGATTTTTCAATATATACAATGGGAATAATATTTGCAATCAGTATAGCTAACCAAATATTTATGCCCAGTATATGTAAGGAAATCCTTAAACCCAATAACCCACATACAAATACAGATACTACCTGTAACATGGAGCAAGTCCATGAAAAATGCTCAGAATTGCTAATCTGGGAAAATCAAATAAAAAACCACAATGAGTTATCAGCTCACAAAGTAAGACCACTATCATTGCAAACTGAATATATATGTAGCACTGGTGACGGAGTGCAGAAAAGGAAAATATTACACATTGATGGTGGGAATGTCAATGAGTATAACCCATGTGAAATATTGTCCATAGCATGCTCAGGAAATTTAAAAACATAAGTTTACTGCATTATCCAGTATTCCCTCTAGTGGGTATGCATTATGGAAGAAAATGAAATCAGAGTAGGAGTCAGGGGAGGAGACACTGATAGAACCACATTCCCTGAAGCACTTTTCACTAGTATGAACTGGGAGATGCTTAAGTGTCCATTGAGTAGTGATGGTGCAAAGAAAATGTGGTACATCTACATGATAAAATACAACTTACCCATAAAAAATAAATGAATCCAATTATTTGTGACGACATGGATGGAACTGGACTTTATTGTGTTACCTGAAACAAAACAGGCAACTAATGATATTTAACACAGTTAATCAGTCATATGTGACATGAAAAATTGATCTCACAAAATCTATAGGAGATGGTGATTATCAGAGGCCACAAAGAGCACTGAGTACTAGGGATAAAGAAATATTGGTCAGTGTAAACGTCACCATAAGAATGTAGACTTGGGATGAAAGTAATAATGAGATGAATAGTAAAAGAGATAGAAAGAGCTATGAATGTTTCACCATAAAGAAATGAGTATGGTTCAAGGCGATAAATTGTTTATCTATTTAATACACAACACAATGTACAGACATGTAGAAAAATCATACAGTAGAGCCCAGGATATAGCTCAGCAGTGTATCACCTGCCTGGCAAGGGTGAGATCATGAGTTTCATCCCTGGATACCAAAAAAGAAAAATCATATAGCAGCCCTTTAACAGGTTTAATTTAATGGTTTTAATTTTAGTTAAAAATAAGTTTTATTTCAATAAATAAAAGGTATAGAACATTGTGCTACTTGCAATTGGAAGATATTTTGAGTAACGGAACCTGATAGAGGGCCAAGAAGCAATTCCACAAAGACAGGCTCCATTGATCTTCACCACACATGAGCAAGGAGAGTCAGCCCCATAAATAATGTTAGTGAAAACTGAGCAAGAACATGCAAAGGTGTGAGATGAAAGCCTCCACTGACACCACGTGGAAAAATCAACTCAAAGTGGAGTAAGGATGTGAACCTAAGTCCTGACTGTAACATCCTAGAGCAAATATACAGGGAAAAAATTCAGGACTCTCAGCTTTGCTATGATTTCTTGGATGTGTCACCCAAGCCAAGTAACTAAAAGCAAATTAGAGGAGTGAGACCATACAGAAATAGAAACTATCAGAACAGCAAAGAGAAATCTTCAGCAGACAGAAGAGGCAACTTACAAAATAGAATAAAATATTTGATCTGATATAGAATTAATAATGAAAATATGTATGAAACATTTGTAAGTCAATAGAAAACTATACATAGTTTATAAAGAGACATAAAATTTGAATTTACTTTTCTTCAATGAAAATGTGGTCATCAGGGTTATAGACATTCCTCATTTAAGGACTGATTTCAGTTCTTGCAAATAGGGTATTAAATGAACTGTTTACTTAGATAAAGAATCCCAAACAGTAGGCACATTGGAGTACTCAGAACAAAGAAGGAATCAATGGCAACTCCAACTCAATGACTTTACTTTCATTTCTATGAGTCTCATAAGCAGGACTGTTCTCTACAATACAATCAGCAAAAGTGACAGTGCTCTATAAATAAGATACACTACAAAAAAGAAACTGAGGCTCTATAAAGAAGTGTCCAAGTGAAAAGATGCTTCCTATATCTCTTGTACCTTACAGAAGAGCACACGCCAGTGTATAGGTGTGAACAGTCATTCACATGCAGGAATATCTGTGCATAAAAAAATTCATCCTCATTGATCATTAGATAAATGTAGATCAAAAATATTTTAAGTAATGTAATAGTATACTGAAAATATGTATAGTACCAGTAAGAAATTAAAAATTAAAACTAAAACTCAAAAGAAACACTTCCAACAGTGTCACAAGCATGCTAATCAACACATGGCAGCAGAACGGGCCTTATTTCAGGGTGTTTAGCTTGTTTGTTATGGAGTAAATAATTGTTTCTATGGAGATAACTGAGGATTGTTCCCCAGGAATGTCTGTCAGCTTCATCAACAATGAAGTGACTGGATAAAAACATCCTCACTGAGGTCTTCACAGTGGACACACACCAGTGTTTCCTGTCACTTAGGTTAAAGAAATTTTCAGATAATTTAAAACATATTCATGGAGCTAGAACTTAAAATTTCTGAATTACATATTATATTTAGAAAATATTTGCCCATGAAAACTAATAATTCAACATTGTTCTTGTGTTCCGACTATGAATAATATGTATTCATTAGGAGCTAATTTATTCAGAGGTTTACCTAGGAACTTAAGCACACATTCTTGAAATAAAAGAAAACAATATTATTTAATTTATTGTTATATAAGTAAAGGAGAGGACTATTTGTATAGTGTAGCTTTAATTCTGGTGAGTGATTAAGATGGTTCAAAGTCACAATAAATCACAGACTCTATCAGTAGAGTATAAGGAAACATCTGATGTATTTAACTGTCTGGAGTCTCATGTTTTGATTTTTTGTTGTTTGTTTGTTTTGTACCAGTAATCAAATTCATGACCTCATGCTTGTGAGGCGGGTGCTATGCCACTAAGCTATATCCCTAACCCTATATTTTTATTTTGTAATTAAAATTATCACATTTTGCCCTTGGTTATGCAGTTATGATACAAGCACTCCTGTCAATCCTATTCAGATCTGTGGTGGTAAATTATATACTGTCTACACATGGATGCATATATATATATTTATGGAAATACTTATGTATTTTTCTTGTTCAATGGTACAGAGGGGTTCACTATCTCCTGGTAATATAATTTACAATTAGTGAGTATCTTCGGGCTTGTCCTGTGACATGGCAGTATGTGACCACCTGCAACCCAGTCCTGTACTCTGTGAGCCTGACACCCAGGATCTATACGCTACTCTTTACTGCTTCCTGCCTTGGGGGAATTCTATACATCACTGTGCCTGCAGTGGCCACTTTCAGCCTGTCTTCTGTGGATCTAATGTAATCCAACACATCTTCTATGATGTCCCTGCTAGGCTTGCAGTTTCTTGCTCTGACACACACAAACCAGCTGCTACTTTTTACTTTGCTGGCTCTATTGAGATGTTTACTGTACTACCCATCCTGATCTATGGCTTCATCTTGTCAGCTGTTCTCAGGACACACTCTGCAAAAGAGAGGAGAAAACTCTTCTTTATGTGTGGCTTTTATCTCACTGCAGTGTCCATTTTCCACAGATTTGTGCTTTTCCTGTACATGAGACTAAGCTCCACCTACGCCTTGGAGCCTGATATGGTGGTGTCCATAATCTACACCATTGTGATTGCTGCATGGAATTCCATCATCTGCAGGTTGGGGAACAAAGATGTCAAAGAAGCAATGCAAAAAATGTTTGGGAAAAATCAATTTATGAATAAAGTATTGTTTACCTTAAATATTGCTAAAATTACAGTTAATATTTTATATGTTATTGTAAAAAGAATTTGGTGAAAATATTCAATATACTAATATGTGTTTCTCATTTGTGACTATTTAAAATTTAGGACATGAGCTATATTCTCCTGTGATGTACTGAAAGCAGAAATAAACTAATATATATTTGTTTTTATAATATTCATAACAACATATGTATGTGTTTCCACATATGGATACTGGTACCAGCCAAAATGCACACACTGCATGTACAGCCCTGTATATTCATAAACTTTAACACTCTATATATCCTATTTTCTTAGCTTCTCTAAATTGTGTCTCACAGTTTCCCATAATTACATTTATGAATAGCTTTGCAGCTTTAGCTAACTGGTTCGGTCAGACACTGCTAGCCACTGGATGTCCACACTGCTCCCGCAACCCAGAACATTTTCTATAGTGACCTGGATGCTTAATTTCAATTTGAAGCAACATCCTTCATGCTTTGCAATGTGCATCAATTGCATCTTTGTTTATTATCTTTGGGATTTCTGGGTTCATTGGAGGACTTATTTTAAGAGTGAAATTATATTGCTTTAATCATATGTACTATTGAAGCACAGGCAGAAAACCCATTCTTTAATTTGGTAGTAATAAGTATTTATCAGGACTCTACTTAGACTTGACAAAAACAACCATGACAACACAGTGCATTTAATTAAAAAGTTTTTGGAAGTTTTGCCTCTTCTGACACTGGAGTCTGCATTACTCCTTAGGATATTTACCACAGCCCTGCCCTTACTCCACTTTTGTCTCTGTTTTCTTTTGACCTCTCCTATGCTCTGAGACCATTGGAGCTTCCACCTTTCCTCACTGTCCTGGGCCCAGATGGAAATGACAGAAAATGACCTCGCTGTGCTGACACTGAGTCCTGCTCCCAATACATCTCAATTTCTCTGCACTTCTCCAACTTCATCAAGGTAGTCTAACTGTACTCTCACTACCTCATTCTTTTTAAATTATTACACTCAAATCATAATTTTCTGAATTCATTTACTCTCTCAAGGATTCCTTTTATTCATTAATTATAGTAACTCTCTTAGTATGTAGAGCATAGTCATTTATAATTTACTGAAATGTGATTAATACATTTAAATAACACTACCACAGTCAAATACACTGTATACAGAGATGTACACTCCAATATATTCTTACACAGTATCTCCAAAATGATTTTATTTTTCTGTTGGACAATTCCTTGTGATATCACAACATTAATTCCTTCAAATGTAAAAACTCAGACCTTACCCATGATTAGTATGTAGTCAGAGTATATATATTAGGACTGTTGCAGCATAAATGAGCTTATATGAATGTTAGTGTGTGTACCTTACTAAGAATTAAAGAGTTAATTGAACAAGCTAACATAAAAACTGGCAAATTATATGCATATACAAGTTTGGTTTTGAATCAAGGGCTCAATCACAATCATAATGAAATAATAAATCATAGAAAAAATTATACCTTTGCTGAATCAATAAATAGTACACTATTAATCCATAGGTCAATGTATAGCAAATACATAAAAATAAAAATTCTAAATGAGGAAATCTTTCATGGTACTTAACTTTAAAATCACTCAAAGTTTCAAATATAGAGTCATGTTAAATGCAGGTAAATTTTATAAACTTGGTGCAAATTTAAAAGCTGGTGAGTTGAAAGTGATGGTAAGGAAGCTCCTGGGTTCCTGAAAATTTTAACACTGACAGATATTTTGCCAAATATTGTAAAAACTTCTACAAGGTTTATGCATTCAGCCAAATGAGAGAATGATTTATAGCTAAATGAATTAGCAGAAAGGAGGTCAAAACAAAAACAAAATGAAAAAATAAGATATTAGGTGGTATATTAGAAAGATTTGCATAAATTTCTGCAAATGTATATATAGAGTATTTTACTGATGAAAACATAAATGAACAAATAATTATATGTGATAGCTATGTCTTATATGAGAAAACTGATTTATCTGGATAAAACTAAGATTCATTGAAAAAGAAAAATGCATACAGTCATTTTGAATGCCAAAAATAGAATTTTATGGTAAAATGAATAAAAGATAGATTAATATAAATGTAAATAAAGTGAGTGGCACTCTATCAAATATCTATAATAATCATATTTCTAACTCAAGTAAAGTAATAAGATACTATTATTTTCCAGAAGTACAAATTGCATAAAATTCCCTTAGCTTTTAAAATGTCACTAGTTGTCTGAGAACCTGACATAAAAACTTGAAAGACAAAAGGCATATTTCAATTCATGATTCACAGGCTTCAGGCCATGGTCTACTGATTTTGTTGCTTGAGGCCTGCAGTAAGTCAGAAAGAGCAGAAAAGGCAAGGAAGAGGAAAGCAGCTCAGCATGGCAGCCAGGCTTCAGTGAGGGTCCAGGAGTCAAAGAGGAAAAATTCTGGGAGTAGATATACCCTTCATGGTCATCCCCGTGATCTACTAGGCCCCTTGCCTTTATTTGTTACCTGCCTATAATGCCATCCAACTATCCTTGCTGCTTTCATTATCTGATCATTTTCCAAAAAGCCCATCAACCCTCAACTAAACCTTTAGTTGTAGGGAACATTTCATTTCTTTACTGTGACACTCCCATAGTTGCAATCACAAATAATATCACTTATATCTCATGGCTTAACCAAACATCACCTTACCCAAAGGAAAACCAATGATCAGGTAAACTCAGATCCTTTTCTATGGGCTCACTGCTACCTGATTCCAGTTCAAAATAATCTCCTCCTTTCTGCAATGTATAATAACAAACTAATCATGCCATGTGGTTTGGATATCAATGATAATGTGCTTAAATTCATGGTACCATCAACATGACAGTCTTAGGGATGAATTAGTTCCAATATCATTGTGTCCTCAAAAGGACAGGCATCAATTACTTTATTTAATTTCTCACTGTCTTTCAAGATTATCTTAGCATTTTCAACGTTTTACCTAAATGAAAAATTATTCCCCCAAAACCGCATTCCATTCATAAAATTGAACTGACTGAGAAGGTTGGATTCTCCAGCAGTTGGGCACTCTTTCCTTCTGCTATGGGAGACCTTGTGCTTACTCAGGTTTTATTGTTTTCACTGAAGTCTGCTTCTCGGAGTTGTTATCAATAGCACCTTCCTCACTGCCCAAGTACTAGAAGAAATAATAGAAAAAGTCACCACTATCATTTTGCTGAACATTGCTGCCAATATACCTCATTTTTTTTGCAAATGTGTATCTTTCAAATAGGTTTAAATTTTCTGAGTTTTTCTCATTTGTTTCATTTTTTAAAATATTATTTTACATTTTATTTGGAAATCATTTCTTCCCCAGAGCTTCCTTATAAGTCAACAATAGTACAAAAGTAGTCTTAAAACACAAAGTATACAAAAGAATGTTTTCCTAAAATATGTTTGCATGATTTAATAATATTTCAGTAGTAAAGATGTAGAACATTTTCCATGATAACATTTAGCTACACAAAAAATGATTTTCATCTTTTTGAGTTGCTCTCCTATATCACATTTTTCCTTGAATTGATTGCTAAAGTCTTGGCCATTGATATCTGTTGATCTCCTTTTATGAAATGTAAGGCTTGTTATGCTCAGAGTCTTGACCTTAAACTCTATTTCAACTGATATCAATACAGCCATTACAGCACTTTTTAATCATGGTATTTGCCATGTGCTTCTTACTCCTTTTTGGAATTTTTTCCACATTTGTTTACTTTGTTTAAAATTTCATTTACATAAGAAGTTCATCTCTTTTAAAAAGTATTTGGCTTGGAATTGCTTTTTTAATCGGTTTGATAATGCCCTTAACTGAATGCTACATCCTTTAAATCCAGCAAAATTCTTTGCAGAGCTATTTACCATTTATCCTTTTGTTTTGTTTTGTTTTTCACACCTAATCTTTTTCTTTTTTTTCTCAATTTTAACGTTACTCTGAATTACTATGTTGTTTTCATGTTTTCCAGAATTGGCTACAATATTCCCTTTTCTTCCCATTTATCAATGCTTTAAAGATTACAGTACACATGCTAATTTATTAGAATTTATGCTGCATTAACATCACATCACTTTGGGGATAGGAATGTTATCCTAGTGTTTGTGTTTTTGCTGTAATAAATTAGCTTTTGTGTACATTGTTTTTAAAACTGCACTATTAGTATTATTCTTTTTTAACCACAGATTGATAAACATATTCTGTAGTAGAGAATTTAGTAACAGACTGAAGATTCTATTTCTTTGACAACTGCTTAATTCTGCCTGGAACCAGGAGAACAGCCATTGAGAGTGAAAAAGAATACCACAGCTGTGTCCCAGACTTGTTCCATGTGTTGTGCTTTCTCCAAACCCTACTTTATGCAATTGAGTATTTTGCAAATAATTTAAGAAATGAAAGACAAATGCCATATATACTATATTTTTGGTTCCTGAAACCAAAAATACTTTTCTTTAGGTAGCGGAGTCTGATTTTCCATCCTTAACTGTAAGCATCATCATAAACCTCATCTTCCAAGTACATCTACTCTTATATCTAACATGACAATTATCAGTACCCCTAACCCTACCCAAAGACTAATCCTATTAGAAAAAATAATCATAACTCTAACCTAAACACTAATTCTAATCTTATAACCCAAAGGCTCTGACCATAAGAGTAAAACTAAGCAATAAACTAAGCATATATGAACACTACTCCCAAACCTATTGCTAATGCTCACCCCACCCCAACACTAATAATACCCTACACTAATACTACCAATACCACACACTAACATTAATAATGTCCCACACTAACACTAACCATACCCTACACTAACACTAACCATACCCTACACTAACACCAAAAATACCACTAACTCTGATTACTAATCCCAACCCTCACTCCAAACCAAAAGAACTGAACACTAATCATAGTCCTCAAACATTAACCCTATACCCAACTCTGATTCTATAAACAACGATTAAACTCAATCAATGTCTAAGCACTAAACTTTGTTAATCTTAACCTGAACCCTAAATATGAACCCGGTTCTGACTCTGATACTACCCCTAACTGGATCTGTATCTGTTAATTGTATGTGTAACTCTAACCTTAACTCTCAACTAGAACCTCACTCCAACCCCTAAAGCTAATCACTAAAACCTGCCCTAATTCCTAATCCTAACCTGAACCCTATTTTTGAAATCTAATCCCTACCTCTAACCACTATCCTAACACTTTATTTAATAACTTTAACACTTACTCTAGCCTTAAACCTAGACCTAATCCTAACCCTAACTCTAACCCCAAAGCTGACTCTGCACCATATCCTTCCATTATTTATTCCACCAAACAAAATTGAAATCTTAAAAAACCATTAGCTCAAATAAACATCTCCTCAGAAACTGGGACTGTTGCATATTTTTTCTCAATAACAAGAAGCTGTCCTACACACCTCTTGGATCTCTCTCTCCCTAAACCCAAACCCTAAACACAACTACAATGCTAAACCCTACCTGAATCCTGAACAACAGCATGAACAAAGGTTTATAGCAGCATGGTTCGCATTAGCAAAATCACGGAAGCAGTCTGTGTATCCACTAGTGACTATGTAAAGAAAATGTGCTATCTATACATAACTGAAAATAAGTAGAATAAAGATGTTCATTGTGCAGGAATTTAATATGCTAAGTGACTGTGAGTACTGGGTGTCTTATGCATGAGATGAGATTAATAACATTAACAAGATCAAGCAAAAAGGATTTAAAAGAGGAAGAGGGAAGGGGATTAGAAAACAATCAAGTCTACTGTGTACCGAGACCCACTCCCCAAACTGCATGTAACTGCAGGTACTGTAACCATGTACTCAGAAAGAAATAATTTTGAAAACCCTGAACCTAATTTCAAAAACTTCATCTTTCACACTCAGCCATAACACAGTGCTAAATCTCATGATAAACCTCCACTAAATCCCAACAAAAACCTCAACCCAAACCTCATCTTATTCCCTCACCCTAAAGTTCATCCCCTTCCTCATCCTAACTCTAATGGAATTTTGAATATGTGACTTTACAACTTTGGTATTAGAACCCAACAAGGCTTGGAACTCTGGTAGCCAAGCACTCACACTTTTGAATCTATCTCCTGCCCTGAATCACTTGGAGGGAGACATTCAAGAGTAGAAGATGAGCTTTTGCTGTTTTCCTGCTTTCCAAAGTTCTAGCTGCAAAAAGCACATGAACGAGAGCCTTTTCAGATCTTGGTTCTAATCTCACTGTGGATGTTTCCAGCTAATGTTCAGAGAAGCCGACAAGTAATAGAGGCTACCCAGTGCCAGTCCTGGCCTCCTATGGGCAGTCACTCACCACTGGGCTTGGGGGGACAAGAAGGGGCTGACCCAGACAGGGGAAGCTATTAGGCGTCAGAACTTTAACCTGTCCACTTCCTATTTCCTATGTCATGGTTGGAAATATGACAGGCATTGAGGGCCTATAGTTAATGGATTACTGAGGATCAGTTTGTCTGTCTGGAGGTTAGTCAACTGACTTCACACTGTCATCTCTCACCCTCTAGCCAAAGGAATTTGGCCTTCCTTATATCTCCTGGTAACTTTAATAGGTGTAAAATTTCATATCATGCATTTGCAGAATCACAGCAAATATGTTCTGAATCATTTCCCTTTAAACCAAGCTATAGGGGAAGACAAGATGGATGATCAGTGAGCAACAAAATACAAAACTTCCCAGGAGAAACAACTCATATGCCATAATAAAACACCCTGGAGAAATCCAGACAGAGGGAGATGGATCCTCTTGACACAAGAAGAAATTAAAACATAAAAAAGCTCATCAAATACTTCAGGACTACAACTGAAATAGCTGAAAATTACAGGACACAGCATTTTCACGGTGGCTTGCCAAGTGTGCACCAGCTTGAATCTGCACCGGCAGGCAGAGCCGCCCAAACTTGTTCCCACCGCCACTCACAGGATGCACAGCAGCGCTGAAGTCAGGGGTTGGTGAGCCCAATGGAGAGTGGAGCCAGCGAAGGGACTTTCATTAATCCATGGTCAGTGCTGGGAATGAGACCCTCTGCATGGGAAGGGTGAGACCAAATGGGTGACATGTTGGAATCGGTCAGGAGGAGGCTGAACTGGGAGTGACAGTGACTTCAGTTGGTTGCTCCCACCCCCCTGCCAAAAGCATATTTGTGGGATTTGCTTGGACTGGGCCACGCCCCTGGCCGGGACCCAGTGAGCTGTCCCAAATCGATTCCCTGTGCTTAGCAATCACTAACCGGGTGAAGGCCCCTGAAGTTTGGCTGGCTTTGTGGGAGGGGCAGGCAGGAGAGGGCAGAGGTCCCTTGCCAGCATGCTTCAGAGGAACCATGGCCAAAACAAGGAAGATTGAGGGCGGCAAACACACAACATCACACATGGCTTCAATGGACATTAAGAGATATCTTCAGAACCTTGTAGACGAGCTCAAAACTGAAATATTAAATCAGGTCAAGCAGGATATGAGTAGAGTAATAAAAGAAATGCTCTCAGGAAGCATCTCTCAGGATGATACAGACAGATGAAGGGAAGAACATAAAAAAAGGAGAGAAACATTCGATAAAGAATATAAAGAAAATATAGAATACATGAAGCAGATTCAAAGAGACTACCAGGAAATTAAAAACTCCATTGAAAGCTGGCAAACTCCTTAAAAGAAAATAAGGATAGACTATCAAAACTTGAAGACAAGTTGGCAGTGTGTGATGATAAAAGGAAAGATCTCTTAAAAATAACAAGGAAATGGGCAGTAACAATACAAAGGCTAGAAGATGACAAGAGAATCTACAATTTAAGAATAAGAAATGTGAACGAAGAAGCAGGAATACATACAGGTGAATTACAAAGGCTATTCACGGAAATAATTAAGGAAAACTTCCCAAGCATGGGAAAAGAAAATGACATTCATTTGTGTGAGGCATACAGAACCCCAGCCACCTACAACCAAAACAGATCTACACCCAGACATATAATAATCAAGATGCCAGAAATTCAATATAAAAAAAGAATATTAAAAGCCATCAGAGAAATGAAACAGATTACCTATAAAGGTAAGCCCATCAGGATCACAGCTGACTTCTCCACACAGACCAGCATATCAAGAAGAGCTTGGAGTGAAGTATTCAAAACCCTGAAGGAGAATAACCTCCAGCCCAGATTGATGTAGGCTGCAAAACTGTCACTAGAAATTAATGGAGAAACAAGATGCTTCCATGACAAAGAGGAACTAGGCGAGTTTGTGACCACCAATCCAACTCTACAGAGAATACTGATGGACATTCTAGAGAGAGAGAAAAAAATACCAGGATTTTAGGAACAGTGGCAGAAAGGCCTCAATGAGTGGGGCAGGAAGTAGAATGAAGGAGAAAAGTAGACAAACAAAGGCAGGAAAATAGCATGGCAGAAAGAAGGCACAGAAGGATAACTAGAAACTCTAACATAGATGGTCTTGATACGCTACATTGTTAATAGTGCACCAGGATTTAAAACCCACATTACTCACACTACTCTCTTAGATGTATTATATTCTGTTCCAGTCATTCTACCTGTACTAGATTTGAGGGCACAAACAGTAATCCCAAAAATAACAGGATATAGTATGGTAATCATCCTTAATTTCCTATTAATTTAATCTAAAGCTCTGTAAAACCTACACTGCTTTACCATGATTGATTGTAATCAAATCTGGTTTGTTGGATTGTGATTTTGTATTGATAGATTTTATTCAAAGCTGTTATGATCGATAGTATCAAGTCTGAGAGTATAGGCAACTGCACTTAAGATGACAAGATCCACTAGAATATCCACTATGGTTTGGTTATTACCTGCCTTTGAAGTTTTATACTGTCTACAATGTTTTGTTTTTACTACTATCGTTATTTATTGCTATACTCAATTATACTGCTATATTCAATTATGCCTGATGATATAGACATTCTATTGAAGATAATAAGAAACAACACAGTAATCATTGTAGATCACCTTGTACTGTGGTTTTATACGACTTTTTGGTTTCATGTTTTTATAGGAATTAGTTTTGTTTTGTCTTGCTAAGTTTTGTTTTTCCCTCTAATACAGAAAGTGTAGAAATACATGCAGAGATTCATACATGTGTAGCTGTTTGCACTCTCACTGTTTGACTATCTACTTTGTATGCTTTAATTTTGTAACTTGAACAACTATTTCTAAGAGGACAATATGTAATTTATCAATTAGGGATTTCTTATTGTTTATCTTTTTTTTTTGAATTCTGTATTACCGCTACCCTTTACATGCTTTTGTTTCTCTTTAAATTAAAAAAAATTAGTCTTTATATCCTCAGACATGATATTTATTTTGGTATTATTTATTTTATCTTAATAAGATTTTAAAGCTTTAAGTTTAAAGAAATACATGTAGAGACTCATGCATGTGAGGCTGTTTACACTCTCACTGTTTGAATATCTACTTTGTATGCTTTAATTTTGTAACTTGTACAATATGTAATTTATCAACTAGTGATTTCTTACTGTTTATCCTTTTTTAAAAAATTCTGTATTATCTCTACCCTTTACATGTTTTTTTTCTCTTTAAAAAAAAACAAGGTATAGACAACTTGGTTTGGTGCCACTGTTTACTTAACTGCTCCACGTATCCCATGTGCAGTAAATTCCAATATCTTTCTGGGCCTCCTACATATCCAAACTCTCACCAGGAAGGTTCCACAAAGAATAAGAGTTACATACACTCACAAAAAAATAAACTTCACTAAGCTGCTCTGTACATTTTTCTGTAGTGTCATCTCAAGAACATGTCACTTCAATTCCCAGTACCAAAAAAAGAAAATAAAATCACATCCCTGTAGCTATAGCAGGTAGCAGATGTGGCCTCCCATGGCTGCACAATATTCCATTAAGAAAGGTAAATTCTGGCAGAAGCTCATCTTTCACCACTAGTGGATCAGATGGCACCTCTTCTCAGTCATGTACAATGAGCAGGCTGTGAGGCTGTGTGTCGTAATAGGTGGTGTCCTGTGTCCAGGACTATTGTAACACAGTGACACAAGTGGTGGTTTTAACAATAGAAATGTATGTGGCAATAATTCCAGTGGCCACATGTCAAGGTGCTTCCCAGAAGGATTTCTTCTGAGGCCACGCTGCCTCTCCCAATCTCTTTGTCTTTGAGGGAAATGGGGCTGCAGTACTGATCCTCAGGGCTCCCCTTAAACTAACCTAGGGAAAAACAGCTGTGCTGCTCAGTTAAAAAGTTTTTCCAGCATTTCGTCCCATGCACTGTCTTCATCATGTGGAGAAAAGCAGGGTACTCCAGAACCTTCCAGTCTGCCACTTGTCATACAGAAGCTTTTTCTTTCTCATCTCTACATTGGGGATGTTTTGGATAATGCTCTTCATGTAGGTTATTAATAAAGGAAGGTGGTGTTGCTCCACAGTGAAGACTACCTTAAAGACACTGCTTGTTTGGTCCTAATATGAATTTTGAGTGAAAATGTTTGAATCTCTTTCACCATGGACACACACATCCTCTATGTTCACAAATGTAAAGACTTGAGTCTTTCTGGTCCGACCTCTGGATCCCTTCTTCTGGTGGTTCCTGCTATTGCTCCTGACTGTATGCTTCTCATTGTTTTCTCCAGGGTGACAGTAAGTCCTCCCTGAAGGTAGAGGCAACCTGCAGGGTGCAAACTCTCTGGCCAAGACAATGGGAGAAGATGGTGGGGTTCTTGGTACCATCCATCCCAATTAGACCCATCTCTTACTTCACCAACTTCTTGTTTTGTCCTGGGACTTTGACATTGTCCCATACTCTGTGGACAAGCTCTTTGAGGGGTGAGTGTGCCCGCCATGGCACAGTACACACACCTTCACATACTGTATTTTAGCAAAGCAACGGCAGCTCTCTGGGCCTCTCTATGCTCCTCTGAAAAATAGGATAAGAAAGAAAAAACCATCACAGGGCTTTGTAGGGATACATACCATAAGATGCAGCAATCCAGTACCTAATACCTTGGTCTGCAGAAAGGGTGCTAGATAGGCTGTCTTCATTCATATTTATTTTTTTCTCTGTCTCCAGTGAAGAGCTTCTCTGCCTCAGTAGCCCATGTCCATCTATATGTATAAAAACTTGTAAAAGCAGACAGGATTTCCATGTCTGAAGGACTTTCATGACTTCTTCTAGCTGGTGTTTTCTCTTGATACACAATAAACAAGGGACCACTGGGTCCAGAAAGGGGAGCCCCAAGCATGCCCAGTATTAGTAAAAGTTATTTAGAGATTTCATTCACTGAACCTGTATCTATATAATAGCCACATTGTCAAGAAACTTTTTTGTAGATATAGCACAATCCCAGGAACAAAGAAAACAACAATTTCTGGGCTCAAATCCTATTTGGGCTGTAGACAATCAATGTAGATGTCATAAAACACAGCTCAGGGCTGGGCAGAATTTCAGAACAGAGGAGTGCTGACAAATGAGTGATGGCTAGGAGGACTTTGGTTAAGGAGACAATGACAATCCTGGTGCTGGTATATTTTTTGATTCTATGGGAGAGACATGGTCTTGGGTTTTTCTGATCAGAAGTAAGAGTCAGATAGTGCTGTGGGTGGAATTTTTAGAGTCCCTGCAAAGGAGAGGAGAGAATAAGCTTCAAAGCCAGCACTTAGAAAGCTCATCTTGAGCACACCAGTTCTCATTTCTGCTGGTGCTCCATGTCAATCTACCCATTCCTCCTCAGAACACCCAGGGGCCAGGCTGGAGTTGGGATGCACAGACTGCTCTCAAATCTGCTTGGAGCCCAAACCTGAGAGCTCAAATACATGGAGTTTTGCACCTACTTCTCTCTGAAATAATGTTAGTATGAAGTGAACACTCATAGGATTAGAATTTGCCTTTATAGGCAGAGTCAGCCAATGTTAGGACATTCACAGGGGGCTAGGGGTGGGGTTGGGTTGTCCTCAAGACAGAGAGACAGGACCAGGCAAAACACAAGGCTGTCTTGGAGAGACAGGGTGGCAGGCAAGGCTGGGCCTCTGACTCCAATGCTCATTCATCTCTCCCCAGAACTATTTCTTCCATTTTGGAAAGCTGGCCAGAATGGTACCATCCATGATACATTCCTAAACTCACAATTGCAGAGGTCTGCATGCAGGTGAACTCACCTGGAGCACATCTAGAGCTTTCTTTGCACCTTGTCACTGCTGAAGTGGTACATTTAGAGCCCAACAAAGCCCAAACAGATGGTCTGGAAGACTTTCATGGGTTTCAACTGGGCACTGGAATTCCCAAAACAACAGCTGTGCCTTTTATGTACTTGACAGGTCACTGGAAAGTGACTAACCTGATGAGCTTTCCCCCTTCTAGCTCCTGATCCATGTCACCAACAACACAAACCTCCTCTGCAGCCAGAGGCAGCAGCAGAGAAAAGGCCTCCACTGGAGATAGTGGAGCAGCAGAATCCAGCTGCAGAGCCCTCCTGCCTCTCTTCTGAAATGGAGAAGGATGGGTCCATGCAGAAGGTGCTAGTAGCCTTCTTTCCCAAGCTATTAGCTCAACAATGGACCCTGATGGATGTGGTGAGCAGCTGAGCTCAGTGGGGGCAGGGTAGGGGTAGCCCCTCCTTCTGTACCTCTCATCTCAGTCTAACCTTTCCTTGACCAAATTACATGGATCTATGACAGATTGCAGTTCCATATCCTACATACTGTGTCACCTGTACTTATCCTTTAGCTCATAAGCCACACTTGTCCTCATGTGGATGAAGGCAATGGAGATAGGGCACTGATGATAGAAGCTTCACCAAGTGACTGAGAAATCCTACTAAGATTGGACAAATGGAAGCAGGACAGAGATCAGGCCCACATGACAGATAGGGTGTTCACAGAGATGTAGGCAGGGGCATCACCTAGCCATCTTCCCAGGAGACCTGGCCACAATTACCACTTGGCAGGCATTTGAAGTACACTAGATTCTACATCAAACAGCGAAACACATCCTCTAGTCATACTTGCCACAGGAAATTTGCCATTGAAATGAACATAGGAGCAGTGGGCAGATGAGGTTGGGAAAAGAAAAACTAATCTTGGAATTAGCAGGACTGAGAAGTCTTCTATTGCTGGAAATTTGAGGATGGCCAAGGAGGAAATCCTACTGATTTTCACATCAGTGCTGAGTCCTGGGTCTTCTCCCCACTGGGCTGCCACCAGTAGGGAGAAAACAAAACTCTGTCCCTATCTACAGCCTTCTGATCTCCAAACTCAGACCACAGCCACCTTCCTGTCACTAGGTGAAACTGCAGACACGAGCTGAGGTGGAGTGTGCCCACATGACATTTGTCCACAGGAGCTGTTCAAGAAGGTGGTGCCCTGTGCCTGCTTGGGCTCCACCTGGACACAGAGGAACAAGAAAGGAAATGAGCACCTGGAACCCACCATTTGGGCCACCATTGCCCATTTTAACCATGTGGCCCACTGTGTCATCACAACCTGCCTTGGGGATCCTGGCATGCAAGCCACAGACAGGACCAAAACAGTGGAGCACTGGATCAAGGTGGCCTGAGTAAGCTGTGAGAGGGCACTGCCATTTCCTCAGGAGATCTAGGATCTGCCCATCCTTAATCAGCTCTTAGATTTGAAAGATTTTTCTGAGATGTGCAATCATTCAGCCCTGCCTGTCATGGGCCCATTGATCTAGACTCACATGGCATGTGGCATGGTGGGTGTGGTCATCCGATCTCACTTCTTCTTTGAATTTAACTAAAATTCTTTCCCATGACAGTTGTGTTACTTGAAGCCTAGTGAGTCTCATTCTGGGGCTCAGTTAGTTCCTTCTGGGGCTCCCTGGCCATCATATCATCAAAGAGGATTAAGGCAGCTGAGGAAGCTGAAACTGCAACAGGCTGATCTCCAGTGGCCGCACACCCACATGGAGTGATTGCTTTGTTTCCCTTCCCAGGAGTGTCTGAAGCTCAGGAACTTCATGCCATCATCTCTGCTCTGCAGAGACATGGGAAGAGGTGTCCTGGTGGGCCTGCCAATCTCCATAAGGACACCACAGTAGATAAATGACAGATATGCTGTAGTAGATCTGCCTTCTGCATGGTTCTGGAAAGCCCTGGGGCACTGAGGGTAAGAATCACCTTGTAGGTGGGATGACTCTCTGCTGTCTTACACCAGGGTTCCTTCTCAGGATGTGGCACAATTGTTCATAAAACGTCTTTCTCCAAGTGATCACTAAACAGCAATAGAACTCTTTGTCCAGTTGAAACCATAACTGTTAAAACAGACAAACTACATGGTCAGCAAAATGTGCAGGGACAGGATGATCAAATCAGAGTGCCCATCCTAGTCCTTTGGCTTTCATAGGTTTTATATAAACTTAGTTAGAAATGCTTATCCAGGCAGTTTGTGTCCTTCAGTTCTCAAATGAAGAATTTGAACTCACATGCCTGCCATTATCCTGCAGTTCCTCCTTATGGTTTCTCTCTCAACCAGGAAAAGCTTCAAACTTTTCACAAAGCTGTGTACCAAAGACACTGTAGAGAGCAGGAATCTGCTTATTAAGGTAAATAGAAATGGGGGTCTGGAGTGAAAGTTTTTTAAACAGAAAGGAGCAATTTTGGAAGAAGTTCAGGGCTAGATGTGTGTTTTTCACTTGTTTTCTCATTTCTTTGTCTTTTCCTTGACTGCATCCAGTGACCTTCATTCAACCAGGGGAGCCAGGCCCACAAAAGGGCGAGCCAAGCTGGTGCTGCACCGAGAGGTGAGTTGCAGCTCGCCAGGGCAGACCCGGAAAAGTTTGGGACCATCGATCCCAGAGGCTGGGTGCCTGCCCAGCCCCCTTAGGTCACTGGACTAGACTCCAGAGGTTCCGTGGGCCTGAGTGGACTGCGCCCAGTGACCTTCATTCAACCAGGGGAGCCAGGCCCGCCAAAGAGGAAATCAAGCTGGCCCTGCTCTGTGAGCCAAGTTGCAGCTTGCCAGGGCAGGTCCAGAAAAGTTTGGAACCATCAATTTAGGCGGCTTGGTGTCGACTAGCCCTCTTAGGACACTGGATTAGGCTCCAGAGGTTCCGTGGGGTTGAGTGGACTGTGCCCAGCAACCTTCACTGGGAGCCAGGCCCACTGAAGCGGGAGCCAAGCCAGTGCCGCACAACAAGGGAAAGCTTTGGAAAATCGCTGGAAACAGGGAAATATAGGAAAACAACAAAACAAAATGCAATCTCAAACCTCCAGCCCATCCCAAGAAAACCTAGGAGCCATGTACATAGAAGAAGATACTACACATACAACTGAAATGCATGAAATGATGTCAACTGAAATAAAGAAGCAAGTACGGGAAGCTATGAAGGAACTCAAATCAGAAATATTCTCCCAGCTAAAAGAAGAAATGATAAAACTAGTGAGAGGAATACTGAATGCATCCAACGAAGACACAGATAAACAATTAGAGGTACAAAGCAAAATGATAGAATCCCTGAATAAACAGTTTAAGAGACAAACAGAGTGCATTAAGAAGATTCAAAGAGATATACAGGAAATCAAAAACTCTAATGAAAGTTGCAAAAACAGCCTCAACGAAAGTGAATATAGAATCTCAGACCTCAAAGATGAGATTGCGGCTAGTGAACAGGAAAGGAAAGGTCTTCTAACAATAACAAGAAATCAGGAAATAACAATTCAACACCTGCAAGATGATGCAAAGAAAAGCAATATAAGATTAATAGGGATAAAAGAAAAAGAAGGGGAAAACACAAAAGATATCAAGAGGCTATTTACAGAAGTAATAGCTGAAAACTTCCCAAACATGAGTATGGAAACTGACATACAGATGAGTGAGGCATATAGAACTCCAAATAGCCATAACCAAAACAAAACTACACCCAGACATATGATAATCACCATCCCAGAAATCCAACATAAGAACAGACTATTAAAAGCTGTTAGAGAGAAAAGACAGGTCACCTATAAAGGAAAACCTATCAGAATCACAGCAGACTTCTCAACACAAACAATGAAGCCAAGAAGAGCATGGAGTGAAGTGTTTCAGATCCTTAAAGAAAACAACTTCCAACCCAGACTGATGTACCCTGCAAAACTGTCCTTCAAAATGGATGGAGAAATAAGATACTTCCATGACAAAGAACAGCTGTAGAACTTCATGATCAACAAACCTAACCTACAAAGAATACTGAAAGACATTCTAGATACACATAGGAAGAAACCACTAAGCAAGACAGACAATTAAACAGAATGGAAAGTTAAGATACAACATCAAAAAGATAACATGTCAAACATAAACCAATATATGACAGTTATAACCATTAATGTAAATGGCTTCAATTAACCAATTAAAAGAAACAGACTGGCACAATGGATCAAGAAACAACATCCAACCATATGCTGTCTACAAGAAACCCATCTAACCCAAAAGGAAACTCATAGACTGAAAGTAAAAAGGATGGAAAACAATACTCCATGCAACAGGAAAAAAAAAAAAGCGGGGGTAGCTATTCTGTTTGCAGACCATATGAACTTCAAACCAAGAATGGTCTGAAGAGATAAAGAAGGTTACTACATACTAGTTAGAGGAAAACTGCAAGAGGAAGAGATAACAATCTTAAATATATATGCCCCAAACTCCAGAAGATTCCTTGAAATAAGGTACAAAAAGACATTACCTTCCTTGTTAATTGGGTTTCTATAGCACAGTGTGTTTAGAACTTCAAGTGCTACTAATTCAACGTAAATCCAAAACCTGTAAACTGTGAATGCTGATACTGATATTTGGAAATTCCAAATGAAAAAGTTAGAAATGTTACAAATCTTACTTTTTAGGATCTATTCAAATTAGGATTTCCACATGAGTTATGGTATGCCCATTTGTATTTGATTTTCACATAAAAAACAATCCACTGAAGGAGTCATCATATTCATCTCTAATAAATAACAAGTATAACACAATGCGCACATATGATGCAACATTTTAAAATGAGTATTTACCTTGTAATATTTTATAAATTCAGTGATTTTTTCAAAATGATATGGTGCACATACGTTTGCAAATATTTTCCTTGGTATTTTTTTGCTAATGGACTGCTTACTGTGACACTACTGTTTGGAAAATAGCTACTACAAACTGACAAATGCAAAAAAAAATTTTAAAAGTAAGACTTACAGAACTTTGAAGAACTTGCTAAACTTGAAATTAATCCTAACAATTTTGCTGCACCACAAAACTGAAATATTAACTTTTTCCACACAATAATATACAGAGTAAAAGCATGCAGGTTTCCTTAGAGCTAGGTGATTGCTGACAGTGCAAATGGAGATACAGTCAGTAAAGTAGAGAGCCATTCTGAGGGAGGCAGTGAAGACTTCAAGGTGGTCAGATGCACCCTGCAATTCTGATTTTTTTTCTCTTAATGCTGGACATCTCACTCTCTAACATTGAACACCAGGGCAGCAGCCCCTGCTACTCTTAAAATTCAAAATTAACTGTGTAGCAAGAGACTGTGTTTTCTGTCTGAGGGAAAAGAAGGGATCTGAACCCAGAGGAGGAATCGATAGGGAAAGCGCAGAGGACTTAACCCCAGAAGAGGATGCAGAAGTAGCTGAGTGATTTCTAGAGGTGCCCTCCACCCCATAGATGCCCTGATCAGAAAGGCAGGGTGGACCCCGAGGGTGGCTCCTGGAAACTGCTGCCCAATCTTAAGGTGACCTTGCCTTCCGCTGTAATAATCTCACCCTGCATTTTGCTACCCTGAGGATTGTGCTGTTTAGATGCTCTAATTAGAAATCATACTCATGGTGTCCAGGTTTTCACTGAAGATAAACCAGACGTCATTGGTAGGACATGCACTTGGATTAAGAGAAATCAGCTTCACAATTTTTAGTCAAAGCAGTTCTTTTTTGCTAATTGAGTCACTTAAATTCATAAAAGTAAAGTTTATGAAGGGAAAACTGTAGCCATTATACAGATGAAGTCCATGCAATTTTACTGCTTCCTACCTGACTTCACCTCCAGTGGATATATTGCAAATTTCACTCACTCTATTTAGAATTTAGTTTAGAGCTTATAAACTTAGGTGTTACGCCAGGGACACGGCTCAGCTGCACAGCGCCTGCCTGGCAAGCACAAGGCGCTGAATTGGATTCCAGGTATCAAAACATCAAACAAATTCAAGTGTTATGTATGAATCCTTAACTTGAGGAAGTGGCAATATGCTATCGTTTATGCTTATTTCCAAGTCTGAGAACTGATTTGGCTCTACCCTATTGTGAATTTAAACGTTAATTTTCTCTATAAATCCTCCATTCCTTTCGATAATGCACTGAGAAAATTAACAAACTCTTCTTTCATCCAAATGGGCCGGCCAACCCTAACAGCCCCTCCTGACTTCATTCTAACATTAGGGAGTCACAGGCCTGCCTGAACTGCAGCGCCCCCTTTTGGGATCTTCCTCCTCATCTGCGTAGTCACGGTGGTGGGTAACCCAGACATGATCATTCTGCCCAAAGTGTTCTCCCGTCTGAATACTTTAAAGTATGTTTTAATCAGACATCTGCCTACCACTGATCTTGGGAATTCCACTGTCATTTTTCCGAAGATGCTGGTTAATTTTATTGTGGTTCAAAATACCATTTCCTATTATGCATGTGCCACACACATGGCCTTCTTCATTATGTTCATTGTCAGTAAACTTTCCATCTTGTCAGCTGTGGCCTACGACCACTACATGGCCATCTGTCCCCCTCTGCTCTACAATGCCATCATGTCCCAGAGACTTTGTCCTGTGCTGGTGGTCGTTCTGCACCTTTACAGCAGCTTTCAGGCTCTGTTGTTCCCTATTATTTTGCATTGACTTTCTGTAGTTCTGACATCATCAGTCATTTCTACTGTGATCTTGTCCCCTTGTCACCTAAGATCTGCTCACATGCACAAAAAACAGAGTTGTTGACCATACTGTTTTCAGCATTTAACTTGATTTCCCCTCTTCTAAGAAAATTTGATTTTCTTCTCTTGTCCTATGTGCTGATTCTCTTGGCCATATGTCAGATGAATTCTGCAAAAGGAAGGAAGAAAACCTTTTCCACACATGTTTCCCAGCTGATGGTGGTTCTATGGGACTCTTTTCCCTGTGTACGTGCAGCCCAAATCCACTCACACCTTTGAAACTGATAAATTGGCTTCTGCATTTTACACTTTAGTGATCCCCATGCTAAAACCCTTCATCTACAGCTTGAGGAATAGAGATGTGAAAAATGCCTTTCCACAGGATTTTTAAGCATCAATGCAAGCTTTGTGTTTAATATTCACTATTGAGGTTTGCTATAATGAATCATAATAAAGGCAAATGTCACCTGATGATAGTTCTTATAAAAATTATTGCACACATTCTTGCTGTAGAGCAGACTGTGAAAGACAGATAAGTAGACCATTTCCCTCTCATATAGCTAAGCTAAACTCCATGTTTTAAATATCAGTTAGATGTGACTTTCTCACTAACACTCCTTGGTTATGAGTCAGTGCATTCTTTACAGCTTCCTTACAGGTTCACACTTTTGATAAATTGAATACTTTTCAAATTCTACATCACTAAACTATGTGTTTATTTCTGTCAGTTTTGGGAGGATATCTATGTTCCTAGTCTGTTTTAATTTAAAAGTAAAAATACTTTGAGTTTCCTACAGATAGTATGGTTCTTTTGCGAAGATATTGATAATATTTTTTAATTTATGAAATCAACAAATATTCTATTTAATTGATGAGATCAATTTAATTATACTTGATTATACATACTAAGAATGTTCTTTTGCATATTTCTGCTGATTTTCTATGTAAGATGTGATAATTCTTTGTTTTTTCTTCCTTCAGCTACATGATGTCCTAGACTTTTTCACCAAACATTGCATTTCTCAATTTTTATATGATAAATCTACAAGGCTGCTACAAAAGAGCAAGTTATAATAAAATGTCATTGTGTGTTTGCATGTTACATATGATAAATCTGAAAACATTAAAGAATTATACTTTAATTTTGTATATTTACTTTACAAAGTTTTAACATTGTTGTAACTTTTATTTGTTTATGTATATATATATATCATTTTTTTCTATATAGCCTGTTTATATATAATCTTTTCATATTTATATATAAATATCATCTATTTTTATATACATAATCTAACTTTCAAGATTTCTCAAACCGCACAATTGATGGTAGGGACTAGATATTATCTTCTACATATTGGAAATAGTAGTATTTTTAAATGTATAACTAGCATCTAAATAGTAAATATCAGTAGTGCTACACTTGCCTGTAAAAATTGGGATTAATTTCTGTAGACATTCAAGAATATTTAATAGTTAAAACCACCCTAGTTGAGAATCATTATTATTTTTATGTCTCTATCTTTGACTTTATTTATAAGCATTTTTGTTTGTGAGAGACAGTTTACTTTCAAATATCATACATTAGATATTTTAGTAGAATCTTCTTTATAATATACTTGCATTTAAAAAATCTCCCAAATAACAGTGAATGAAATCTATTGCCTGTTCTGATGTCTACATTCAGATAGATTTTGATGGAACTGGATGTAGTATCATTGTCATGGTGGTGACTGGATTATTGCTAACGGGAATTGCACAATAAGCTGCAGGTGTCTTGGTAGAGTGCTACTCAGTGTCTCCCAAAGTAGGGTGGGCGACCCAGACATAAGCACACTCATCAAAGCGGACTCTGGGAATAAACCTCACTCACTAATTTGCTTCCTCAGACATTATTCTCATCAATGATAGTGACTGTATAATTATGGGGTCCAAAATGTCAGTAGCTTTTCTTAACAATCTCAAGAAAATATATTTCTATCTTGTATTCATCATTAACGAATGTTTTTTAACCCTGAATATAGGCATAAAGACCGAAAGGGTTTGTTAGATTCTCTTAGCAATCACTTCTCTCCACGACACTGTGCCTCTCCTCAGAAACTTATATATTACCTTTCTGTGCTAACTGTGTCATCAGTGATGATGTCTACTTTCTCAGAATCCCCTTACTATGTTTGTTGGGCTTCAACACTAATGCCTTTGAAGTGATAATTCTGATCATTCTTTGTATTTAATGTGGTTTCCTTTTCTTCCAGTTGTCCTTCTGTTCTATGTACTCATTGTCATAGCTGCTCTCAGAGAGAAATCTCCACAGGGCAGTTGCAAGGCTTTTGCCACCTGAAACTCTGCCCTGTGGACTGCAGCTCTCACAGTGCTCTAAGGGACATGGATGTTCGCATACATGTGGTCCAAGTTCTTCATTCCTCTGACACTGATGAATTGGCTTACCTATTTTACACTCTCAATTATTCAGTGTGAAATTTCTAAATCTATAACATCAGGAACAAAAAATAAAGCATATTCTGTAATATGAAAAGTGCATATTAATATATATCTATATATATGTATTTCCTTAGTAATTTCCTAATAGTATATTCTCCTATAATAATTTTATGAGTAGTGAAAGGACAGAGTACAAATTTAAGTAAAAAGATTTTGTTATGTATATAATAAACTGACAATTGAGAATAAATATTACCAAATTGTTGATGTAGCTAAAAAGAATTTTTAGGTAGACATCAGAAATATTAATGAATATTAATATCTCACACATATTGAGTGTGAGTACTGTATCATAAGCACTAGTTTTGTCTTAGTTAAGTAATTAAACTAGCTTTCTAAGGAAGTTGTAGAAGTTCAATTATGACACAGATAATAAAGTAGAAGTTTAGAATGGTCAAGTAAAGAAAATTTACCAAAGTATGAAGTTTTAGAAACAGATTTCACAGATAGGTGATCTATTACTAGATTACATTTCTTAACATTTCTTTATATTGTTTTTTGGCTTTACTGATAACACCCTGAGATGACAAATAGTAAAATCTTGCTCTGACAATGTCACATGGGAATAAGAAATGTCATAAGGTTTGGTTATAAGATGTACAAATTTCACTGAATCTATTGTATAGTACAGTGACTATAGTTCTACAGCTTTCACTGTTCCACTAACATTTTATTAGAGGACAGATATGAGGTGTCTTTACTCCCCCCTACCACATGTATAATTGTCTAAAATAAAATACATAAAGAACAATGAATTCCTAGAATACATTAATGCACAAAATGAATTCAAGAAAAACATACTTTAATGCAGGGAGTGATGGTGCATGGCTTTAATCCCAGAACTTGGGAGACTCAGGCACGGGAGTTGTCATGAGTTCATGGCCACCCTAGGTTCCACAATGAGTTCAAGGCCAGCCTGAACTACATAGCGAGACTTTGTCTCAAAAAACAAACACACACACACAAACAAACCAAAAACCCCCTACTTTGTCAATAAAGGAATTGATTCAGTAATATAAGCTAATTTGTCCATTAAGTATTAAGTGACATTACTCAAACAGAAAGAAATCACAAAATGGATGTTGGTAACAGTTTTAATCTAGGCAACAAATCTAGGCATCAAATATCGACATTAAACAGTCAATAACATGCTAATGCAGAAACTAAAAAAAAATCCTAATTAATAATTTCAGTTCTACAAAAGTAACATCAAGTAAAGAAAACTGAAGGAAAGAAGGATTTGGTAAAGATAGTTATTAGTATATAATTGTGGGAGCAAGTCTGCAGAGAACAGTTTAACAGATGATCTTTCTGTAGGCCAAAGCAGACGCCCGCAAGAGAAGTTAACTTCTTAGATTGGCACCTGTCTGTGCCAATCTAAGTTTCATTAATTTGTAACATTGATTCAAGGGTAAGACAATAACAAATATACTGGCTCTGACAATGCTGAGTTGTGGAATGAATGGAAACAAAAGCCAGAGGCTCCAACATCATTAGAGGCACAGTGGACAAGGATTTCTATCTCCTGCTGAGCAGATTCTTAGAAGAGCAAAAACAATAAACATGAGATAAATGGTCAAAATTTAGAAAGTAGCCAGGACTATGATTCCAGAGAACATTAAAAAAAAGTTCATGGAGATGTCATCAGATGACAGCTTTAGTGAGAGTGCAGAATCGTAGACGTGGCCCACAACACTGGAACCGCAGAAAGCATCTCAAACATACTGTAGTGTCAGTGGGATAAATGTCCAGCTGCAGAGGGCCATTGGTATTGGGCTTCAATGTGTCATTGCCAAACACAGACATATTTAAATGGAACGAGCAAGAGAGGTCATAAGCCATCACCAAGAGCAAGAAGACGTCTGCGTTAGTGAGAACTCACAGAATGAAAGCTGTATTGTGCAGGTAGAGGGAAGCTCAGTTTCCCCTCTCTTAAATAAAAGGCAAGGCAGGGAAGAGAAGCTTTGTGCATTAAACTTGGCTTTGAGTTGAATTAAGAGAAAGATTCACCATCAAGGTAATGGCATAAGTCACCAGGAACAACCCAGAATGTACCACATACAAATCGTAACCATCTGTCAATCCCCTTTATATATAAACTCAATAAAAACCATGAAAGTGGAGGACGCGCCTGCGCGGTAGCGAGTATACGGACGCGCCTGCACAGTGGGGAGTACCTGGACTCGCCTGCGCAGTAGTGAGTACTGGCTGTACGCTGCCGCGCGCGAGGCTCCTCCCACCTGGCTGAGGCGTTAAGAAGCCTTCACAGAGCCCGAGGAGAGAGGCCTAGAACCGAAGGTGTTCGGGGAGCACAGAGTTGATCCAACCTGCTCTCCAGATTGTGTAAGAATTAAAAAAGACGGCCCCATCCAAAAATGGGTAGAATAACCAGAGTGCTTTAAAAATGAAGAAAGCCAAACCTCGGACATCCATAAAAGGTAGTTAGTGTCATTACTAACCAGGAAAGCGCTTTAAAGCCATGGTGAGTGATTTTAAATTTAGTGTACCCTCTAGATTTCGAAAATCAGAAGCTGGTGATAGCTCCTGTTGATAAATTCATAGAAATTCTCATTCACTGCTGGTGGAAAGAGAGAGTGGCACAGCTATGGAAAGTAAGTTAGGATTACTTGGTATAGTTGAAAATAAATGCATATACTTTTTTTGTTAGGCAAATTCTGGCTGTGTACCACAGGCTGCACTTGAGCTCATCAAACTCAACTGATCCTGCCGCCTCAGCCTTCCAGGTGCTCTGATTACAGGTATGTATCTCCATGCCTGTCAGAAGATATGCATACTTTAGATCTAATGGTGTAGCTCCTTGGTACATATACATAGTGCAGATAAAAATATTGCTCCAGTGTAGTATTCTTAGTATTATTAAAACCGGAAAAAGGATCCAGTGTCCATTGACAATACGATAATTGAATAGCAAAATATAGCATCCAAACTACCCAACAATGGAATACTGAGAACAAAAGTTTTTAAGACACCAGTATTGACAAACAATGAGTATAACAATGATGAACCAACAGGAGGAATCCACTTTTACAACATTTGAAACAAACATTAAAAATGCATTGTTCAGGATGATTCCTGGTGATACAACTATTAAGAAAAATGTTGACGCTAGGCCCAGGCCTGTAATCTCATACTCCAGAGGCTGAAGCAGAAGTTAGTGAGTTACCAAGATCTTGTATATGGAAACAAAAAAATAAATAAATTTATTTTTTAAATGGTCGGAGGTGCAGCTTAGTGCAGAGGCCCTGGGTTCAATTTCCAGCCAAAAACAACAGCAAAATGTAAAGCAATGAAATAATTGCTACAAAAATCAATATGGTAGTTGTGTCTGTGAAAGGAAAGATTCTGTGAGAAGAGGCAGAAAATTGCAGAGCTTGAGTGGTAGCAATTTTTAAATGTAAGTGGTAGTTACATAGTTATTTAAATGATCTTTTAAAAGTATATTTATGGCCAAGCATAGTAGCACAAGTCTATAATCCTAGATCCCAGAAGGCTGAGACTGGAGGATTGCTGTGAGTTTGAGATCAGCCTGGGCTACAAAATGAATTCAAGGCCTGTATAAACTGCACAGCAAGAACCTGTGGCAAAAAATAAATAAAAAATAAATAAAATTAGTACATTTATGTTTTATGAATCCTTCTGTACCAGTGTTATACCTTGTTTTAAAGACTAAAAGCAGTGTTTAAAACATTGCATGCTGGCAAGGATGCAGAGAAACTGGATCACTCAGATATCACTGATGGGAATGGAAAATGGTACAGCCATTGAGTAAAAATGTTTGCTGTTTTCTTTAAAAAAATCAAGCATGATACTGAACTTCACAAAAATGTTAGGAAATTAACACTAGTTAATATATTGCATATTGTTATCTTCTAGTTTTTTTGTTTGGTTCTTAAAAAAAGATTAAAAATATCAAGATTTTTGCAACTAGTATATGATCCACCTGTTGAACTCTTAGTTTTTCATCCCCAAGAAATGACATAGGTTCACATGAGAAGTGGTACATAATTTCTTGCAGCAGATTTCCACATCATGTCCCAAACTGGAAGCAACCTAAGTATCTTTCGAACGTGAATGGCTAACTATATGATAGTGTAAACTTTCCATGAAATCCTACCTAGTAATAAAAAGGAATTATTAACACAAGTACATGCATCAACATGTGTAAAACTGGAGAATTTTGCTAAGTAAAACATTCCAATTTTCAAAGGTTATATACTACTCTGTATCACTGCACTTACGGAGACCAGGTGCTTCTAGGAGATAAGAAGGGAGGAAGGTTAGGTGTGGCAAAGTCAAGGACCTTTGTGGAGAAGGAAATGTTTTATATCTTGACTCAATCAATACTGTGGTTATGAAGTTGGGCTATAATTAGGCAAAATGTTGCCACTGGGGAAATTAGGGAAACATAATGAAGATTAATCTTTATTGTTTCTTACAACTACATGTGAATCTATATTTATCTTTTAAAAAGTTTAATAAAACATATATTCTAAATCTATGTAAATAAATTTGGGTAGAGTAACACCAAGAGAATTGGCCTTCTTGTCCTTGGGAGTCCTCCAAAAATCTTTTTGTTGTTGTTTTAGCAGATTCAGAGCAAAATTTGATTTTTAGCTAATTTTTGCACACTTCTGCAGAGGTTGGCCATCTTACATCATTTCCAACTAGAACAGTAAATTTTCTACCACTCCAAGAGTTTGTAACCTTGCACCCACAATTGAAAACCAGGTCAATTTTTGAGAAAAATCATGCCATATGAAGTAATAACCTTCTCATCCAGGTAGTGCTATAAACAACAGCTTGCTGATTACTCTGCTTATATAATTTCTTCTACTGGGACAATTCAAGAACAAATTGTATGAGCCTCAGGTTTTTTCATGGTCTGGTCTTGGCCTGATAGAAATTTGAGGAAAATTCATGAATGTAAAATTAAAGCAGACATACATAGCTCTGTCCACAAACCTCATTCAGTGTTACCTGAATATGCGCTCATTCCTGGAATGATCATTGCTCTGCAGTGCATTCAAAAACCTTTCCCAAGAAGTTCCTCCAGCACAGCACATGATCTGATTCTCAACTGCACACCAGAAAATGGGAACTGCATGCTCCTTGCTTGTGCATTTTGCTTGACATGACAGGACACTGGGCTTCTCCAAGAGAAGAGGATGTGTCACTCTATATGGCACTGTCCTGCCAGAATTTCTTGCAGATGGGGTTGTGTGATGGGCTAATAGTGCCCATGATGCTGTTGCAGATAATCCTTTATCTCTGCTTTTCACATGGTCACAGTGGTGATTATGACAGCTCAGCACATCTGCTTCTCATTCATTGGCCCATTCACTTCCTTTTTAACCAAAGAGTTTAAATCCTAACTGAAGAAATATCTGATTTCTGTTTAGTGAAATATTTCCCTTGCATGGCTGCATAACTCTACACAGATCATGTGAGTGGATACGTAAGCCTAATTCATGCCTCAGTTTATGGGAGAGGAGAGAGATTAGTATGTTAGATGCACAGTGCAAAGCTGCTTTTTTTGGTCTGGAGATTTCTTTTTTAATTTTTTATTTTAAAGAGAATAAAACAAAACAGAACAAAGTGGAGCAGAACAAAACAATGCAATCAATATAGGATTTCAAAAGAAGGCAACAGGAAATCAACAGTGATTACCATAATATCTCTTGTTTTCTTCAAAAGAGTTGTCAATATCATCCTACACAATGAATTTGAACAAGACAAAATAGTAAAGGACCATTCAAAACAAAAGAAATGAAAGCATTTTAGGCTTTCAAAAGCAGACAATGTCAAAATCAACCATGGTTATCATAATATCATAATATCATCAGATCTGTCCATACCTTCACCCATAATGAAATAAAATAATACAAAACAGACTGAAACCAATTCAATCAAAGAATAAAAGCATTACTGGACTTCATAACAAGATGATAGGAAATCAGCAATGGCTACCATAATGTTTTGTTTTTTCTTCAAAGTAGCTATTCATACCATCACATGCAATAAAATCGATTCTTATAAACTCTTCAGGAGAAATTCTAGGCATGTATAAGCCTATTCATGTATATCTATCCTTTCTGTATTTAATGGAAAATCAAAGCAAAACAAATTATGAGACAAACAAGAAACAAAAGAGACAAATAACAATAACAAAGAACCCAAAACAATGATAATACAGGCTTTCAAAACAAGGTGGTGGAACATAACTATGGTTTTATTTTGCACAGTTATCTTCAAAACAGTTACTCAGATTACAGATATAAATCTGAAAAGTTGATCTAATCCTATGAATGTTAACTGTTTTGTCCCAAGAAGTAATAGAATTAGTAGCACAATCATCTTAGCTATGTTAAGTGTATATGTAAAAAATTAGGCCTTTTTCTTTTCCCTTCCTGCTTTTCTCCTTTTCCCTGGGCTATTTTCCTCTTTGAGCAGTTTCTTACCCTCTCACAATATTTATTGAAGATTTTGTATCTTATTTACTCTTTCAGTTTCTTACACTAGGGAGACAATTCAGTATTTACTCATGTGTGTTTCATTTATTTCCCTTATGAGTATGGTTGCAAATTGCATCCATTTATTTCTAAAAGCCTCAATGTGGTCCTTTACAGCTGAGTACTTTCCATTGTATAAAAATACCACATCTTTTTTGTCCATTCCTCAGTTGATGGGCATTTAGCTTGCTTCCAAGATTAGGCTATTACAAATTGTATTGCTATAAGCATGGGTGGACATATATCACTGTGATATGTTTTCAATTCTTCTGGGAATATGCCCAGAAGTGGAGTAGCTGGGTCAAAAAGGACTTCCAATCCCAGCTTTGTGAGGAACCTCCAGACTGAACTCCACAGTGGCTGCACCTGCCTACACTCCCACCAACAGTGCAGCAGAGTGCCTTTTTCCCCACAGCCTCTCCAGCATTTGTTTTTGGTAGTTTTCTTGATCCTGGCGATTCTTTCTGGAGTGAGATGGAATCTCAGTGTGGTTTTAATTTGCATTTCCCTAATGACCAATGATGCTGAACATTTTTTCATGTATTTACTTGCCATCTGTATTTCTTTATCTGAGAACTGTGTATTCATCTCAGATGCCCATTTTTGGATTGGGTCTTGAATTTCTGGTGTCTGATTTTTTAAAATTCTTTGTATGTTTTAGACAAAAGTCTTTTGTCTGAGGAATAGTTGACTAAGATTTTTTCAAAATTCATGAATTTCCTTTTTACTCTGCTGGATATTTTTTTTGACATGCAAAATCTTTTTAATAAGATGAGATCCCAGTTACTGATCCTGGGAAGTATTTCCTATATGGTTTGATTTTTGTTCATAAATTCTCTACCTATCCCTGTGATTTCAAGATTTATACCTACTTTGTCTTCCAGCAGATTTAGTGTTTCTGTTTAAAATTTAGGTCTTTGATCCATGTTGACTTTAGCTTAGTACATGGTGATAGGCATGGGTCTAGTTTTGCTTTTTGGCTTATGGAGAGCCAGTTTTTCTAGCACCATTTATTAAAGAGACTATCTTTCTGCCAGTGAATGTGTTTGGCCCCTTTATCAAAGATAAGGTGCCTGAGTGTGTTTATAGTTGCAGTTGTATCTTCTAATCTTCTCCATTGATCTTCAGATCTGTTTTTATTACAATGCCATGCTGATTTTATCACAGTACCTTTGTAGTATAACTTGAAGTCAGGAATTGTGTTGCCTCCTGCCTTGCTTTGTTGCTTAGAATTGCCTTTGCTATTTACATTAATGAATTTCATTATTATACCTACAAGTCTTTCACTGGTTAATTGGAAGTCTTCTATATACAGTAGCATGTCATAGGCAAATAATGATAGTTTAACTTCTTTTCCTATCCTTCTTCCTTTTATTTCTCTCTCTTGTCTAATTGCTCTGGCTAATATTTCCTGAGCTATGTTGAATAGGAGCGATGATAATGGACATCCTTGTCTTGTTACTGACTTTAGAATAAAAGCTTTTTTGTTTTTGACTGTTTAATATGATGCTGGCTGTTGGTTTATCATTGATGGTTTTTATCAGTGTGAAGTAAAGACCATCTATTCTGATATTCTCTAGGGTTCTTATCATGAATGAGTGTTGAACCTTATAAAAATCTTTTTCTCCATCTATTGAAATAATCATGTGATTCTCATATTTGGTTCTATTGATGTGATATATTACATTTATTGATTTGACTGTGTTGAACCATCGCTGCATTCCTGAGAAGAATCCCACTTGGTCATGGTGTATGATCCTCTTGATGATTTGGTGCAGTCTATTTGCCAGTATTTTATTGAGAATTTTTTTTTTTTGTGGTACTGGGGATTGAACTCAGGGCCTTGTGCATGCTAGGCAAGCACTCTAACACTGAGCTATATCTCCAGCCCTTATTGAGAATTTTTGAATCTATGTTCATTGGGGAGAATGGCCTGTAGTTCTCTGTTTTTAGTTGGGTATTTCTCTGGTTTTGGTATTAGGGTAATACTTGCTTCTAGGAATGAGTTAGAGAGAGTAGCTTCTCTTTAAATTTATTGAAGAGCTGGAGGAGTGTTGTAATTAAGTCTTCCTTAAATTTCTTGTACAATCAGCAGTGAATCCATCAGAACCTGGGCCTTTCTTCATTGTTAAGGTTTTAATTACATTTTCAATTTCATTAATTGAAATTGATAAGCATCTTGTCATCTCGATCTGGCTTTGGTAATTGATAGGTTTCTAAGAATCTGTTCATTTCTTCTGTGTTATCAAACCTATGAGAGTAAAGGTTTTCAAAGTAGGTACTGATGATCTGTATTTCCACAGGGTCTGTAATGATTTTGCTATTTTTATTCCTTATTGCTTGAAATTGAAGTTTTTTTTCCCTTTTTTAAATAAGTAGGCTAGGGGCTTATCAATTTTATCTATTCTTTCAAAAAACCAACTCTTCAATTTATTAATTGTTTGTATTGCTTTCTTAGTCTCTTTTGCATTAATTTCTGCTCTGATCTTTATAATTTCCTCCTTTTTTTTGGCTTTGACTTGCTCTTCTTTTTCTAGAAGTTTGAGGTGTAGCATCAAGTTGTTTATTTGTGTTCATTCTGTTTTCCTGATGTGGGAATTAATCACAATAAATTTTCCTCTGAAGACCATTTTCATTGCATCTCACAGGTTCTGGTAAGGTGTATTTGTATTTTCATTTGCTTGTAGATATTGTTTAATTTCTTCTGTGACACATTGATTGTTCAGGAGTGTATTATTTAATTTCAATCTGTTTATGGAATTTTTGTAGTTTCTTTATCTTCATGGCTACTATAATCAGATAATAGTCATGGGATAATTTTGATTCTTTTGCATTTACTTAAGCATATTCTTTGGGCTAGTATATGGTCTATTTTAGGGAATATCCTGTTGAAGCTGAGGAGAATATATTCTGATGTTGATGGGTGGAACAGTTTTTACATGTCTGCTAAGTCCACTTGTTCACAGTTTGATTCAGTTCTATTATTCCTTTGCTGATTTTCTGTCTAGTTGATCTGTCTCTTTGTGGCAATGGGGCATTAAGGTCTCCCACTGTAATTGTTGCTTATTTGAGTTTTCATTTCTATTAATATTTGTTTTACAAAGCTGGGTACTCCTGTATTTGGAGCATATGTATTTAATATTGTTACCTCTTCCTTTTGAAATTTTCCCCTAAGTAGTACATAGTGATTATCTTTATCTCTTTTGATCATTCTTGGTTTGAAGTTCACATTGTCTGGAAATAGCTACCCCTGCTTTTTTTTTGTTGTTGTTGTTGTTCCTGTTGCATGATGTATTGTTTTGGGTTAGACAGGTTTCTTATAGACAGTATTTGGTTGGATGTTGTTTCTGAATTCATTCTGCCAGTCTGTTTCTTTTAATTGGTGAATTGAGGCCGTTTACCTGAATGCTCATAACTGTTATATATTGAATTATTTTTGTCATGTTATTTTTTGTTGTTGTTTCTTTACCTTTCCATTCTGCTTGTTTTCCTTGCTTAGTGGCTTTTTTCTTTTATTGTTCTTGGAGTCATAGTTATTTTTATGTCTATGTAGAATATCTTTCAGTATTCTTTGCAGGATTAGTTTGGTGGTCATGAAGTTCTTCAGTGTTCTTAGTATCTTATTTCTCCATCCATTTTGAAGGACGGTATCACAGGGTACATTAATCTGAGTTTGAAGTTGTTATCCTTTAGAATTTCAAATACTTCACTCCAGGCTCTTCTTGACTTGATTGTTTGTGTTGAGAAATCTACTGTGATTCTGATGGGCTTTGCTTTGTAGGTGATCTGTCTCTTTGCTTTAAAAACTTTTAATATTCTGTTCATATGTTCAATTTCTGGGATGTTGATTATTATGTGACTGGGTGTAGATTTATTTTGGTTATGGCTAATTGGAGTTCCATATGCTTCCTTTATTGGTATGTCAGTTTCCTTTCCCATATTTGGGAAATTTTCAACTATTATTTCTGTAAGTATTCTTTTGATATCATTTGTGTTTTCATCTTCTTTTTCATTTAAGCCTAAGAGTATTATATTGTTTTACTTTTTACCACCTTGCAACAGTTGAATTGTCCTTTCCTGATTCCTTGTTATTTTAAAAATATATTTCCAGTTCACTAGCTGCAATCTTGTCTTTCAGGTGTGAGAGTCTATCTTCACTTTCATTGTGGCATTTTTGACAGCTTTTGATGGAATTTTTGATTTCCTAGATAGCTCTTTGAATTTGTTTCATGTGTTCTGTTTCTTTCTTATATTGTTCATTCAAAGTTTCCATCTTTTTACAGTGCTCCTCAATTTTTAAAAACTATGTCTTCTTTAGATGTGTTTAGCATTTCTTTTATTATGTTTGTCATTACTTCTTTTACCTGGGAGATTATTTCTGATCTGAGTTCCTTTATAGCTTCATGGAATTGTTCCTTTACTTCGGTTGCTATCAGTTAAGATGTTTCAGGTGTATGATTTACATTTTCTTCTATATCCATGTTTCCTAGGCTTGTTTGGGATGGGATGGAGGCTTGAGATTGCACTTTGCTATTTCATCTTGTCATTTTCCTGTATTCCCATGGAGAAGCTGAATGCAAGTTCTCAGTTGCTTCCTGGGTTGAGGATGTCTGTCAATACTGCAGGGAGTTTCCCCAGGTGAGTGGAGGTCATTAGTCAGCCCTTCCCAGGTCCCTAGTGGCACTTGAAGTCTCCTCAAATGTGCAGAGTACACTGGGTACTGGTACTCCTACTTGGTACTGTGAAGCTCCCCAGCTGCTTGAGGTTACTGGTTGGGACTCTACCAGGTTCTGAGTGGCATACAAAGGCTAAACAGCTGGATGGAGTATGCTATGTAGGCCTTCAGCTCATACCATATGACACACCAAAGCTCTGAAGCTGCTTGGCATCATTGGGTGGGGCCTTACCAGGTTCCAAGCAAGGTGCTGAGGTTACACAGCTGGATGGAGTTTGCTGTGCAGGCCTTCAGCTCATGCCACTGAGGGCAGGGAAATCCCAGGCCCTTGTGGTCACTGGGTGAGGCCCAACCAGGCACCAAGAGACCTACCCAAAAGTCTGCAGCTGGTACCAATGAGGTGCCAAGGTTGCACAGCTGGATGGGGTTCACTGTGCAGGCCTTTGGCTTGCTCCACTCAGCTCAAGCCTTCTTGATACTCACTGGGCAAATGAAATGAGGTAGTTCACAGATGCACAGGATGCATGACACAGGATTCTGGCACAGTGTGTGTCATACAACAAACCTCTGAGAAGGTCACTCTCATACAAGACTGGGAATCACAGTCCATGAAACAAAGAGGATGCTAACTTCTGTGCACTCCTTGGAAAGATGCAAAGGTAGGAAGAACATCTGCCCCTTAGCCCTTGCTTTGTCTACAACATGGTGACCAGTTGGACAATTTGGGGGCCTGTTCTATGGGGAAGGCCAAGTAAAATGAGCTGGAGGAAACTGAGAAATGGAAAACACCTTTCCTGACACCTTGCTGCATGTGAGCCTTGTGCTCTCCTGCTCACCCTTGTGCGCTCCTGGTCTCCGGACCCTATGAGGAATGCTCCCAGTCTTATGCAGGGGAGACTATTTGCTTCAGAATCAGGAACAATTTATGCACTTTGGTGAGACAATGTGAAACCATATGAGTTTAATTTGCAGTGGCAGTGAAGGAGATGTGGGAATGAGAATAAATGAAGAACTCACCCTGCTCTAAGCAAACAGGGAGAAGTTGAATATGATCCAGTCCCAAAGCCCACTGCCCACAACTCTCATGTCCAGGTTAACCCTAACCCTGAATGTAGAGGACATTTGAAAGTGGAGGACCTACAATGAGCAAGCCTCTCTTTCCTCTTCTCTACAGCAATGACTAGACAGCAGAGGCAGTCACAGCTTGGGTACTGACCTTCAACCCTCTAGGGAGTGAGAATATCCTGCACCCAGGCCAGCTGCAGAAGACTCTGCTGCACTGCCTGAAGGGGAAGACCCTGGTCCTCCATGTGAGTGGGCCCAAGGTGCCAGCACATGCCAGGACACAGGACTTGGGTGGTCAGAAACCCCAAGTTTCCAGATCACCAATTTATCCAATTCTGTCCTGATTTAAGTTTAGGATCTTAAATGGACAAGGAAAATGGAGCTATCAGCAATCAGAAGAAACTGAAATGTCTTTATTTAATTAGAGCATATAAGAACACATACTTCTAAAAACTAGAAACAGAATTGTGTTTTAGGTTAAAGTTTGATTAGGGAACATTTTGATATGTAGATATCCCTGGAATCTGCCTTATTCAGAGTTTTCCCAGTCTGTTAAAATAAATGAGCTATGACCTTGGGAAATTTCTTTCCTCTGAGAATCAGCATCTACTCACAGGAAGATCTTATCTTCCAAGTGGCCCTGATTCTCATTGGATTGGCAATGCTGTGCCTTGGGATTATGGTGGCCCCTTTTATTTCCATCGAGGTAAGGTTTCCCCCTGTGGTTGGAATTCACTGCCACATATGGGCACCTTTCCCTGTGAGCATCACTAATGGTTCATTTTCCTCAGGTGTCTGCAAATACCTTTAACCCTCTCTCTGGGAAACCTATGTGCAGAGAGTGGCTAAAGTGGTAAAGGAGATTGACCACATGTGTGGGCCCCTGACAAACAAGCTGCCTCAGCTCAAAGAACACCAAGCCCCAAGGCTATCCAAACAATGCATTTCTAGGCAAGGAGGTGCCATGTGACTTTATATTGCTAAGTGTATAAATAAATGCCACTACAGTGATTGAGTAGTTCCTCTCCTCCCATTAGGAGAGAGGGCACCACCTGAGCTTAGCTTTCATCTCTTTTCTTTATTTTCCCATCCTCTAGCCTTGCTTTCCTCTGGGAACATCTGTATCTACACCCAGAGATGACACCTGTGCAGTCCTCCACAGGTCCTGAATGTGGACTGACTATTCAGTAGATAATATTGACAGGACAGTGGAGGGACCTTGAGAATTGTGAAGGATGAGAGGCAAAGGCTAGCTGTGAGTGGATTCTTTCTCTGATCAGTTCTTCATCTCTGGAGCACTGTCTATTTATTAGTGCTGGAATGAAACTCACCAGTGGTAAGTGTCTCACTGTGGATGCTCTGAAGCCTAGTGAAAGATGGCTTGTACAGTCACTTGGGTAAGGCATATGGACCCTCGCTATTTAGTCAGGAAAAGACTGTAGTGCTACTGTGACATATAAGAAGGGTTACCTGTCTTTTTGAGTACTCTGTGATACTCCATGTAAAATGTTCTGCATAATATCATGGAGGCATCAAATGTATGTTCTACCATCCTGGGTCCTCCTTTATTTTCAGAGTAGGGGATCTCCCTTTGGAAAGTTCCAGACTCAACTCAGCTGAGATGAATGTAGATTTCTAATCATTCAAACAGAAGAAGAGAGTGAGACTATAGATCTTTTAATATTTTTTCTCTCATTGGTTTTTCAGATAATAGGAAGACTGGGAACAAATATGTTCAGTTCTACTCTAGCTGGATTTGGAGTTTGTGTACTACTTTTTTTACAGCATATTAATGACACTATGGAAGTCTACAGAATGTAGTGACTGTTACTCTGGATGCATTATTTGTACTGTAAGTGTTTCTTTTACCAGTATAGCAATTTACAAATCATTTTCCTATCTCTGATGGTCATTGTGAATTTACACCTTGAACTTGATTTGGTTCATGGATGCTGATGGAGCTTTAGAAGTTACAGGTCAGGGTACTTTGCAGCTTACCATGACCACTGAATTGAGGGTTAAGTTTTCAAAACTTCTTCTACTCTGAATACCCCATTGTGAGGTTATTTAGTAGAAACCTGTGCAAGAATTAACATTCTCCCAGAAGCATTCACTTCATGATATTAAAGTTTTGCTGAATGGGAACAGGCAAAGCAGCAAATTCAATAGCTCCATGCTGTGCAGAGATCCTGAGCATATACCAGGGCTGAATGAAGAGGAAATATTCTTCCTGATGTTGAGTGACCTGGGCTGTTAGGGAGACTCATAGGGGTAGTGCCAGGCCTTGGTGTGTCAGAGACACCAGAAGGTTGATAGACAAGAAAGAATTTTGCAGTTCCAATTGCTTCTGTCTTCTACAAATGGCTGATCACTGTGATGTATATGGTGAGAACCAGTCAAAGACAGCCAAATACTCTACCTCTTTCTTCCCCCTAGCAATCCCATAAAAGCTTCCCTCCCTGAGCCTTCTGGGTCTGCTTTTTTGGGAATGATCCTGTTCAATGCCCATTGATGTAAATAAAAATGCCTTCATTCATTCACTGTGAATTAGGAGAACAAGAGGTCAACAAGAAGCTAAACCCTCCCTGCGAGTCAATATTGTGCATGTGCCACTTGTAGGAGAATCAGATGCTAGCCCCTTCTGTGTGGGCTGGGAGAAAAGAAGAGCCAAGAACTCTTACCCCCAAGTGACTGGCTGATGTGGAAAAACACAGGCTGTCATGATAGCTATTGATATAAAATAAATTTAATGCTTGTAGTATTTAGAGTTTCACTGACTTTGCAGGCCTAAAGCCAATAGTCTTATCATCTATTTAGAGGATAACATTACACAAAGTAGCATCTATGGGGGATCTCCTTGTGAAGACAGTAGCCATTGTTAATTCCCTATTATCTTGTTTAGAAGCTATTTTCATTGTTTTGTTGGGTCACACTTTATTCTGTTTTGTCTCATTCAATTTTATTATATCCAGTGGCATGGGCTACTATCTCAAAGACAACAAGATATATTATAGTAGCCATTTTGGATTTGCTATTTTGTTTTTAAGGCCTTTATTGCATTGTTTTGTTTTTATAAGTTCTATTCCATTCTGTTTTGTTTGATTTTTTCCTATGTCTGAAGGTATGGGCAACTATTTTGAAGACAACAAGAGGTAGTACAGTAATCATTGTTGATTTACTATTCTCTTGTTTTCAAGTTCTGTATTACTTACACAGTTTTGATTTGAATGACTTTATTATGCTTTTTTGGCTTGGTTTTATTCTCTTTAATGTAAAAGATGCATCCTGGATATCTATTTGAATTTGTTTTATGCATTCTATTTCTTTCCTATATCGTTCATTCAAGGTTTCCATCATTTTCCCATACTCCTATACTATTTTTATCTATCTCTTCTCTAGCTATGCTGAGCAACATCTTTATTAATGTTGTCATTTCTTTTTTTACATGAGAGGTTATTCTAATCTGATTTCCTCTATAGTCTCATGGATTTGTTTCTTTATTTCACTTGCTAACTTTCTGGAAATTTCAATTGTATGACTTCCAATACAATCTGTTTCAGTGTCTCCTATACTTGCTCCTGATGCAATGGACAATTGAGATTGCATTTTGCTTTTGTTTTGCTGTTTTCATCTCTTAGGTCAATATTTTGGTCTTTTCTATCCCACTGGTCTCACATGTCTGTCACGTAAATCTTCAGGTCCTACTGTGTGGCTGATGTTTGTCCAAATGCTGGGTCCCACAATGAAGGGGAAGGTCCAGTCATCTAAATTCCTCCTGCAGGGCCTGTTGGATGAGTTCTATATTTTTCCTAGGCTGACTAGCCCAGGAGTATGGATGCAAACCAACCTTATGTTTCCATTGTTTCTGCAGCTTCAGGCTATTCCAGGCCACCAGATCTAACTAGCTATAGTGTGTGCCTCCTCTGGGACCCTACTGAGCCACTGGGAATCTCATAGGCCCTATCCAGTTCCTTGGAGTTGAGAGATGCCTTGATAGTGCTCTCTTCAACCCACTCAGTGTTCTCTGCATGGAAGAAGGACTCACCTGCACCCTTGTCAGTCTCAACAGTGTCCTACAGCTGAGGGCAGAGAGTTTGCTGCTTCTCTTCTTTAACTGCTATTTGAGAGGCAAACTCACCACACTGTCAGAGGCCCACTGAGGTCCTCTTTGTTGGCAAGAGGGTTCTGAGGCTCCCACCAGCCCACCAAGGTTCTGCAGGTGGTAGGAGGGGTTCCCAATGGTCAGTGAGCTGCTGAAGTTTTTTGCATGGGAGGAAGGGCAACTAAAAATCCTGCCACAAGCCAAGGTCTCTGGGGTAAGGGGGAGGGATGTCCAACCTTCCTGTTGGCTGCTGAAGTCTCTCCCATCTGCCAAGGGAGCCACAGAAGTGGTGTAAAGACTTCTCCTGTGCATTGTGGCCTCAGCAAAAGACAAGACCTATGGCATCTGCTCTCTGAGAACACCCCTATCCCCAGCTGGACTCCTGTAATGCCAGGCCTGGGTTCTGATGACTTGGAGAATATCCTCACCAGCCTGTGGGAATCAGTGATCAGAGTGAAGTTCAGCAACACTGAACACTTTCATCTCATAGAACTGAGTACCCTGATGTGAAGTCAAAGGTAGTCAACTGGTGTCCCCTTGAAGTTGGATGTGTCCCAAGGCCTTGTGTGTAACATATAATTATGCATCTGGCTGACTTGGCTCAAAGGTAGTGTCTAAATGGTACAGAGATGAGACTTCTCAGTCATTCCTCCCTGCATATTTGTAATATTCCAGTATCAAAACCTGAGCTGAAAGCAATCTGTAGAGGCTGACCAGAGGGGCCACCTTGAAGTTGTCTAGAGCTTGTTCCCTGGAAGAGACCATTTGTAGGCCTGGTTGCCTTCAGACTCTGTAACCTGTGCACTACTGGAGCTTCCAGAGATCCAGGCATGCCAAACACTTTCACATCCTGAATCTGCAGCTTCTGTATGGAGGGCTTCCACCTACAGCAAACAGTATGCTAGGAGATGTGGGTTGGGTGTAGGGAGCAAAGGGAGGGGACAGGAGGAGGATGCCTGGAGGATGCTGTCCTCTCCCTGCACAGTCTCCACTGGTGTGCTGTGAGCCCCACCCAGGCTAAACACACCTGAGGGCTTGTGAGGACCCCGCAAGCTCAGCAGGCCTGCTCTTCCAGGACCTCCTGAGTCCAGCTAGACAAGGCAAAGGCCTTAAAGCCTGCAGCCCACCCAGAGGCCTTTCATCTGGGTTCTTTACTTTTATATCATCTTGAGAAGCACTTTATAGCTTTATATCTGAAATTTTTCAGATTTCTCATACATCTATTTGCAAGGACAGTTCTTACCTATAGGACAATTAGGAAAACCTCCCCATTCATTATCACTTACATGACAATGATGGCATTGTCCACACAGGAGGGTGTGTATGCGTGTGTGCATGTGCGTGCATGTGTGTGCATGTGTGTGTGTGTGTGCGTGTGTGTTAACTGTACTGAGGGTTGACCCCTGGCCTTCACACTGGGCTACATTCCCAGCCATTTTTTTCTTTTTTCTTTTGAGACAGGGTTTTCCTCAGTTGCCCAAACTGGGCTTATCTTGTGAATCCCCTGCAGCATCCTTGGACTTGACTGTGTAATTTTGCTCTCCCAGCAGTCCATCCAGTGTGCAGTTAGCCCTCATGTCTCTTGGGCTCACTTAGACATGACCACCTCTCAGACTTTCCTTGCTGATGGTAACCTTCAGAGCTGGGAGGGATGATGGGCAGGCATTTTGTAAAGTGGCCCTAGTTTGGGAGTTGTCTGATGTTTCTCTTAGGACTGCAATGGGGTCATAAGTTTTTAGAAGTACCAAAAGTTAAGTGGCACTTCCTCACATGAGGCCTGGTATCATTCCATGGTTGCTGTTGATTGGAGACACTGATAGAGAAGGGGATAATGGGAGACAAGAATAGAAATGCCTTTGTGTGTGCTACAGTAAAAATTTGTTGCAAGGTGTGATTACATGTCTATTACATGGTTTATGTCATCAGGAATTATGACTTAATGAGTACAAGGTACAGTTTGTTTTCTTTATGTCATGAATATTTTGAAATTAAACTAAAAATGTTAGGTTGTTTTTAAATAGGATTATTTGTTGAGATTATCTGCTAGACACTGAGTCAAGTTTTCTTTTTTCTTTTATTAGCACATGTTTGCAGTATATGATATTTGCATTCACATTGGGAGGGCGGGGGGTTTAGGTCAGTGTCATATGCACCTGCATTGCAAGAGTGAGGTTGTGAGTTCATATATATATATACATATATAGACACACACACACAATATTATCTACATTCACATTGGGGAGTGTGTATATGTATGTAACACAGCTGCTTTCTTTTTAAAATTTCTTTCCTTTCCCCACTCACCTCCTTTACTCCACCTCCAAACTCCCTTTTCCACATTTGTATTTCTGTTATTATTATTCTTATATCATGTTTATGTGTGTGTGTTTGCCTTTGCACTCCACTTATACCACTCATTTCTATTTTAAATCATTACTTGCATTCTTGCAGGTATTAGCTTTTCATAGCTGTGACAAAATATCTGACACAAACAACTTATAGGAAGAAAGATTTTCATTTGACTCTTAATTTCACAGGCCTTAGTCCACTGTCTCCTGGCTCCATTGTTTCTAAGCCAGTGGTAAGGCAGAAACATCTTGGCAGAAGGGTATGATGGAGAAAAATTCATCACCTCAGGGCAACCAGGAGGCCAATGAGGGGAAAAGAGAATGACAAATTTCTATTATAATGGAATAGCTATCAGATTTTGATCCCCACACTCCATAATTGCTTTCTGGGCTCTGAGACAAGAAGATCACATGCTGTAGCCCAGCAGGAGCAAGTTAGTGATCCAGCAATACCCAGTGTTAAGAATCAAACCAAAACAAAATGAACCAAAATCTAGGAGCTTGGTGTGTTGCTCAATGCAAAGACAATGGGTTCCATCCTTATTCTACCAAATATATACAAAAAGGTCATGTGCACCATCTTTCTAACACTCAAGGCAAATTCTTGGCTGTGGTGAACTCATTGAATCTAGAAAGGGAGCTAAATACTCTCAAAATATGATCATTCAAGGTCATCATTTACATTCCTGGTGTTGAGGCTGGAGGAGGACAGGAAGTTCTATCAGGGCAAGTTGGTGGCAGCTGCACAGAGCCATGACAAGGAGCCCAGTTCAGGGCCCATGGACACCGAAGAAGATGCAACCAAAGTCCAGGAGGGTAGAGAGCCTGAGAGGACCGGGCAGAGGCAGGCATGGGTAGGCTACACAGAACTCAGTGCCTGCTGCTATCTTTTCAAGGGTCCTGCAGAGAGGAGACATGTGCACACTGGTATCTTCCAGGGGAAGGGGTCCCCCTCAGAACCCCAGCTGCATGAGAGTGACAATCTCAGCAGGGCAGTGGCTTGGGAATTCTCCCCTCCATATTGTGCATCTGCTTTTTCTTCCTGGATGAGGACAATAGCAACTTTAAACCAGAGTGCATTAGGGACTCAGCACCAGAGCCTGGAGAAATGGGGCCAGAGCTCTGTCCTAACTACCCCACTTCTGCTGTCTCCCCTTATTCTTTACAGTTGCAAGATAAACTAAATTACAAATTTAAAATTTTTAAACAAGAAAAAGAATTTTGAAATACTTAAACACATAAAGAGCTTTAAACTTCTAAAGTTAAAAAAGATTTTAAGTTTTGTAGAAATTTTTAAAAAGTTCCTTCATTTTGGATTTTCCCAGACACTTGGGGGAACTTCTAGACAAGACCACTGGAAGACACTCCCTGTGCTTTATGACATTTGGGCTCCCCAGACCCAGAGAGGGCAGAGGTACAGCTTGTCTTCGCTGACTCCTGTTTTCAGCATTTACAGGCTCTAGCCTGATTGTGGATTCTGTTTGCAAAGAAAGTCATATATTGAAGCTGCAGCTACTGAAGGCTCAGATCCTGCTGTGTGGCCTGGCTCCTAGACTGGGGACAGCTGACCAGAGTTTTGGCCTGAGAGTGTTTCAAACAAGACATAAACCACTAAAAACATCTTAAAGAGTTGGAAGTTGGGGCAGGAGGATTTCAAATCTGAGCCCAACCTGGCATAGAGACCCTGTCTCAAAATAAACTATAGCTGGTGATGTAGCTCCATCAAGATTACCTATATACCATCCCTAGTACCACAATACAAAATTATAATGTGAAGTATTCTTATTATGTGAAGTGAGATTTTGAAGCTGAGTGATTTCTCAACATGCTTCCACTTAATTGTTTTGGTATTTGTTGTATGAGGATGTTCTTATTTTAGAGGTGATAAAATGTGATTTTTCTATTCTTTTCTTTTTTCCTTTTATTTTGCAATACCATGGATTCATAGATTTTTAAATTTCATTTTAAGAAAGCTGCCTTTAAATATTTATCTAGCTAATTCACTAATCTGCCCAGGCTGGATTTAATATTGCAATTGTCCTGCCTCAGCCTCTTTAAGTGTAGGGACTATACATGTGCACCACTACACCTGGCTCTTATTGTATTTTTTGTTTAATCAAGTACTATAATCCATCTCTGTTGTTGTCTATTTTGGTGCTCAACTGAACCAATGTTTGGTCAGCAGGAGCTGCTTCGAGCTGAATCCTGTGCCCAAGTGATTGGAGCACTTTCTTCCTTTCTGACAGAGGAAGATGTTTTAAACATGGTTTCTCTCTGTCCCAGCCATAGAATGAAGCATTTCTCCATCTGGCTCTTGCTTCTTTTACTGTCTTTGGTCACTAATTATAGACATAAGCATATACTGCCATTAGGAGTGATGGTTAGGAGAGTAGCAGAGTACTTTCACAATAATATCAGGTTTGAGGGCCTCTGGTGGAGCAGGGCATGGTGGGATATACCTGTAATCCCAGCACTGGGGAGGCTGCAGCACGAGGATCTTCAGGCTGAGCCCAACCTGGGAAATTTATCAAGACCCTGTCTTCAATTAAAATGAGAGTATATTAAAAGATCTGTGCTTATGGCTCAGTGGTAAGGTGCTCCTATGTTTCCTTCCCAGTACTGAACATATAAAGTCCCTGATAGCAGCTGGGCAAGATGGCATTCTTCTTCATCCTCAGTACTCAGCAGCCTGAGGCAGTAGGATTGCAAGTGTGAGGCCACCTTGGGAAATTTCATGAGATCCTGTTCTAAAATAAAACTCTGAGTACCAGTGGTAGACCTCTATGACAGCACACTTGAGCAGCATGCCTGAGGCTCTGGATTGACATTCTGGTTGCAGAAAAATCTTGGGATGTTTCCTTCTGGAGACTTTCAAACATGCATGCTTCCCTCCTGTCCTTGAAAGTGTGGTGACACATTCTGATTTGTACTCCATGGCCTAACATCCTGAGTAAATGGCCTAACAATGTCCAAAGACATTTTTGTTCAGATGCAAGTTGACTGTCCAAAAGGCAACATCGTCTAACCTGCTGAATATTACTCATAGTTTCACAGTAGATGACCCAACATCTGCCTCAGTTGCTGCAGCTTTGGGGCTGAAGGTTGGTCCAGTTCAACTCTTCCAAGTCCTACTGTAGTGGGGATCCCTCTGATAGGACTTGGTTAATTCTGCATGAAATGGGGAAAGTATCTGGGGGATTCCAGCAGCAGAGGGATAGGACCTGGGTACCTTTGAGCAGGACAAGGCCAAGTACTACAGGAGAACAGAGGTAAGGGCTGCAATGGCAGTCACTGGCAAGCACTGTGGATGACTGAGTACAGCAGGCAGAACTCACCATGGGCCCCAGCTGGAGGATTTTGAGGCTGTGTTTTTCTTTGGCTGTTCTCAAGTCAATGAGAGAGCCCAGGAGTGATGCCAAGGGAGACCCACTCCCAGGAGTCACAGGAGTCTCCCAACAGGTGGCTTTGGTTCAGTACCTTACAGCAGCCTTGCTCAACTTTTCATAAGCACACAAAAGCCTACAATCATTGATCATAATCTGCCTTCTCTTCTTCATGTGACATGACACTTGTATCATAGTCTGGAAGCTGTGCTCATCTCCTGATTCTCATCTCATTTACCCTCACAGGGTTTCCCACAATAAATTACATGTACATGATCCTGTCTCAGCATTGGCTTTTCAGAGGAACTAAATCTGGGCAAACAGAGAATTTCAGGGCAGAAGCAGGGATATCAGGAATAGAAGGCAAATACCCAGGGAAGGTGTGACAGTACCTTAGAGCAGAGAAGACACAGTAGGGGTGGAGACAAATCAAATTTTGGCCTTCTGTCAAAGATGGGATGCCAAGAAACCAAAATACAGATGTACAGAAGGAAAGAATAGGCACTCAGCAGCTCAGTGCAAAAGCCCCATGTTCATTCCTCAGCCCCATAATAAAAAAGGAGAAAGGTTGCTAGACTGGCTGCTAGGACATGTGCTAGGAGAGAAAGTGGCCATCAGAGATGCCTCCATGGTTTTTGGCCTAAGCAACTGGAAATGTGGTTTCCTTCATCTCCAATGCTAAAACGTATTAGGGGACATGTTCTAGCACTGAGACTGATGGTTTAACCTGGGATCTAGAAGGCTGGAGATGCTATTAGGTACCCAAAAGGAAATGTCACAGAGATAAGTGATTTCATGAGCCCAGAGTTCACAATAGGCTATTGGTTGAAGACAGCTTTCAGAGTTGCTGTGTAGCTGGCATTTGATGCCCCAGAACTGAATGTGATCCCTAAGAGGGAAGAGAAAGATCATCCCATCTCATTCTAAATTGGGCAGGTGAGGAGTATTCATTAGGTGACAAAGAAGGGCAGGCAAATGCAGACTTGTCATAAGGGATGATGAAATTTACATTTTAAAAGAGTGTGGCACCTTTTTGAGAGTAAATATTGTTTGCCTCATAGTCTGTTTTGTGTGACTTTTATTTTATTTTATTTAGTTTTGACATGTGGTTCAGGCTCTTGAACCCTCTATGGATCCCAGGCTGTCCTCAAAGTCATGGCCATCCTCCTGCTCAATTTCTGCAGTACTGGGACTACACATGGATGCCACCATGCCTGTGTGATTTGAAAGGAGCTGACTCATAAGATTTTCCTTACTAGATGCCCTCACATCTTTCTCTATGCTTTTACTTGGTATCATTTCTGTAAGTTTAGTGTCAGCTACAGCCACTTATAAAGTAGAATTTTTCAAAAATATGGTTTGACACTATGTCTTTTCCACTTAGAGTTGAGTAATTTACATTTAAAGAGGTTTCTGATTTATTTGGCTTTGTTTCTATCAATGTTATTTCTGCTTTCATTTTTGTTTTTGCTTTACATTTCTCCTTCTCCCTATATTTCAGACTGAGACTTTAGTTGTGTTTCATCCCAGTTTGTTCCTTCTATTTCTCATCTCATATATTTTCTTTTCAATTCTACTTGCTTTATGTCTTCTATGAGTCATTATCCTACTTATTTAAAAACATCTTTTCACAAAAATCTAGAATTACTTTACATTTACTGTCTTATGTGTGAAAAGAAGCATAGAACAGTCTAAATTTGATCAGCATACTGTCAGTGCCAATGCTACTATGCCTAGTATTTTAGTTCAGGAGTTTCCTCCCACTGTTGAGTATCATTTAACAGACTATTTCTTCAGCATTAGCCACATATTCATCATTGCTCACTAGAACTGCTTATTAGATCAAGGCTACTAAGCATCATTTTCCTGTGCTTAAGACACATTTAATCTTTCCATTCTAGAATTAACTTTTCTGGATCAACTAAAGTCTTTTTGTTTGAATGGAACACATGCTCTATGCACAGTTATCAGTGGGACATTCGGGAAACTTGACCTGGCATATCCCTTCCTCCAACCCCTCCTGTCACAATTCTCTGGGGTGGCCTTGAACACAGCAGTCTGTAACTTTAATGGTACTCTGCCCATCCCCTACCCAGAAGGAGGCCTCAGCAGGCCCCGTATGACATCATAGTTCCACTCCACCAATGGGGTGGGATTTCTGAGGCCACACCCTACCGTGTTGAGTTTAGTTCAGCCCTGGTTGCACCTCTTGTAGGAAGGCTGTGGAGCTGAGTGGAGTGTACTGGAGAAAATTTCCTGGAGATGGAAGCCACTGTGAGGAAGTGGCCCCACCCCTTTCCCCTTCCTTGCCTCAGGATTTCTGAAGAAACCTGAAGGCAGAAATTGGCTGCTGCCAAAAAAAAAAAAGTAAAGTCCAGGGTCCCAGCCCCTGGTCCCAGACCAACTCCCCAGATATCACCAACTTGGACAAAGTGTGTACCCTCCTGGATGCAAATTGGGAGGGGCCCTCAGTGCTCCAGTGCCCCCAGCAAGTCCCTTCATAGCTCTTCTCACAGCCCAAATCGATGCATCCACCTCCAAGGCTTCACTCCTTCAACCCCCACATGGGGCTTGGCTCTGGCCTCCTATCCCTCCCCACACAGCTTAGCTCCCTGAGCCCTACCTGAGTACCTTCTTCCCTTCCCCTGTCTGAGCACAGGGAAAGTAGGGGCACAGACACATTCTGGGGGCAGGGAGGGAGGAGTGGAGTGTGCTTTAGACCTTTCCCACTGGACATTGCCATCACTAACCTTCACCTGACCCTTAATCTTTCCACCTTGTCCTCTAAAGAAGCTTTAACCCCTTTCTGGTTTCTCTGGTAGAGACACAGATTTCTACCTCATAGGGCATGTGAACATGGGAATGGGTGCAGAGAGGTTTGGGGCACTGGGTTTCTTAACTTAGACACTGACAACACAAAGTCTTCATCAGAGACCTCAGAAGGTTGACAGTGTTCTGGGTAACCACAGGAGATCAAATTTGTGTCAGTTTTTTTTCCTCAGGAGTGGACTTTTTTTTTTGGAACCAGGGATCAAACTCATGACCTTGCACTTGCCAAGCAGGCACTTATGCCACTGAGATAAATCCCCAGCCCAGGAGTGGACTCTTCAGAGAGACTCAAAATGTTTTCTAGTTGTCCCCTTGAACTTTTAATCTCCTGTGTGTGTGTGTGTGTGTGTATGTGTGTGTGTGTTTATGTGTTGGGAGAGGGTGTGTTACTGATGATTAAACCCACAGCCTTCAAAGAAGAGGAAGCTCTCTATTACTGAGCTACACCCCAGCCCTGTTACTGTGTCTTTCCCTGCAGTACTTCTAGAGATTAAGCCTAGGGAACAAAGATCTCCATGCTCAGCCATTTTTATTTTTATTATGTCTATTTTGAGGTGGGTGTTTACTACTTTTGCCCCTCAGGCTGCCTCATTCTTATCCTGCTATTGCAACGCCACCAGTGTTTGGTAATACACCACAGTGACAAATTTGCTTCTCTTTCTCTTTTTTCTTCTCTTTCTCTTTCTTTCTCTCTATTTCTCTTTCTCTTCCTCTCATTCTTTCTCTTTTTTTCTTTGATCCTTCCTTCCTTCCTTCCTTCCTTCCTTCCTTCCTTCCTTCCTTCCTTCCTTCCTTCCTTCCTGCTGTTCAGCCGTGTTAACTGCTCACTGTTCAGTGATTACCTGACCATCAGAGTGTGTGTTGTAGGGCTGTTGGCAGCATTAAGCAGATGGTGTGCATGAGCGTGTTCTATAGAAAGTCTGCAGGGGGATGTGAACATAGTGGCTTATTGTTTTCATGAGTATCATTTCTCTTCTTTCCACAGTTAAGAGAATTTCAAAAACAAAAGAACTTTGATTACTTTCTGGTGAGAAAAGAGTAAGTTTTTAAAAAGCATGAAACCTAAGGCAGCCAGTGGTAGAGAATGTCACCCACATGAAGCTGTGTGTCATGGCTGGCCAGGCAGCTGAGGATGGGGCTGCAATGGCAGCAGAGGGTCATAATGCAGGTGAGAAAAATGTCAGGTGCTAAGAATTCTGCATTCGGGTGCTGGGCCTGTTATAGCTCAGTGGAAGAGTTTCAAAGAGCACTGCAGCTTTGGGCCAGAGGAGGGAAAATGGGACAAATACTAGGGTGCTAGAAGTGTCTAAGGTCAACAGTCCCTCCCTCCATCTATTGTCCCCTGTTCAAGGCAAGTGCATGAGTTACAGGAAGGTCTAGAAGCCTCCTGTTCAGTTGAGTGAACTGCAGAAATGCGTGGGTGAGTGGGGACAAGGATGACCTGGGAGGATGGGGTGCCCAGGCTGTGGGTGAGGCTTACACTGCCCCATGGAGCAGGGTGAATTCAAGGGAACAGTGGTAAAGGGAAAGACATCTGTGTTAGGAACTGGCAGTTTAGTACTATCTCTGAGCCTCAGTGTCCCCATTTGCAGAGCAGTGTGTTGTACCCCCCGCCAACTCAGCATCCATACAGGGAAGTGGTTTCAGGCTTGGCCATGATCTGGGTATGAGGAATCAATCATGAGGAAGCCAAGGCCCAAGCAAGGAGCCTGGAGAAGAGGTTGTGCACTGAGGAGCTTGTTCAGGGCCCAGAGACCTGGACCCTTACTGCTGCCTCCTTTCTCACCTGTGCCCCAGCCCCACAGCCCCAGGCCGGGCCATCAATGGAACAGCAGCTGCTGCTGTGGGAGCTGTAGCAGGTGAGGAAGGAGCTGGAGCATGTCTTGGGGAAGCTACAGACCAATGAGGAAGAAAACTGGGCCCTGTGGAAGAAAGCCAAGGAGCAGGAGGAGCACCTTCTGTGGGGTGAGATTAGGGCCAAGCTGTGAGATGCACAGGCAGAAGAGCACAGGAACATCCTGTAGCACATGGAGGGACATCACAAGATCATGGATGAGTTAAGGCTGCAGAACTGCTTGCTCAAGGAGCAGCTGGCCCAGATGCAGGACAGCTTTCAGAGGCTGGTGTGTGTCCATTGCTTGCTGGGCTCCTCACTGCCAGGGCCTTCAGGGCAGAGCAGCACACTAACCCCTCTGGCTCCTTCACCCCTACAACACATTGGGCCACTGTCCTCCTCAATCATGAAAATGTCCTGTGAATCAGAACCCTGCTGGGACATCTTCTGCAGACAGCATGATTCTCCACCCTGCCTTGTGCTATAGACACTCAGGTGGGGTCTCGAGTCTGCCTGTGCTGGTGGCACTGATTACCATTCTGTGTAATGAGAGGAGAACACCAATATAATGACCGTCCTGAGCTCAGAGTAGCTCAGACACAAGGAGCTGACTGAGGAGCTGGAGCAGCGGCAGGAGGAGATATTGGAGCTCAAGGCAGTGGTACGTGACTCCTACTCCATGGGACTTGGCTAGGACAGAGGTGCTGAGATGGGAATGGGAGGTGCTGGGGTCAGAACTGATCTTATACATCTGTGTGACAAGTGACCCCAGAGTCCTGCAGTGTCTGGCAGAGCGGTTGTGTGTGTCTTGCTCTAGGCCTCTGACTGTTAGAGGTGTGTGGCTCTGGAGTCCTTCCAGGTCCTGATGTCATTTCCTTGCCAGAAGCCTGAATCATCCTACTCCTAGGAGGATACAGGATAGGAGGGGAGGCTCCTTGGTTTCACACTGGACTGAGGCTCCAGGGCTGGAGGCTGGGAGCAGGAGGCCAGCAGTTCAGAGTGGCCCCCACTGAATTTCTGAGCTCAGGCTGCTGCAACCCCAGGGTATGCCCTCACTTCTGGGTCTTTTGCAGGTTATGCTGAAGAGTCAGAAGGCCCAGGTGCTGCAGAAGCAGAGAGACCAGCTGCTGGGCATCCTGTGCCAGCACGGTGAGGCCTGGTAATAGCTGGCCTCTGAAAAACAGGCTCTGCAGAAACAGCTTCTACACTTCTCCCAACTAATGATGCAGCTGTAGCTGAAAGGCATCTAAGAAAACAAGGTCCTGGAAAGCTTCTGCCAGAACCTGAAAAAGACTCAGGTGATGGAGCTGCTGAGGCCAGGCTCCTGCCTGGGAGGACCTGGCTGCCTCTGACTTCTCACTTTCCATCCTTACCTACAGGAAGTCCTCTAGGCTGTAGAAGCAGCAGTTAGCCCTGCCAAGAGTCCTCGCACTGCCCCAGGAAGGTGAGTGGAGGTGTCAGTGCTGGGTGGGCTGAGGAATACTCTGAGAAAGTGAGTGAAGGAGGAAGAGATGGCAGAGGGCTGCTCGTTCTCTCCCAGAGGGTGGTGGCCCAGGGGAACCTGGCAAGGGGGGTGGAGGGGAGCCTAGGACTGCTCTGCCTCCCTTGTGGGGCTTACTGGGCTCCTGCCTGACTGCTCCCAATATGAAATGAAGGGGATGTGGAAGAAAGGAACACGGAGAGCTCTCTGCCCAACAGCACCGCTCCTGAAGACGTGAACAGCTCAGAGGCTGGGGTGAACTGGGCTCTGCTTTGATCCTTCACTGGGTCTTCTTCCCTGCCTCTCCCACTGAGGTTCCTTTGGACAACCCAATCTTTGGATTCCCCATGCCCTCATTTCCCTAGACCTTCTCTGGAAGAAATGGCCATACCCCTAAGAGCAACAGGTGCCAGTGGCAGAAGGGAGGCTCTTTTGTACTCCATACATCCCGTTATCTGGAGAGCTCCCCCCACAGCATCACACCCTGTCTCCACAGATGGCATTTGTCAACAAAGGTCCCACCCCTGTGCAGAAACAGTGGGCTCAGCCATCCAGCTACCTGAGAATGCAGTGGCAGCCCTGCCCGAGCCTGGCCTATGTGGCAATCCTGACCCAGGGCAAACCTGAGGAGGAGGCTTCAACACCCAGGAGCAGTGGTGACCATGTGGCCATGATGTAGCTGCAGGTGAGGCTGTTCCATCAGATGGAAAGGGTGGGCAAGACAGGTGACTACAGAGCCCTGACTCTGGTACTCTGCCTCCTTTTTTGTGCAGAAGGTGGTTCTGTGCCTGAAGGAAGATTGCAGATTCTGTCAGGGCGAGTTTAAGGGCACTGCACAGAGCCATGCTGAGGAGCCCACTGAGGATGTTGCAGCCTCAGATGAGGAGTGTGGTGAGTGCAGGCCTGGGAGGGCTGGGCAGGGGCAGGCATGGCAAGGGGCACACACTCAGTGCTTGCTGCTCTCTCCCCAAAGATCCTGCAGAGGGGAGCCCTGCGCACACTGAGCAGCCTCCAGCTGGACAGGCTATGGCCGGGTGTCCCCCAGCACCCCAGCTGCCTGAGAGTGAGAATCACCACAGGGCCTTGGCTTGGGCCTTCACCCCTGCATATAGTGGTTTCCTTTTTGGCACAGCTATGAGGAGGAGGAAACCATGGAACTCAGTCTGATCTAAAGAATTTCACCAGCAAGTCCTGGAGCAATGGGGCCAGGGCTCTGTGTCCTCTTTCCCCCCATTCAATCCCTGCCTCCCTTTCTCTCCTCTCCTACCTGTTCCTCTGCTGTCATTAAAGGAGCAAGAAAAACTCCACAAATTTATTTCTTCCTAAATTTTAATTCCAAGAATTCTTTTAAAAAACAAAAATGTAAATTTATTTACATAAAAATAAAAAAACACAAAAGAGTAAAATGAGACAAATAATGAAACTGAGCTTCAAAACAGGTTATAAGGACTGCTCCAATGCTTGTTATATTGCATGTTGGTGTGCTCTCTGCATCTAAACAGTATTGGCACAAAACATTGTTTTCAAGGAACAAATAAAAGCTAGCTGTGCAGTTATCTTCACTATAATTTTTTTCTTTTTTCCTTTTCTTCTTTCCCCTATCACAGTTTGAATTTTAAAACCTTATTTATGGTTCTAAAGGACAGAGGGAGGAGACGAGATGGGGTCATGGTGACCTTGTCCTGGTGGTCCCATTTATGCTAAGTTTCATTTGACTGGAAATAAATGGATTCTATCATCTTCCTGGCCCAGCAGGTTCCTGTGATTGAAGAGCAAGGATTGGATGAGGAGCAAAGAGCAGATGCTGCCAGCAGAGGGCATGTGTCAGGCTGTGGCAGAGTCCATGGTTCAGCAAGGCTGGGTGGCATCTCCCTGCCTTGTCCCCTGGATGCTGCTAGGGCATGGTGAGGGGACTGCCGTGAAGGCTCTGTGGGCGTCCTGTTCTAATGGTCTGCGGACTGGAGTCTGATCAGACAGTGGGGAGGGACAGGTTCAGGGGGCTTCCCTGCTCTGCAGTGCAGCATTTCCAATCCATGCCCTGGTTCTGGTGCTGTCTACACTTGGGGGCCATTATTCCTTCTATTTAGCTTGGCCTGTTGCTGGCTGCTGTCCCTCTTCCTTGAGGTTCAATTTGTGGCCCTGTTCTTAGTGGTAAGAATGGTTGGTTTTGTTTTTGTTTTCTGATAATGGGACTTCAATAACCTTGGAACTCCTATGACATGTCAACTTGACTGTAAGTGAGGGACTCAATTCATTTCCATAAGGTAGATATAAGAGTCTTGGGAACTAGGTGGGGCATGGTACATTTTAACCTGAAATGCCCCTCAGAAGTCTCCTGAAGTTGATTGGATGGAAAGGGCAACATATTCTGCAGAGGACTCATCCTCTGATGAGTCCAGTGGACAGATGTGCTGTTAGGGTGTGAGGCTTGGGAAAGTGGTGTCCTGCAGTCACCTAAGAGACTCCACTGCTCTGGACCAGTTCTTTGCATTTGCTCACTGGATCAGTACCTGACACCCACAGTGTAAAGAGGAGAGTTTTCTGTGGCTTACAGTTTCAGGAGACTAGGTCCAGGTCTGGCTGCCTCTGAAGGAGTTACATCATGGCAGAAGGGCAAAGCTGCTTATTCCATGGCAGCTGGGAGGCAGAGCAGATTAGTTATTCCTGAGAGGACTGGGCCAGGTGTCTGATATAGCACCCCATGTTACACTTCCAGACCACATTAAGAATGTGCTTCCTAAGCTGCCTGTCAATTCTAAAGTTACTGCTCACAATCCATCCTTAGTGCCACAGTAAAGTTCCCGTGGGGTTCTTACTAGAAAGAACACAATTCAGGACATAGTGAAACAAATTGTTTATGGAAACAAGCTCATTCATCACCTAAAATCAGTACTCAGCAAGCATGTCTCCCAAAATCAAAGTGAAGTTCATCTTTCTGGTATATAAAAGTGAAAAAATGTGATCACACCAGCTTTCCCTATATAAAGCATTCAAATGAGTCCTATATTTACAGGAAAATTAATTCCTAAATCAAAAATGTGTTAGTGTTAGTACTATAGCTAGGCTTAGTGCTTAGGGTTAGTGTTAGAGTGGTGGTTGGGAGTATTAGGGCTGGCAGTAGAGATAGGATAGGGTGAAGTTTAGGGTTATTGTTTGAGCTAGTACTAGTGAGGATTAAATTTAAGGTTAGTCTAGGTTTAGTCAAGGTATAGAGATACAGGTAGTGTTATTGACTGGGATAAATTTACAGTTAGGAGTAGGGTGAGATTTAGGGGTCAGAATAATGCTAGTGCTATATGGTTAGGGTTTTGGTTGGGCTTATGTTAGCATTGCATTTTAAATTAGGCCTAGGATTACGGTTAGCACTAGGGTTAGGTGTAGGGCTAGTTGGGGTTTAAAATAATGGCTAGCATTACACTTGGGATGGATTTCACGTTAGTGTTTCAGTTAGGATTAAGATCAGGGCCAGTACTAGAGCTAGGGCTCAGGTTACTATTCATTAGTGTCAGAGCTAGAATTGTGCTATAGCTGAGGTTAGGTATAGAGCTAGTTTGAGGTATAAAGCTATTATTATTTGAGCATAAGGCAAGCATTAATACTACAGCTATATATAAGGTAGGGCTGGGTTTCTGATTAGGACTAGGGTTGGTGTTTGTGTGAGGATGAGGTTTTGGTCTAGGGATTGTGTCAGGGCTAATGTTAGGATTAAAGTTAGTCTTCAGGTTAGAATTTAGGTTTGGTTTATGGCTAACACTTTGGTTAACATTACAGTTACAGTTAGATTACGTTAGGGCTAAGGTTAAGGTTAGGCTTAGGGTTATGTTTGTTGTAAGTGTAAAGAGTTAGTGTTCAGAATAGGACCAGGATTTAACTTATCCATTAGGGTTAGGCTTATTCTTAAGGATTATGGCTAAAACTTGAGTGAGGGCTAGTATTAAGGTTACTTAATCTTAGCCTTACATTTAGGCTGGTTTTAGGGCTAATGTGAGAGCTATGTGTTCTTTTTCTTAATTAAGTTTATTGGTACATTTAGATATACATGATGTTCATATTCATGATACATGTTGTTTTCTCTATTTTTTCCTACTCTCCTCTATTCCCCTCCCTATTTCCCTTCCTGTTTACAAAACATTGTTTACATTTTATCACTTTTTATTACTTTTTCCCTTTTCCTTTCCTACCTTTCTTACTTTCCCTACTCTAGTTCTTTTTGGCTTTTGAACATTCTTTCCATGTCACAATATCTATTGCACATTTGGTCCTTATTAACTTTTTCAGCTTCTCACATCAGGTAGGCAATGCCATATTTACACATGTAAGTCCAATCAATTAGACTTGAGGGCATGGGCTGAAATTGCATCTAGTTACCTAGAAATGACTCAAATTTATCTTTCTTTATGGCCAAGTAGTACTCCATTATTTTAAGAAAAATATGTCTTTTTTATCCATTCCTCAATTAATGGGAATTTGGATTTTTTTCTACAAAAGACACTGCTCTAAACAAGAGGGTTAGGATAGGTTCAGGATAGAGCTAAACCTAGGTTAAGATTAAGGTTAGTGTTGACATGCACTAGATGTTCCCTCAGAGCCTCATGTGATCATAGATGGGGAGTTTTGGAGGTGACTTGATTTAATGTATGTAGTGCTGGGTTAAAGTGTGTAATGCTAGTATTAAAGTTGCCCCACTCAAAGAGCAGGTAGCCTGGATGATAGAAACAGGTTTGGTTGCTGTTGTTGCTGCTGCTATTGCTGCTGTTTGCTGCTGCTTTGCTACTTTATTGCTTTGCTGTCTTGTGCCTGCTCTGCCTGCCATGGTCTATTTCTCCCCTATGATCCCCTCTGCCATGCCAGTTTTTGCCTGAGAGCCAGCTAAACATGGACTGAATCCTCCCTAAAGTGTGAGCTCCAGTAAACCTTTCCTCCTTTAACTTTGGGTGTCAGTTTGTCTCAGTTATGAGAAATGTGGGTAAGACTGGGAGGGTTACTGTGCAGATTAGGTTTAGGGTTACAATCAGCACTATTTTTAGGTTTAGGCTATGAGTAAGGTCAGTGTTTAGGTTAATAGTAGGATTATTTTAGGATTTGAGTGAGGTCTAGGGTAAAGTGTATGAATAAGGTGAGGTGTAGCCCTGGAGTTAGGGCTAGGATTTATTTAAATTTAAGGCTGTCTCAGTTTGAGCAGGGCCAGGACTAGGGCTAGGCCCAGGATTAAGGTTCTGGTTATCTATATTGTTATGGTTAGGATTAGGTCTTGAGCTGTGCCTATGCCTAGGTTTAAGTTTAGGTTTAGAGATATGGTTAGGGATAGAGACAGTTCTAGAAATAGGGTTAGGAATAGAGTTACAGTTTGAATTAGAGGTACAGCTAGAGCTAAGGTGAGGTTTAGAGTTAGGCTTAGGGTAAAGTTTGTGGTCACAAGTATTTTACAAGTTGGTGTTAGGATATGTTTAAGCCAAGTGTTATGTCTAGTAGTATGAGTAGGCTTTGGCTTAGGCTGAATTTTCAGGTTTGTGCTGTAGTCTAGTTTTTGAATTAAAAATTTACAAGTACAGCAACACATGAGGCTGCAATTTGATGAGGGTGAATGATACAAAAAATAGTAACATACACATAGGGATAAGTTTAGGATATTGTTAGGACTAATGCTCTCAGTTATGGTTAGGCTTAATGCCCACAATATATTTGCCATAGGTTTAGGGTTAGGGTTGCTGTTAGGGCTGGTTCTAGTACTAGGATTAGGGTTAGTGTTAGAGCTAATGTTAGACTGAGAGCTAAGTTTAAGTTAAAGCTAGTGTTTGGGCTTCTGTTAGAGTTAGGTTAAAGTCATGTGTTTTACATCTGACATTAAATGGGCTCTACCAAATGGAATATAAAAGGATCAGAAGCTTCAGTTGATATCCTAACAGAGCCACCTCTGTGAGTACCAATCTTTAATTCCATGAACAGAGACCCCCAGAGAGCTGTGATCCGTGGAATGTGAGCACTTATAAACATGTGTTTTGTGTTATTGGTTACACAGACACAGAAAACAGTGGAGGTATCATTCAAAGAAGGCTGATGCTCACTCCCCAAGTTTATAGCAGGCCTTTCATCCAGAGTCAGGGACAAAAGGATGTGGATCTCTAATGACTGATCGTGCACTTCACTGCATCAAGACCCCCAAATTTTAAATACTAAATGTTTAATTGTGAATTTTAATTGGGCACAGTGGACAGGAATAGCTCTTCTTCCTGCCGTGGTGCAGATCTCAAAACTTCAAGTATTTTACTCTTCCTTGAACTCTTATGGAAGTGACATATACAATAACACGCTGAGGTAGATGCACACTTGGGCAACACAAGTACAGTAACACATGAGACTGCAATTTGATGAGGATGAATGATACAAAAAATAGTAACATACAGATAGGAATTCAGAACACTCTTGAAACTGGATTTTCAGGCTAAAAGTCATAAATTCTGTAAGAATATCCAGCATTGTCAAGTTGGATGGAGGGAGTGCTGAGCACTACATGTAGCACAGTGTTTCAGAGAAAGTTTTTCTCTCATTAGCCATGTAGCCTCACTCCTGGCTCTTACAAGACATTGGAGGGGTACAGAGACCAGAATTACCTTCTATTATAGAAGGGATGAAAACACCCATCAAGCAGTGTGTTAACATTAAACCTAGTAGATGGTGCAAGAGCACCAAGCACAAAGACACCTGTAAACAAGGTGTTCCATACCTATGAGTTTCCTTCTCACTTGGCCTCATAACATTGACACAAGAAACAGCCACGGATTAGGTGTGGAATCACCTCCTAAATAAGAGACTGCTATTTCTCAGTTCCTTCCAATCTCTCCACGTGAGGCAGCATCACCCAGTGTTGCTGGTTGGCTTTGCCTGAGCCAGTGCTCCACACACTTCCTTCTACCACAGTGTCCCAGTAAAGAGCAGATGATCCACATTAAAATGAAGGCATTGTGGAACACCTTGAGAGGGGGCAGAACCCTGTACACGTGAAGGGCCTGAAAACAGTGGGCAGCGTACCTGTGAGGGCCAACATCAAGCTGGGGATGTCGAAGTCTACACAGATGTATGAAAATCAGCTTAAAAATTCATGAGATATCAGACACATTTCTCATCACCATGTGAAACTCAATTCTTTGGCAAAACATTTCATCCTCTTTGCCTTGATCAGTTCAGTATTCTCCTAATGTGCCTCCTTCCATAGTCAGTTCACCTTTAGTCTCTGTAAAATATTATGATGTGTATCTAGGTGTCTCCCAGTGCCTCCTGCAGTCCTAGATGCAAGTTTTGGAAGGTTTTGGACCTAGGGTGTGTGCTGCTGGGATCAAGGATGTGATGCCAGGGTTGACTCACATTGAGATGGTAGGATTAGGGATGCTCCACCTGGGTGTGAGTGATAGCTGCCCTAAGGGTGAGATATGAGACACAGTCACTGCTTGTCACTTGTTGCTTGCTGCTTATGCCTTCTGCCTGCTTGATCTGCAATGCCCCTTTGCCATCCCATTTGCCTTCCAGCCACCCAAATACAAACTGAAATCTCTATAGACTGTGAGGTACAATAAATCTTTCCCCATTTTAATTTAGGCTGTGTAGGTCGGGGGATATAGCTCAGTGGTAGAGTGCTTGCCTAAAATCGAGATTTGTGTACTTTGTCTCAGTGACAATAAAAGTACCTAAGACATAAGACAGGGACAACAATATGATCTTGTTACTTCCCAGTTTAAACCCTTCAGATGACTCCTATGAACATGAGGCATGAACAGCAAATCTCCTAGCTTGGATGCCAAAGTCCCCTCTCCTATAAATGGGTGCCCTGTGTGTCACCCTCCTATCCTGCTCCGTGCACAGCCTGAGCAGTTTGTCTAATACATGTCCCTCACATCTCTATGCCTTTGTCCTACTATGTGTTTATGCTGTTTATTTCCTTCTGTCCAACCTGTTCTTGAGGGGAAATTAATTTTCCCCAGAAGAAAAATTGCTCTGGAAAGTGTAAGTGCTTGACATGAATGCTGTGCAGAGGACCTTTGAATGATTATAGCTGAAATAGATGCTAGAGAGGCAGACGGTGCCTAGATTTAGCAAGGTCATCATGCTCACTAGAAAAAAAAAACATCAATCTCCCCCATACCTTCCACATGGTACCTTTCAATTCCTTCTTTTTAAAACTATAAACCAAAGGATTGAGCAAAAGGAAGAGCATAATTCAAAATATGACCATCATTTTGGCAAAGGAGAAGGTAGGTGAAGGTCATGCATATATACATGCATGAGACAAAGAATAAAAGCCACATAGGATTCAGAGGTACAGAGAGCCCTCAAATGCAAGAATTGGAGGGTAAGGGTAAGGGATGGAGAAAGGGGGAGGGAGATGGAACCAGAGGAGAGAGAAGGAAGAGAGGGAGAGGGGGAGAGGGAAAGAGACAGAATATAACACTGTAGGAGACAAGCTACAAAGGGAAGATTATAATGCAGACAAAGTCACTTATGGCAAATGCGAAAAGACAAAATTTAAAAGCTGTCAACTTCAAAGTGTTGATGAAGATGTGACAAAATATATGCTTCTGGTAGAAGTTTAACACTAAGAGACATTTTGACAAAAAATTTGCAAACTTCTACTAAATTTATGCATTCATCCAAATGAAAGAATGACTTATAGATAAATGAATTGGCATAGAGGAACTCAAAACAAAAACCAAAAGAAAAGATATTGAGGACAATATATTGAATCATATATGAGAAAAATTTGCATAGATTTCTGCAAACTTAGAATATTTGCTCATGAAAACATAAATTAGGGTCCTGAGAAGATGGCAGATTGATAAGTAAAGAACCTTTCTGAGAGAAACAGCTTAGACACTAGAATTTATCACCATGGAGAAGACCAGATGAAAGGAGAGGGATTCTCATGACTCAGGAAGAAACTAAGGAAAAAGAAAAAAAGTGTGGACCAAAGGCTGAAGCAAGATGCACTCTCACTGGAGACAGTCCCATGCTGTCCAAGGTGCCTTGGAGTCAGACAACTCATGGATGTGCTGAAGTCTCAGTTGTGCTGAAGTTGGGGGTTGATGAGACCCAGACCCTTAGTTGGAGGAAGCATTGCAAGAGAGAATGGAGCCAGCATGGAGATCTGCATTAACCCATGGTGAGTGCTAGGAATTTAGTCCTCCTGTGGGATGGGGGGGTGATTAGCTGGAAGACGTATTGGAATTGGGCAGGACAGGCCTGAACCAGGAATGGCATTGGCTTCAGTTGGCTGCTCCTGGCCCAGAGAAGATTGGTGAGATCTGCTTGGGCTGGGTCATGTCCCTGGTCAGGACCAATAGCCAAGGATGAAATTGCTCCAGAAATTGTCCCAAACTGGCTCCATCCATGCAGCACACACTAATGTGTTGAAGGCCCCCGGAGGTTGACTGGCTCAGAAGAGAGGGGCCAGCCTACACCACCCGTGATTGCACATCAGTGATCAGCAAACTGGAGAGGGAAGCAATCCCTAGCCAGCGTGCTTCAGAAGAATCAACACAGAAAGGGGCTAGGACTTCCACCATACACCTGTATGGAAAGAACCAGAAACATGACAAGAGAAAAAAGAAAAAGCCTCCAGCTGCCAACCCAGGGTATATGGGTCCAGAGAGGTAAATACAGAAGAGATTGAGGGCAACAAAAATCAACTGACATAAAGAAATATGTTTGTGACATTATAGAAGAACTCAAAACTGAAATACTAATACAAGTAAAGCAAGATTTAAGAAGATTAATAAAGGAAATGCTAAGCCCCTCTCAAGAAGACACAGAAGAATGAAGAAACACAGAAAAAGGAGGGAAACATTTGATGAAGAATACTAAAAAACAAAACAAAACAAAAGAACCCTAGAATACATGAAACAGATTAAAAAAGATTACCAGGAAATTAAAAATTCCATTGAAAACTGGCAAAATTGCTTGGAAGAAACTAAAGATTGATTATCAAAACTTGAAGATAGGTTTGCAATGTGTGATTGCAAAAGGAAAGAGCACTTAAAAATAACAAGAAAACAGGCAGTAACAATACAAAGGCTAGAAGATGACAAGAGGATCTATGACTTAAGAATAAAAATGTGAGTGAAGAAGCAGGGATAAACAAAAATGACATACAAAGGCTATTCACAGAAATAATTAAAACTTCCTAAGCACAGGAAAAGGAAATGATATTCAGATGTATGAGACATACAGAACTCCAGCCAGCTACAACCAAAACAGATCTACACCCATACATATAATACTCAGGACCCCAGAAATTTATCACAAGAACAGAATATTAAAAGCTGTAGGAGAAAAGAAACAGATCACCTATAAAGGAAAACTCATCAAAATCACAACAGAATTCTTGACATAAACCACCAAATCAAGAAGAGCTAGTAGTATTCAAAGCCCTGAAAGAAAATAACTTCCAACCCAGATTGATGTACCCTGCAAAACTGTCTCTCAAAATTAATGGAGAAACAAGATGCTTCCATGACAAAGAGGAACTGGGGGAGTTCATGCCCACCAATCAAATACTACAAAAAATAGTGAAAGACATTCTAGAGGGAGCTAAAAACAAAACACCAGGATTTCAGGAACCATGGCAGAGAAGCCTCAATGAATGGAGCAGACAGTGGAATGAAGGAGAAAAGTATACAACCAATGGCAGAAAAATGGCATAGCAGAAATGAGTCAGAGAAGGTTTGCTATAATCTCTAACATAGATGGCCTTGATACACTAACAAAAAGAAACACAGGCAGAGTAGATCAAGAGATAGGGTCCATTGAGATGTTCTGTATAGGAAATATAATTAACCTAAAAGGGCTTATGGACTGAAAGTTGAATATGAGAAAACAATGCTCTATGTGATAGGGAACCAGAGAGAAATAGGGACAGCTCATCCAACAGCTTCAGATAGGTTGGAAAAACATGACACTTTTGTACAGTGGAGAACTACTCAGATATAATGAAGGAAAACCTTGAGGCTTTTGTAGGTAAAGGAATACAAGTTAAGATCAAGCTCAGGGGTAAAAAGGTTCAGAACCACTTAGGTAAATAATGGGTTGCCCCCCATCCCAAAACTAAAGTAGTTAGTGGGACCCAAAATGTATAATGCACCTTGTGAAAGTCAAAGGGGAGGAATTTGTCTACAAAAGGAAGGCACAGGACATTGTTAATAGTGTATCAGGATTTAAAAATCCACATTCTCATCACTCTGTTTAGTTTGATTATATTCTGTTCCAGTCTGTCTACTTGTACTAGATTTGAGGGCACAGACAGCTACTGCAAAAATAGCAGGATACATTATGGTAACCACCCTTAATTTTCTATTAACTTAATCTGAAGCCCTGTATAACTTAAGTTTCTTATTATGACTGATCTTATTTGAATCTGGTTTGTTAGATCACTGTTTTGTCTTGACCGATTTTATTCAAATCTATTATGTTTGATAGTATCAAGTCTAAGAGTATAGGCAACTTCTCTGAAGACAAAAAGATCCACTAACATACCCATTCTGGTTTGACTATTACCTGCTTTTGAAGTCTTACAATGTCTCCAATGTTTTGTTTTTATTAATATGCAACAGGAACCCAGAAAAAAGCAGGGGTAGCTATTCTGTTTGCAGACAATGTGAACTTCAAACCTAAAATGATTAAAAGAGAAAAAAAGGTCACTACATACTTGGTAGTGGAAAAATTCAAGAGGAAGAACCAATAATTATAAATATATATGCAGCAAATACAGGAGCACCCAACTCTATAAGATAAATACTAATGGATATGAAAAACTATATACACAAGAACACAACTGTAATAGGAGTCCTTAATACCCCACTGTGACAAAGAGGTAGGCCAGCTAGACAAAAAGTCAGCCAATAAATAACAGAACTGAATCATACCTATGAGTGAAGGGGCTTAGTAGATATTTACAGATTGTTCCACCCAACCACATTAGAATATACACTCTTCTCAGCTGTGCATGGGACATTCTTCAAAATAGACCACATATTAGCCCATGAACATTCCTAAGTAAATGCAAAGGAATTAAAATTATTGCATGCATATTATCTGACCATAGTGCACTGAAACTGTAAATTAATGGCAAAATAAATTGCAAAGCCTGTATAAATACATGGAAGTTAAATAACAACTCAGTGATTGGTCAACAATCACTGAGTTACAGATGAAATTAAAGAAGAAATTAATCAATGCCTACAATTCAATGAAAATGCAGATATAACATACAGAAACCTGTGGGACACAATGAAAGCAGTCCTAAGAGGGAAATATATAGCAATAAATTGTCATATCAAGAAACAGGAGCACAAGTAAACAACCTAATGCTACATCTCAAGCTTCTAGAAAAATAAGAGCAAGTCAAACCCAAAGCTCATTTTAGAAGAGAGGAAATTGTAAAGATGAGAGAAGAAATTAATGCAATTGAGACTAAAAAGCAATAAAAAGAATTAATCAAAGAGCTGGTTTGTTGAGAAAATAAACAAAATTTACAAACCTCTAGCCAATCTTATCAATAAAAAGAAAAAACTCATTCATGCAATAAGGACTGAAAAGAGTAAAATTACTACAGATCCAATGGAAATTAAAAAAATCATGAATACCTACTTTGAAAATCTCTACTCATATAGGGTGGAAAGTCCAGGGAGAATGTACAGATTTCTAGAAACATATGAGTTAGTAAAGCACAATCTAGAAGGTAAAACAATTTTGAATAACCCAATATCAGCTATTGAAATTGAAAACGTGATTAAAAACTTACTAACAAAGAAAAGGCCAGGTAATAATGGATTCACAGCTGAATTCTACAAGAAATTTAGAATAGATTTGATGGCAATACTCCTTAAACTCTTCAATGAAATCAAAAGGGAAGCAATCTTCCCTGCCGGAGTCCAGCTGCGGCAGGGCTAGGGTTTCCCAAAGGTGGTCAGGGAGTCAGCGATTGAGAGACAGAAAACACTGCACACCAGTCTGTGAGTGAATCTGAATCCGCTTTATTTTTTAGAAGCTGGAATATATATTTGCTAACCTTTGGCAGCCACCCCCAGCCCCAAGCAGGAAGCACCCCAGGCTTAGGGCCAGGCAGGGATAATCCTAAACAATAGGTTTTAACCTCAACCCCAAGCAGGAAGCGCCCCAGGCTCAGTAGGTGTTAATTAACTCTTTTCACCTTTGTAACATCTCAATCTTGTTACTTAGTTAGCTTGGGAAATGTAAGCCGAAGCACCTGGATGCCCGCAGGAAGAAGAGATGTGTGAGATTATTAGGCCGCTCCCTACATTGCTTTCCTTATCATTTATGGGAGTGGCAGTCCCTGCGAGGACAGCACCTGTCTTAGGTCAAAGACTCTTCACATGTACCCAACCAGGCCTTACCCGTCATGGGCCTGCAGGACAGCAATTGGTCCTGTGCCTGTCTTAGGCGGCTGGTGGCGTAACATATGGGTCCTAGTTGCCTGTCTCTGGCTGCCTGTCCAGTGTCTCAGGGTAGTTGTCTCACAGGAATTTTGTAAATCCTCCTCCATGAGCTCTTTCACCCAAAGCTCCCACATAAACTTCTCTCACATTATTCACAGAAGGCAAAACCCCACAATCAGTCCTCACAAAGGGGTTATCTAGAGGGCCTCCAGCAACCCCCCTGGAGTCTCCACCCTCAACTCCATATTGAGCATTACATAAAAACATACACATGTGAACTACACAAATTACAATTATCAGTACAAAACATTTCAAGATCCCCG